>JALIGW010000009.1:1465000-1600000 GCA_023053685.1 Diadophis punctatus similis
CTACTTTTCACTTGTGAATTTATAAGATGCTGCAGTCAATTCTGTCAGTTATTGAAATAAATGACTATGAATTTATATCTTTCTGAGAACTTGAACAAAAATGTAACTAAAATGTAGACAGGAGTGAGTGAGTGAGTGAGTGAGTGAGTAAAGGAAGGAAGGAAGGAAGGAAGGAAGGAAGGAAGGAAGGAAGGAAGGAAGGAAGGAAGGAAGTAAAAACTGAACAAGCAAGAAATATATATTTTGATTTAGGTACCTTATTGTGTACTACCTACTACCTAAAAAATTTAGGATTTTGTATAACTCCACTTTGCTAGCATATCACCAGATGTGCTGCAAATAGGATGTGCATGAAATTGCAACTCCACTGATTTTCCATTGGCAAAGATATATTACTGGAGCAGCCAACACAGGCAGATAGAAAAAAATGAATGTAGATTGCACAGGAGATATGTGCATTTTTGAAAAATTAACAGAAACTTTGCTAGATTATATCAAAAGATCAGATCTAAAATCCATTAAGCAGGAGCACCCTCTCACTCTTCTTCCTTAAGAATGATATTTAAAGACAACAAGCTTCTAATAGTTGAAGTAATAAATGGCTATTGATACTACAAAGTATAGTTCATTAGATTGCAGACATAATCATATCCTCTTGATAAAACAATTTATAACAGACGCAGATCTTCAGCAGGAACTGTGTTGTTAATTTAAACTGGGGAAGGAGAGGATTTAAAAAGTTAATATCTACATTGATAATAGTGTGACTTATGTTGCCATGGGCAAACAGAGGACGTGTGTAATTCAGCACTTGGTCACACCTTATGTCCACTAGTATGCAAATTCCATACTGTAAGAACACAACTCAGATTTCACAGCACGCTGAAATACCTCTATGGTCACGAGTTATCTACATATAGAATTTACCGTAGGAAATCTGGGGATGGGAAACCTCCATTAGATACTTGGCATACAAAGAGACTGCTTTGCATAACACAGTCTGACACTGCACAGATTTAAACAAGTAACTAGAATCTCCCTGCCTAGAACCTTAATGGAGTTATGCTAACATTTTATAACGCTCTCCTTGAGCAAGTGAGCAGGAAAGAGCACCAAATTAAGGCCAGCAAGAGAAAATGACACGCTTTATTCCGTAAAATGAATCATTGCCAGATATAATAATTGCCCAATATCTCAATTTTATATATATATATATATATATATATATATATATATATATATATATATATATATATATATATATATATATATATATATATATATATATATATATATATATATATATATATATATATATATATATATAATCCTCCATACCTTTTCTGGCAGTTTTAAATTTGCAGATCCAATTCATCTGAGGAGAAAATAGGCCAAGGAAAAAAATTGTATAGATCAGTCTCAGCTTTTTGGAAATTCAGTTGACCCTACATTTTCATACACAACCTTAAAAGCACTAGATGCTCACAATCACTGCCATCCACACCTTTTCCCACAGCAAAACCTCAGCCTAGTTCTACTTTTAAAAAGTCTAACTCCTCTTTAGATCGAACTAACTGAACAGCTCCAAACTTTGCAGAGCAGATGGGCGACATAAACAAATTAATGAATAAAACAAATTTAATAAATAAACATTTTCAGTTATAAAGCAGGATGACCAGAATAATAGGCTTGAAAGCAACATTACGGTTAGTTTTTCATCATTAGTATCCACCTCCATGCAAACCGATAATAGAGCCTATTACCTATTTTCTGAATGAAACCTGCTATTAATCAAACTAAGATAAGGCACTAAAAAGAAATTATTGGTCCTCGGTTTGTTTTATATGCACTGGTTTCTTTTTCACCTGTCAGGAGTGTTAGATTCTCATATCCAAAATGTTTTTGCTGCCATGAAATAAAGCAAAAAAAAAAAAACAACAAATTCGGTAATTGATGTAATATCCATGTAGTGATCACAGAGTGTGTACTTAAATAAGTCATTGATCAATAACCAAACCTGAGCCTCTTTGGTAGGAAAATAAAAGCCCTGATAACAAGGAGCTGAAAAAATGAACATAAGTGTTTGGTGCATGCACTAGCAGTGAAAAAAGTGTGTGGGGGGTAATGAGCAGTAATCCATTCCTATTGCAACAGAGAGATCCTTTATGAAATTCCTGGAACTTTTTAAAGGTTTGGTGCTTTATAATATGGTATTCAATTTTTTTCTGTACCTTGTAGGAATCCACCCCAAAGTCATAGTGTCCAAGTCAAGATCCTTTAACATAAATAGAAGTCCATTCTGAAAGATTGCATGCAGGGAAATTTCCCAGGGCCCTCTGTCTGTTATTAAGATGTGCACCTTTGACCATTTCTGGGCTTGCTTCCCCACATGCATGTTTTAAATGTTGACAGGGAAACATCACATTAGATGTGATTACAACACTGGGAACAGAACTTCAGTCACCCTCCTGAGCCAGTTCACCCCCTCTGCAACAACACCCAACCCAGGTCAAGACAGCTGTCAGGGTGACACCCTATCCAGATCATTCAATGGCTAATTTAAAAACTTTGCAGTGACCTCAGCTACTGATGGATCAACAAACAGCCCACTGGGCTGTCACACATTCCATGTCGTGATCGAGTTAATCTGCCTGAACTAAATGGAAGGTTTAGCTTGGTGCATTTTATGTGGTTGAGGAAGGTCTATGATGGAACTACAGTATTTTCCCTCAGCGATTAAGGGATAGGACAAGAAAAAGGGCTGTTCACCTTGTGACCCTAATGGCAAACACACACTGCAAAAATGTGAAAAGACATTCCCAGATATTGGTAAACTTCAGTGTTGGTTAATATTTATTTAATTCAATGTATATAGTAGCCCTATTGAACAGATCCAGGTGGATAGCAACAGTTAAAAGCAAAACAAAGAACACAAAATAAAGTACAAAACTTTCTATTGGCACAATGTCAGTTTAATCTCAGCCACTAAATGCCAAACCAAGAGCAATGTTTTAAAAGTATTTTGGAAAAGTGAACTGGCTCAGGAAAACCTCCTGAGCCAATTCACCCCCTCTGCAACAACTGGGAAATATGCATACAAGATGGAAGAATCCTTTACATTTTTGAATAGCAGCTAATAATGCAGCATTCAAATTGCTAATGTATGGATATTACACAGAATTAAATTGCATTCTTCAAGGTTCAGCTTGAGGGTATGACTGTGACGGTGGGACAGAGCTTTTCAGAACTACCTTATTAGCATTCATCCAGAACTTGAAATTTAGTTCCATGCAACTGAGAATAATCCAATAGCATCAGATTTCCAGGTGCAGTATAACATTCTGAACTTATAAAACAAATGTAATTTTTTTGCTCTACTACTGAGCTTAAACGGCTGATTTGGGGCATTATATTTTCTGCCTAATGCACCATTGCTTTATGCCTATTTAATTCCAATAAATGTTATAGCTATAGAGAACTCAGAAACTGCATTTGCTTCCAGGAATTAAATTTGATGAGGCACAGAGAGGGGAAAGCCTACAGATTCATGGCTAGCTATAGAAAAAGATCTGGATAGTATTGGTAAAATAAAATAAACTTTCAAAATAAATATGCTAAATTAATGGGTAATGACTACAGAAGATGACAATGGCCATTAAAGGCAAGCATAGCAAAAATTTGAAAAAGAATGAAAATTGATCAACCAGAAATCACCTTGTTTCAAGGCAAGTGTGAAGGCATATAAAAGTATCAAAAGTAAAGATGAGGAGCTCTAAAACAAGAAATATTATGAAGACAACAATGCTAAAACAATGCAGAAACATGGGGTGTTTCAGCATATGGATATGATAACAGTATATAAACAGGAGTCCAGATAGCATTTCTCATAGATAACTACTTATGTTTTTCCACAGCATCTTTCTTTTTTCCCCTTTCTGTGCATGCGTGCACACACACACAATTTATTTTCCTACAGTAATCTCACAACATAAAAAAACACCTGCTAAATTTGAGAAAACGGAATCATTGCATAATATCTTTTGATTGACAGTATTCAGATGTTGGGAAAAGTCCCTGTTCCATAGGTATTTTGATTCAGGATTTATTGAAACAGAGATCTATGAAAGTCTAGTTGCAGAACCCACCCACCCCAATTTTAGAACTTGTACCAAGAAAGAGCACTCTTTAGGTACATTATAGATGATGTTTGGCATTATAATAAGAAAGGGGATACTTATTATAATCTAAAAGAAATACAGATTATAGCCTACAAAGTCTTATGCTCTGTTAAAACCTAATATTCTTCTTGATTCATAATTTAAGTAACAGTTATCCACAAAAATGACATAGATGATTGCATCTTCTAACTTTTGGCCTCTACTGTAGTGTTTGTTCCCCATTTTATGAGATTAATTATAAATCTTTCCGCAACATATGTGTAATTTTACTAAGATTCTTTCAGTTCTGAAGGCAGGAGGAGGATGAATGTGTGAAGGCATGGTGTTATATTTCTCAGCTAATTAACAGAAACTCTCTTTTGTGTTAATACTACAGTATATGACATGTCCTCTATGAGAGAATGGAAGAAATTCACTTGGACAGATACTTGGGCTGTAGCCAGGATGAGAATAAAACTCACCCTAACATCTGTGTTGAATCAGATTTAAGATGTCTCTTCTCAGAATGTCATTGTCTTTTCTCCATTTAGCTTTGTTGGATGAGTCTATTTTCTTAGGTTATTCATAATTTTATATACTTTCTGCGTCTTCTGCCTTACTCAGAGCACTATATTTAATTAGAGTCCCTTAATGTAGAGTTGCAAGCAAGTCGGGTTTTTATGTTTTAGCATACTTTGTCATGAAGGAATCATGACACAAACATTTGGTGGCACAAAGAAAAGTGCAAATGCATCTGTCCTTCAGTTTACTTGTATTCAGAGGCTGACTATGAATAATGGGACTTGTGATACAGTATATTACAAGGGACAATAATATGGAGTGTATAAAGAAACTAGAGTTAGACCCATGCCTGTATTCTTGCTCTGTCTATATCTAGATTGGGCTAGAATAATGAAGTCATACATACTGCATTATTCACATGTTGAAACTCTTTCTGCAGACAAGTGCAACTAAGATAGTTCTCAACTTACAACCGGTTGCTTAATGACCATTTGAAGTTACAATGGACTCAAAAAAAGTTATGACCATCCTTGAAGTTACAATCACTATACCATCCCCCATGGCGACCTGATCACATTTGGGGTATTTGGCAGCTGGCTTGCATTTACAATGATAGTCACATTCACAGTCACACGATCATGTTTTGTGATTATTATTATTTTTTGCTATTTTCAGCAAAAAACCACCTACCGTATTTTTTGGAGTATAAGACGCACCGGAGTATAAGACGCACCTTAGTTTTTGGGGAGGAAAATAGGGGAAAACAATCTGCCTACCAGGTATTCATCTGGCTAGCATCCTTAGTCTGGTCAGCTTCAGCACATTATTTTATCCCCTGGTTAGGACTTAAAAAAACCTTCTTCTGAGAGAGTAACTATGAAAGAGCATGCAAGCCAGTAAGAGCTGGGAAGATCGTTAGCACCTGGTTAAGGCTAAAAAAAATACTTATTCGGAGCAGCTTCAGCACATTATTTTATCTCCTGGTTAGGACTTAAAAAAACCTTCTTCTGAGAGAATAACAATGAAAGAGCCTGCAAGCCGGTAAGAGCTGGGAAGATCTGTTAGCACCTAGTTAGGGCTGGAAAAAAAAAAGCTACATTCGAAGTATAAGACGCACCCAAATTTTCAGCCACTTTTAGGGAGGAAAAAGGTGCGTCTTATACTCCAAAAAATACGGTACTTGATAAATTGGATTCAGACTTACGACTGCAAGATTTACTTAATGACCATGTAATTTGTTTGGTGACTCATTCTTAAATGACCATGGTGACCAATGAGTCAATTGTGGTCATAAATAGAGGACTACCTATATATACAATTTGAGAATAATAATCCAGGTTAACAAATTATACAGAATCTGCCTATCTGTAGATTTGTACATTTTTATATAGATTGGCTCTATACTGATACCCAAATGACTTTATGAATGCAGAAATACCTTTTTAAATTCTATCTCTTATGCACTGAAAGAATATATATGTACATACTGTATGTTTCCAATCACATGCTAATATCCATTTCTCTCACAAATAAAACTAGATAAAAATTGCTGATTTGGGAAGCTCTCTGTGTGTGTAGGAATATATGTGTGGGTATAATGGCTTATATAGGACAAGTGTGTGATCACACGTGTCTGGACAAAAAAATGAGGAAGGCCACAATTCACACAAGGATATAGCACTCACATTGAGATTTAGCCTCTCTAGCATGCTTTCCTAGAATAAGTTTGGTCCTTGGAATGAAATAGAACCTTTAATTGTGTCATAATATGAGGAAAGACAACAAGCTACATTGGAACTATTGTGTTAGTTTCTTACACTTGCATGTTAGTCTGTTTCCAAATAAGAGCAGGGATGAAAATATGTTTCCAAAGCTGGAACTATTGCATTTTGGCATAAAGTGGAATACATTGCTAAGACACACTGCAGTATTTAAAACTGAAGGAGTAACCAAAGTCTGTGCCAAGTCACTGACATTTAGGTTTAAAGTTTTACTTCTACTTCTTTTAGTCAAATCACGTTTTCCTCAAAGACGACCACTACATTTCTGGGCCTCTTGCATGGACAGAAGCATCTGCCCACACTCTGCACCTTGGGAATATGTCCATCCACCTGCTGTTGTGTTAACCAGCTGAATGATAGGATTAACACTTCTTGAGAAAGACTGTGACCTCCTTTACAGCAAAGCAAAAAAAGAGGAGGGGGATCTGAGCTAAGGATAGAAGTGAGATGGACCAACAAGACTGCCAACCTATAGGAATGTGTGGATGACCTTGGGGGATGAGGGAAAAAGATACTGCCTAGGAAACAATCAGAGAAGAGAAAGGAGAGCCCAAGGCTTAACAGTCAGAGGAAGAAACCTAGGAAAGGCCTGCCCTAATTGATCAGATAGTTAAAAGAGACAGCAGGAAGCTTGTACCTTCAGACTTGCAAGATTGTGTAATCTTGCAAGATTAACATAGTCTTACAAAAAAAAGTAGAATGAACTCATCTCATTATGTTTCCTGTTTGGTTTATCCAAGAGTGCTGAGAACCAGCAACATGGGTTCTTAGGATTGGAAGCGAGAAATGGTTGATGCTCTTTCAAAAGCCTGGATAAAACTGAAACACAGACGATTCCTGTTTAGGTAGAAATAATCCGCCTATCAAATGCTAATGCCATCTCAAGCCCTGATGGAAATTTTGAAAAAGACACTTCTTTCTTACTATATACAATTGTGACATTTTAAGCGGAATTTTAGATACACATTCCGGAGAAGTTCCCTGAGAATGTCTCCAGCACAAGCTCAGAAGACTAAATCTCTAGTCCCAGATTGGAATTTTAGATACTTTCAGAAAAATGGCTGATAGTATTGTCAATCAGAAAATACTGCATGATTATTTTTCTGGTCCCTTCCTCCTTTCTGGATTTCTTTCCTGATAAGGAAATAAGATAGAAAGAAAGAAAGGAGTGAAGTTAAATGTGAAATGCCTCACTTAGAAGCCACTCTTCTTTCATCTGACTCACAGTCCATATTTCATATTGCGTACTTCAACAACATTTCTCATCCCCCTCAGGACATATGGCAGTTAAATCAAGGGCTGGCAATACATGATGTACAATCACAGAGTGCATCTTCCAACAGAAGAAGAGAAAATGGTAGGTGAAGAACTGAGATAGCCAACTGAGTGGTAGAAAAGTAGAAAGTAAAGTAAAGGCAGAAGTCCACTTGCATTCTAAAAAAGCAGAGTCTACCACTAAAATATATGAAAGTGACAAATAAATTCATGGATTTCCTCCAAAAAGCTTTATTATCTGTGGAGTCCTTGGGGGTGTCTGAACTTGTTTGTTTCCTTGCAGATATTTGATTATCTGGCTAAGTAACAATACCTAACCGAGTAATGAAGCTCCTGCAAGAAAATAACCATGTTCAGAGACCACCAAGCACTCCACAGTTCAACACTGAGCTACAGATATACACTTCTGTTGGTAGAAAGATGTGTGCATCTTTGGATATGTGCAGAATTTCTCAGTTAATCTTCATTGGGTATGTGCAGAATTTCTCAGCATCTTCATACATGCTGCATTAATCCAATTAGATAAATGCATTCTTTTTCTGGCTTTTGATTTTCAGGTTTCTCTGTCTCTTGTTATTCTTTGGTGACAAACTGTTGATCCTCAATCTCTTGCCAGTTCTTTTGATTGATAAATCCCATTTTAATATTCTTCCATTGTATTCAGTACAATTCCTTATATTCATAAGTGCGGTAATCTTTTCCAATTGCTTCCATTTTAGTTTATTTAATTTATATTTAAATTATAAATATTTAAATTGTTATATTTATTTATAAAATCTGTTTTGTTCTGAATGGTAAAAACTCAAAGCTACTCTGTTTGGACTATTTGATCTTAAAACTCCCGAATTAGCTTTATAGACATCTAGAAATGTTCTTATATGAGAAATATCTTATATTTGTAGACATACCATAACAACTTGATTTCCATGGGATTCACATTGATGAACTGGGAGGTTGTTGGCAGCCATAAGACCAGAACAAGCTGGGGCACAAAGAGCATGAACAATGTGAAAAAACAACAGGCAAAAGGGGTTCAGAGAGGGGTACCCTCGTGTTTTTTTTCACCAATCCCCTCCATGCAATGAAAAGAGATGGACACAGGATGTCACTCTATCACAAGTACAAGATGAAGGATTATGGGACATGGCCGAGGAGCATGGGAGAAGTGAAAGGCTACTGAAGTCCCAGAAAGAAGAGTCCAATATCTTCCTGAGGATTATTTATATTGGCAGATGTCATTGTTAGGACTGAATGCAACAGAGTAGAGCGGGCTGCCTGGCATGCTCACTCTTTCATCTGTCTGGGAAAGATAGATGAGGTTTTCCCTTGCACTTTCAACCAATCCCTCTCTTCAAACTTCAGCTCTGTAGGGTGTGTGGCACAGGAGAAGAGGCGGAGCGTCACACTTAGACCAGTAATGTCTAGCAGACACCCCAGCTGCACTTCACACAGCCTCATTAGACAGCAACAGAAGCAAGAGAGAGAGAGAGAGACTGGACAACCCAGAGGTTCTTCAGCACAAAAGGAAGTGGGTAAGTTCTTGATGCCATTGTGGTGCCAGTTACCGCGGTGAGGACTCTGCTACCTGGGCTGCAAAGATGGAGTCCCGACACGACAATCTTCAAGGGGATTGAGTTCATGTAACTGCTTTTGTCTGTAAATTTATGCATGCATTATGACATTTTGCAAAAGTGTATGGTGTATGGAAGAGTGAGCTAATGTCTCCATGCAGGAATCAAGGTTAGTATATAGGGGTTGTCTCTTGATGTCTAATCATATATCTATTATTGACACTGCATATTTGTCAGAACGTGTTTGTTAAAAAAATGGTTTGGGCTCTCGTCCAGGCACCTGGAATGCAAAAAATTACAGGCAGCAGCAAAAATGGGCAGAAATGGGCAGGCTTGAATGAATGGCTTAATACTGAATTCCAATAAATCAATCATTTATTAGTTATTGCGCTGAGTTATATTTTTTGTGGTGCCACATGGGAAGCATTGAGATGTTATTTTATTTCTTTGTTGCAACCTGCAGCACACCTGGACAATTAGTGGCAGAATTAACAATAAAGAACAATGGTATAAGATCACATATGCTGTATAACATGGGGAAGATTGGAAAAATAAACCCAGAGCAGCAACAGTTTCTTGCAATGTCTACTTTTACTTAGACATGGCTTACAAAAATGTTGGGACTTTGGGCAAAATGCATAAATATGTGAAGGATTTTCCCCTACGTTCAATGCTCACAATGAATGTTGCCTTATGTCTATCTAACACAGTGTCCAGTGACAGTAGAACATTAATATAAAGAGGAATAGATGCTTTATGTCCATCTTTATTTCCAAGTTGCTTAATCATTTCATTTTCCCAACACTAACAAAATATAAAATGGCATTCTCAGAGGCTGCTACACACTTGAGGAGCTCTCATATTTTTGGAGATTTTGTAATGCTTAAATTGAGGATTAGCAAAAAATTTCAAGACTTTTGTACAAAGAGTTTGTTTAATTTTTTGCATCAAGCAATCAATTGGTTCCATATATATTATAGTAAATATATAGATAATAATCTATAGAAATATATAACCAAAAATTTAGTAGATGAATGGGCATTTTATTTAAAAACAACCCAACATTTGAATTAAAACAGGGTAGCAGATAGAATAAAGGCTTCTTCTGGAATGCATATACCCATTTTTTCATTTTGTTTTATAATTTTATCACATTGTTCCATACCTTTTTTTGGACTGATGTACATCATATCATCAGACATTTGAATCATATGAATTAGTTTATGAATCAGTTCAGAATAATATTCTTGCTGGCTAAATGTGAGACATATGGTCTTGGGAAATAATGACTTGATACTGACAAAAAGCACCTGGCTAAATCATCATCACCGATTCAGGAAATGCTGGTCTTGCTCAGATCTATTGTGTGAATCGGGCCTTAAGGGCTGATGTGGGTGTCCATTGTGTGGGTAAAATAAATCCCTGGGATTTGGTTAATTGATAATTTAATCAGAATTGCTTACGAGGAAGGAGAATTGCAGATAATTAGTGGTGACTCTGTATAATCTAGGGATGTTGTTCTTTCTCACAACGTTCTTGTTAAAGAACCACTGTCCTTACTAGATGACAATCACAATGGCTTTTTCTGCTCCTTCATTTTTATTCACAGCTTCTTAAAGATCTTGGGGTCAAGAAATACTTGAAGAGGTCAAGCATTTGACCTTTTCAAATACTAATTTTCTAAAATGACTTTAGAAATCCAATTTTATTCAGTACTTCAGGACTAAGAATGAGTACTTTGGGCTGAATTTTACCATTAATTAAAAAAGTGGGGGGAGGGGGAATTGTCTTATACTAATCTCAGAATTTTAAAAAAACAAAAATTGTAGGGATCGCAACCAGAGATGAGGAAATTTTGCTTTAGGTGCGGACCAACTTACATGTCATATTACATGTCAAGTCACCTATGATTAATTGTTTATGTTTATTTTCATGGGCCAGAAATAAGCTGAGAATGTTTTGGTTCATTAAAAAAAATGCACAGAAAAAAGTAGGTGAAAAAGATGAACAGGTAGCACAAGCAATCACAAATAGTACGGACTGGAATCTCACTTCAAGGATTTTCAAATGCTGAAGGGTAAAAACAAAGTGTAACCTGTAATTTTTATTTATCCCTTATTCAGTGTTAATTTGGCAACCTTAGCCCAAGGATGCATGTTTTTAAGCCTTCTGGGCAAAACAAAATGAAATAAAAATAAAAAAAATAAAATCTACTGGAAAAATGGGAGAATAGGATTTTTTTTCTTTTGCAATTTCAAAGGTATTATTTTCATTCTCCTTGGATTGAGATAGAACGGGTGCAAAGATCCTAAGGTCCTAGAGCAACAGGACATAATTTAGGTGGGCTCAGAAGCAAAAAAGAGAGAAAAAGATGAACTCAAAATGCAATTTAATTTGCACTGAAATATAAATTAATTTATTAAATAGCTAAGTTAATTACCAACAATTTTAATCATTTTAAATCCAACCATGTTTAATAATTCAGAAATATTTAATAATGTCCTCCTTCTGTCACATTTATAATGGCAATGTACTGCAACTGAAGCCATAACAACTCCACACAAGTCTAAAAGACTTCAGGTAGTTCATTTCTGCCCCAAACCAAGCCTGGCCCTTTTGAAATATTGTTTTAAAAAGGAATGTATATTTGGCCCCTTCTTACTGATTTTTTTCCCTTTTGCTTAAATAAAGACCAAATTAATAATTTTGTAAGTTTTCCAATTTTATGCAGCTTTACATGTATTGCCACATACTGTATATGTCTTTTCAGTGAAGGAACTGATACAAATTGAAGCAACTTTGGAAAATCAAATTGTCAAGTAAGATGCGCCACAGATTCAGATGAGGCCATCCATTCAAAAGGGAAGAGTGGATTGATAGGCTGAATTTGCCTTCCTTGAATATTGCACAAAAACAATTTTTATATCAAGTTCATGCATGCGAAATGCACACTTCTTTTGCATATATGTGTGATCACAGATTGTTCACAATGGAGCTCAGTGTCTTAAACTCAGAATTAGAAATTTACAAAAAATATATATGGTTGGGCTAGAAACTAGATGTACAAAATAGATACCATTATTGTGAGCAGGGAACAGCAAAGTTCACATCTAGATTTCTTTTAGAAGTTCGGCATAAGGGGATTACTCTCAAATGTTCTACTGAAGAAACATTTCAGCAAAAAGTCCATTAAGGGTTACCAGAGATATCAACATATTTATTTTAGTTGTGTTCAAGTAAAATAACTTTGTTTTAATTTGTTGTCCATTTTCACAAAATTATTCAAAGCTTTAACAAGCCTCTTTTGTAAATCCAATATAAACAAATTATCCAGGTCACTCTCTTGGTTTGTTAATTGTATAACCATTTTAAACACTACAACATCAATTGGTTTCAGTGTCCAGTGTGACATCTTTTTCCAAGTCATTATTGTAGCCTGTTATTTTTAAATTCACTTTCAGATCAGCCTCAACTTAATCAGGTAAAATTGTTCCTCTTTCATAACATTGTTTAAATGCAGTCCATCTGTAGAGCAGTCACTAAAAGTTAAGAGTTAACAAAAGTTAAATTCTGGCTTCATCATTCAAAAATATCCTTCAATATGTCCAGTATTAAATTTTGCTTCATTCTGTATCTGTAAATTAAATGTGTTCTTCTCTTTTAATTTTAACCTTTATTTCCTTCTAATTTGTCTTAGTATCCAATTATCTTATTATGTACATATATTTTTAAAAATTAAGAAAAAAGCATTTTCATATGAAAAGCATTCTTATTTTTAATAGCTGAAAAGTAGTTAACAAGCATTTTCCAAAAGTGAAGAAAAGGAACTATGAGAACCCAGTATCCGTTTAAAGGTGCCAAAGATGGTTGAGCAAGAAAGTTATTCCCTCATCTCCCAGAGCTCTAAATCTTGCAAAGACTAACCAATGTCTTACAATCTCCTTGGGAGGAACAACTATCTGGAGCACTTGTGGATGATCTCAAGCCTGCTTTGTCTGAAGAATAATTACAAAGAGTCACTGTACTCACCAATTCTTCATTAGATTGGGGTTGTAGGCTCAATTTTTGGTGGAGCTATCTTCTGTTTGCTATTGTCTCCGGAAATTGGAGGTACTACCACCATTTCCAAATATTTAATGGAACAAAAGACTTCATTTGTCTAACATTGAAAGTTAAGATGCAACATTCAGGTTGGAGATGTGGGTATAAACAGGGTACTTTCTATCGTATGTGGTGGACCTGTCCTAAAGCTAGGAAATACTGGCGTAAAATAAGGAATTGGAAGAAATTACTGGACAAAAAATAGAAATGAAACCGGAATTAGTCCTACTAGGCATCTTAGAGGCAAAAATGGACAAAAAAATCCAATACATAATACTGCATATATTGACAGCAACCAGAATCACACTAGTGCAAAATTGGAAAAGGCCGATAGTCCGCCAGAGGCAATGATCATTAGAAAAATACTTGAGTGTGCTGAGATGGATAAGTTGACAATGGAATTGAATGAGAGAGATGAATCAGAGTATTATCAAGTCTGGAGTAGATGGTATACCTGGTTAGAGAATAGAAATAACTACGGAATAAGAATTATATAACAGTATCTGAGTGTTTTGTATATCTGTGTAAGTAGTAATACAACTACAATGAGTGTATAATATAGTATAATGCATTATAGAATTAGAATTTATTTATTTATTTGTTTGTTTGTTTGTTTGTTTATTTATTTAGGATTCTTATATGCCGCCCTACTCCCTGGGGACTCAGGGCGGCGTACAATATTTGAAGAACCACCAAACAATATAATTTAAAACAATTTAAAATACATTTTTTAAAAAGCATACAAAATCTTACATACATGGGGGAGACCAAGATGAAGTTGTCTCAGAACCCCACCTGCAGGAAGAGCCATGTCTTCACGGCTTTTCGGAAGGCCAGCAAGGTGGGGACAATTCGTATCTCTGGGAGGAGTTGGTTCCAGAGAGCAGGGGCCCCCACAGAGAAGGCCCTCCCACTAGGCCCCACCAGCCGACATTGTTTGGTTGATGGGACCTGGAGGAGACCCACTCTGTGGGACCTGACCGGTCGAAGGGAAGTATGAGGTAGAATGCAGTCCTGGAGGTAACCTGGTCCTAAGCCATGTAGGTGGCTTAGGACCAGGTTAATAAAGATGATGATCAACACCTTGAATTGTACCCAGAGACCAATGGGCAGCCAATGCAACTGGCAGAGTATGGGTGTTATGTAGGTGTATCTTGAAACATCCACCACGGAACACGCAGCCGCATTTTGCACCAGTTGAAGTCTCCGGATACTCTTCAAGGGTAGCCCCATGTAAGCACATTACAGTAGTCCAATCGGGAGGTGACAAGGGCATGAGTGACCGTGAGTAGAGCCTCCTTCTCCAAGTATGAATCTAGGTAAGTTATGGATATTAGTGATACCGATACGAATTTGCTGTAATGAGAGAAAATTTTCATTGTGTGCATTTTTGTGTTTTGTGTTTTTAATGTTGAAAATGTTCAATAAAAATTATTTTTTAAAAAAGATGCAACATTCACAATTAGCTGTAAAAGTGCTGCAAGTTTTAACATTTATATTGTGACATTGTTTTTGTAATATTTACTAGGCAGAACTCACAAATAAGAAGTGTGTCATAAGAATATTCTTACTAAATTTTACTGAGTTTACTAAGTTAGTGGTTACTAAGGTTCTTGATAAATAACTATCAGATTTTGAAAACCTGATATCACTAGATCATGTTCAACAATTTTGTTGAATTAAGAAAAGATTTTTAAATTGGATTTTGAATAAATGTGCAATTAATTGTTACAGTTTTGAATTTTACTGTTACTATCTTCCTTAGTGAGTCGTGCAAACCGCTATTCTGAACAATGCTATTTATAGGGGGTGGGGGTTGGGGGGCACCGAGGATGAGTTTGTGGCACCAAGGGGGTGGTGGACTGAAAAAGTTTGCCAACCACTGTCTTAATGGATAGTTAAATCTGCAACACTGTCCCTATGGGGAAAAAATCTAAAAAGTATTCATGGATAGGTAAAGAAGTTTAAATATGATTCTCTAAAGTGTTTTAGGAGTGTATCACTTGAACTGAGCCCCAAATTCCCATAACCCTTGTAACATGTAGGATAGGACACTTGGCATGAAATCAGAAGCCAGATCTACTGGCATCAGTTAAGTAAGGAGGCTGTAAGTGACTGTGCCAATTTGGTTGTTTTTTTTTTAATTTTTAATTTTCCATTTTTCCAATTTACATAACAATAAACATTTTTTTAACAGAACTGTGTCATACTGCCCATTTTCAGTGGGTCACTAGAAATATAATAAAGAACATGACATAGGTCCAGTTTGCAATGATTTTGCTACCCCAAAATTGGAGAGGAGTGACAGAAGACCTAAAAAAGGCCAACCCTGAAATATTTTCCACTCTTCATTCCAGGATTTCATAGTTCCGCAACTAGGACAAAATTCTGCAAACGGCATTAGTTAGGAAAAGTGATATACTTAACGAACCTGCTAAATTCTGTCTTGCTAAATTTGGAATGAGGTTTGCATGTGTGAAATGGGGACGAGGGAAGGGAGAGACCACCCATGGCACATGGTGCTCTAAGAACACACGAATGAAGGATCATAGCTTTGGTTCATACAGAGGTGCATGAAAACAGCTATCTGCATATCAAGCTCCCCATGATTGGCACATAGAGATTGTAGGACAAAAACTTTCAATGAAATCAAAGTCACTTCTAAACACACCGCCAATGTATTTCCATTATTATTGCTGCTGCATTGGTTTGGACTAGGAAAACCACCGAAAGAACTTTAAGCTTCACAGTAAAGGCTCATCAACTGTGTACAGTACACTGGCTAACTTAATTCAATTCATGTATTGATTCACCCAGTCCTATATATATTGAATAACTTCATAGTGAAAAACAATGCAGTCACCTCTTAGATAGGAAGATCACATTCACGTGGAAAAAGTGGTAATCCCCCTTTCCCTTTCCAGACTTAGAACTGGAGTTTACCAAGTTTTACATCTTTCAACATAAGAGGAAGAGATCAAGTTAAGGAGAAATGTGTATGTTTATCAATCACAAGGTTTTTTTTCTCTGAAATTATTATTGGTCAATCTGTAACAAATAGCCTGAACATGTACAAGGAGAATGCAGAAAAAGTGCTCTCCTCTTTTGGTTTCTCAGGAAACTGGGGAAAAGACAATAAAGATCATAAGCCACATTTCCCAGGGGCCTCTGTAGCTCTGACCCTTTTTATTGCCTCTTCTGAAGTAAGATAGAAAGCAGATGCTTCACTGCAATGTGCTGGAAAGTTGGAAGAGCACACCAACTTTCTTTCCCTCTTGTATTGCCAAAGGAATCTAAGCTTAATGAAAATGAGCAATATCCATGCTAGATCTCATAGACCCAGATAGATTTCATTCTTGAGGGACTGAGTGCAGAATAAATAAACCCCACTTTTCTTTTCTAGTCTATAAAGCTTTAAATACAATTTTGGGGCAGAAAGTAGCAACGGGGAGCGAAACCAAACAATAATAATAACAACTAAAATCTCTCTCTCTCTCTCTCTCTCTCTCTCTCTCTCTCTCTCTCTCTCTCTCTCTCTGTGTGTGTGTGTGTGTATGTGTGTGTGTGTGTGTGTGTGTGTGTGTTTGTGTAGAGTTCCATTCGGTGCCATTAATGTTCTTAATATACAGAACATGGTAGGGAAAACTGTGCATTTTGCCGTTTTGTAATTGTGTAGGATTGAATGCAAGTAGAAAGGCATAAAGAAAATGATAATAACAAAGAAAATTAAAAGAACTATTTCATATTACGATGCACATTGGAGCAGGCCATGGGTGGGTTCTAACTTACCTCGCTGCCGGTTCGCTACCTCCCGCGCCGCATGGGCGCGCGCACATGCGCAGTACTGAAAACCTGGCTTCTGCACATGTGCAGAAGCCAAAAACAAGATGGCGGCGCCTACGGTGCCATCAAGAGAGCCGTTTCATGGGCATGACCAGCTGGCCATTGGTCCCGGTTCGGCGAGCGGGGGGTAATTCCCACGGTCCGAACAGGGAGGAACTCACCTCTGGAGCAGGCAGAGTTCATGAATAAAAACTACAAACTAAAACCATTTAAAAGAGATGGCAGGAGATTTCAGTCTTGCAAAACACTGTTAATGTAGACTGACAATGAGGTACAATTAACTCATCTAGTCATGTTTCTTGTCTGGTTTACCTGAGAGGGTTGATGTCAATTTTTTATGTCTCGAAGTACAAATGTCCGACTGCCACTTCACCTGTCTGCTGAATTAGGACGGGTCTAATTCCTCTCTGACCGTTAAGGCACTGGATCCTCCTCCCTCTCTTGTCTGATCATTCCCTAGGCAGCATCTCGATTCCTCATTCCTTGAGGTCATTTTCACACACCACTGCACTAAGATATATTCACCAACTTCTTTGTATTTCTTGTAGGGTTTCACCATGAACCGTAGTTTGGGGATGGAGGCACAGGCTCGTCTCACAGACATGTTGGAGATTACTGCCCAGAGCCTGGTGCACATGGAAGTAGCAGACCACTACCAAATCATCAAGGAGCTGGGCAAGGGGAAATATGGCCAGGTGGTCTTGGTGATGCATAGGCAAAGAGGTAAAGATTGCTTTGTATGGTCAAACAATCCCACTCTCTTTCTCATTAAAGCATTTCAAATTTATTTGTTTGTTAGTTTCCCATCTTTGTTATTTTTACAAATAACTCAAGGCAGCAAAGATATCCACTACACATATTCCTCCTCCTATTTTCCCCACAACAAGAACCCTGTGAGGTGGGTTGGGCTGAGAGAAAGCGACTGGCTCAAAGTCACCCAAATGGCTTTCATGGCTAAAGTGGGACTAGAACTTACAGTCTCCTGCTTTCTAGTCTGGTGCCTTAACCACTAGACCAAACTGGCTCTCTATTTGGACTGAGGAGGTTTTTTTGAATGCAGGACCTAGTAGGAGCCAGAACATGAAGATGAATGGAGAAATCAAAAATAAAATATAAATCAACTTCAGGGGTAACCCCATGTTTATATATATATATATATATATTCCCTTTATTATATTCCCTTTATATATATATATATATCCCTTTATTTTCATTTATCAGCAAAAAATGTTACACACACACACACACACACATATATATATATGTGTGTGTGTGTGTGTGTGTTTCTGCTAAACCACATTTCTGCTAAACGTATATATATATATATATATGTGTGTGTGTGTGTGTGTGTGTGTGTGTGTGTGTGTGTGTGTGTGTGTGTGTGTGTTTCTCTCTGTCTTTCTCTCTGTATCTATGGAAATATAGACAAGACAATAAGCAAAGACAAATTTTAAAAAGTGATAATATGCACACACACAACACATTAATGATTAAGTTAAAATATGAAAAGACAAATAAAACACCTCAAGAATTAACAAGCTAAATTGATATAAACCATGATCATGTATACATTTAGTAACAATGTAGTCAATTAGGTATAAAAATTGTCTATATTTGCAAACTATGAATCTTACACCAAAGGGAAACATCATTTTTGATAAGTAAAAATAATAAAATCTTTTTGAAAATTGATCAGTCCTATATTTCCAATCTTTGATATTTGGATTAATGATACTTTTCCAATATATTGTGCAATTTGGTTAACAGACAGAGTGGCTTATGGTGATATACAAAATAATTTATTGTCAAAAGCCACAGGATCATTGTTACAAATATAAAATCAACAAAGATTTCCTGACAAATACCCACTAATTTTATGAGCTGTCACTTATTTGAGATGAGTTTTTAATTTAAAACTAAATAATGTTGCAATTAGCTACCGTGGTCAGAGTAAATGTATCTCCCCCCCCCACTGTACAAATGTGAAGTGCATTCAGTACCAAACTCAAGTCTCTCCCCCACCCACCACCAATACACATGAATTGCTTAAGATAAAGGTAAAAGTTCCCCTCGCACATATGTGCTAGTCGTTCCTGACTCTAGGGGGCGGTGCTCATTTCCGTTTCAAAGCCGAAGAGCCAGCACTGTCCGAAGACGTCTCCATGGTCATGTGGCCGGCATGACTAAATGCCAAAGGCACACGGAACGCTGTTACCTTCCCACCAAAGGTGGTCTCTATTTTTCTACTTGCATTTTTTACGTGTTTTCGAACTGCTAGGTTGGCAGAAGCTGGGACAAGTTACGGGAGCTCACCCCTTTACGCGGCACTAGGGATTTGAACTGCTGAAGTGCTGACCTTTCGATCGACAAGTTCATCGTCTTAGCCACTGAGCCACCGCATCTCCTGAAGTGCTTAAAGTGCCCTTATAAGAAAATATTCATAAGCAAGCTGAATTGACCCCAAGTGGTGATAGGGAGAAGACTTAGTCAGGAACCTGTGGCTCAGTAAACCTAATTGTTTCTATTAACTGACCTAATAGAAAAAAACCAGAGTCAGTTTGGTCTAGTAGTTAAGGCACCAGGCTAAAAAATGTGAGACCATGAGTTCTAGTCCTGCCTTAACCATGAAAGACAGCTGGATAATTTTGGGCCAGTCATTCTCTCTCAGCCTAACCTACCTCATAGGGTTGTTGTGGTGGGGAAAATAGAAGGAGGTAGGGCAGGGGTGTCAAACTGGCGGCCTGCAGGCAGGATGCTTCACGTGCTGGACACGCCCACCCCAGCTCCAAAAATGGGGAAAACGTCACAAAACAGGTGACGCCCCAAGCTTAACACCTGTGAGGTAGGTGTTGAATATGTTTGCTACCTAGAACTATTTGTAAAAACAATAAATATGGGAAACAAATAGATCACCCAGATACACACACACACACACACACACACACACACACACACACACACACACACACACACACACACACACTGCTTTTGCTGTTGCTCATGGTCACTCAGTAAAGTATCAAAGCTTTACTGATTGTCTGGTATATAGTATATGATTGCCTGTATGCATTCCAATAAAATTATGTTCTATCTTCAAGTGATTTGGTTGCTTTAGATGAGCCAGGTTTTGGCTACAACAGCACATCTGTACCTACATATATCATATCTATTCTGTGAACAGAGTTTTATTCCAGCCCTTTTTCTCAACGCAAGAGTTCTTCAAAGCTGTGAAGGGAAATTCCTCTTGCCTAGTCTCATTCTATTGCAGATGTGGTTTAGCAGAAATTTAAATACTAACTTTACAATGTTTTTTACTGAACTGGAAAAAAATTGATTCTATAACTTAGAATCTTTCAATTTAAATAGAAAAGAATTGAGAAGGAACAAAAATGGAATTATTGATTCAGGAAAATATTTAATATAGTGCATAAAATCATATTTGTAAGGATTTGTACAGTATGCTATATTTTAGGCTCTTCAAAGACTGGGCCTGGGGTGCATTAGACAAGAATGCAACTGGATATCTGTTTCCTCTTTGTCACAGGGATTTGATCAACATATACATTTCAGGCATATATTTTTTTAAAAAAATATAGAGCCTGGAAGAGTTTAAAATTTTTATATTTTATACACACACACACACACACACACACACACACACACACACACACACACCAGTAAAAAATGGGAATTCTACTGTATATTTAAATATATATAACAGTAAAAATTGTGTTTAGCATAGTGATGAAAAAAGGAAGAAATAAAATTACAGAAAGAGGAAGGAAATTGTTAAGAAACAGGTTCTCTGTAAATGAGTGTGAAAACAAATCTGTTTTTCTTGAGTTATTCTTAGCACTTAGTGCTATTCTTAACATTTAGCTGCAATCATTTAATACAGTATATACTAACTTCTTCCAGCAGCCCCCACCCCCATGCAAATTGCAATTATATATAGTAGTGTCTTTTTAAAAATACTTATTGATCTGGAACTGAAATATTTGGTTGTGTTAGCTGATCCATTAACTAAACCACTGTTGACACGAACTTAACCAGAATAAATTCAGTCTTTTACAAACATTTTAAAACAATATAAATTTAGAATTACATCACCATATTTTGAATTCTTTAAAAATGAAAAATCTAGACTGTACTTGTCAATTTATCTATAATGGAAATGTATTTGATGATATAGGATGAACAGGTACTCCTTGATTTACAACTTAACAACCATTCAAAGTTACAACAAACATTCCCTTTACATACCTACAACCCGTTTTCAGAGTTATGACACCCACAGAAACCCCAATGGTTGGGTGATCCCATTTTGGATGCCTGGCAACAGGCTTACCTTTATGACTATTTGCAGTGTCTCATGATCACGTGACTCTGATTTGTAATGTGCTTTTGCCAGTTTCTGGCATTTATTTCTGATTTCTGGCAAAAACATCTATTAGGGAAAATGAATTCACTTAACGACCATGTTTCAACAGTTGTAACTTCAAACTGGTCATGTGATGGCTCGACTTATGACCGTAACAACTTGTGACTATAATTCCAGGTTCAATTATGGTTGTAAGTTGAGGACTACCTGTCGCAATGACCCCAAATTTTGGTGATTTTGCATATGGAAAGCACTGCTGGAATAGTTGCCTGAAATCGCACAATGATCAAAAGACAGAAAAGCCTTCTGGTTATTGGAAAATGAGGATCTTGGTCTTATCCGTATCCCCTCCCAACTTCTCTCAGGGACCCCGATGGCTCTCAAGCTACTACCTAAATCTAGCACCAAGCTCCAGAATTTCTTATATGAATACTGTGTGGCACTCTCACTTTCTGCACATCCTGCCATCGTTGGTATGTTTGGCATTGCTATAGAGTCCAGCCAGCATTACGGTTTTCTCTATGAAGCAGCCCTGCATCGAGACCTTATCTCCATTATCAAGCCCAAGGTAAGGCATATTTTTACATTTCAAGGTTTAAAAAATTAGTATTATTAATAGATTTTAGATTTACTGTATATTTTAACATCTGCAATTTGTTACTTTTAGATTTTAATAATAATAATGGCCTGGGCATTATTTAACAAAATGAATTTTAATGATGAAAAAAGTAAGGTTCTACATTTAGGCAAGAAAAACCAAATGCACAGGTATAGTACAGGTGGCTCTGTACTATAGCAACTGTGAGAGGGATTTGGAGTCCTAGTGACAATCACTTAAATATGAGCCAGCAGTGTGCTTCAGCTGCCAAAAAGGCTACTGCAGTACTAGGTTGCATAAACAGAGGGATAGAATCAAGATCACATGAAGTGTTAATACCACTTTATAATGCCTTGATAAGGTCACACTTGGAATACTGCATTCAGTTTTTGTGGCCACAATGTAAAAAATGTGTTGAGATTCTAGAAAGAGTGCAGAGAAGAGCAACCAAAATGATTAGGGGATTGAACACTAAAACATAAAGTGGAGGGGCAACCTAGTCTCCAAAGCATCTAAAAGCAGGACAAGAAACAAGGATGGAAACTAATCAAAGAGAGAAGCAACCTAGAACTAAGAAGAAATTTGCTGACAGTTAGAACAATTAATTAGGGGAACAACTTTCCTTCACAAGTTGTGGATGCTCCAACACTGGAAGTTTTTAAGAAGAGATTGGACAACCATTTGTCTGAAACAGTATAGGGCTTCCTACTTGAGCAGGAGGTTGGACTAGAAGACCTCCAAGGACTCTTCCAACTCTGTTATTTTGTTCTGTTTCATTTTAAGGTATGTATGTATTTCTGCGATCATAGCATATTTAAAATAATCATGAGACGTATTCAATATTTACTAACTTATTACATTTTAAAAATAGTATATAAAGTTTAATTTTTCAAAATCAATTAGAAACAAGTCAACAAATCAACACAGAAGGCGTTATCAACTATGGGTCAAACACAAAGTACGACATGAGGTATTTTGAACTTCAAAACTTGAAATTTTGAACTTTGACCATAAAAGATGATGAATGATCATAATTCAAATTTCAAAAGTTTTGAAAGCTTTTTTCAATAGAATCATGTGACACTGAAAAAAATTAAGAATAAGTCCATTTTTAATTGTGATTGGGATGCGTTTTGTGTTGAAGAACAGAAAAAGGCTTGAGTTTTAAATGTTATAGACCAGTGTTTCACAACCTTGGCAACTTTAAGGTGTTTGGACTGCAACTCCCAAAATTCTGACTGGCTGGGGAATTCTGGGAGTTGAGGTCCACACACATTAAAGTTACCAAAGTTGAGAATCACTGTCATAGGCCATTGAGAAGAACTAATGGAGTAAAAAAAATGTTTTTCTCTAATCCATCTAGGCAGGCATTCCTGAGAAGGCAGCCAAGCTCTGTGCCAAGCAACTAGTGAGTGCATTGGACTTTATACACAGCCGGGGACTGGTGTATCGAGATGTTAAACCGGAGAATATCCTGCTTTTCGACCGTCACTGCCACTGCATCAAACTGACAGATTTTGGATTAACCCGACCCCAGGGTACTCTGCTGCAGCTTGTGACTGGGGTCATCCCTTACACTGCACCTGAGCTAAGCCGTGGCACTGCTGGCACCCCAGGCCTACCCATCAATGCCAGCCTTGATGCCTGGGCTCTTGGGGTGCTGATCTTCTGCCTGCTCACTGGCTACTTTCCTTGGGAAAAGACTGTACCCGAGGATTCCTTTTTTGACGACTTTGTGATATGGCAAGAATCAGGTTCAGATGAAGATCTGCCATTTCACTGGCGTCCTCTGTCTCAAGATTGCATTGCTATGTTACAAAATCTTTTAGCTCTGGAGCCTACCAAGCGGGGCCCCATCCGCCAAGTACTCAGCTACCTGGATCGACCGTGGCGAGCAGACTTGGCTGCTAAAACTGCCATCTGAGCTGAAATTTATCTGACTGGAGTGGGGGTGGAGGGAGGTGAAAAACACCCCCCATTATTATATATTTGCAAAAAAGAAAAAAGAAAAAAGAAAAAGAAAAAATAAAGAAATGCTATACATTGGGTAATTTATAACAGTCCTCGATGCATTGGTGGGATTCAGCCGGTTTGCACTGGTTCAGGCGAACAGGTTGTTAAATTACCCACCCATCCCGCTATCAAAGTGGATCCTGGGTGCTGCGCTGCAACGGAGAAATGGGCAAAGGAGCAGCCAGTGCGAGGGAAGGAGAAGGCCGCTTTCCCTCCTCCTTCCCTCATGCCGGCTGTTCTATTGCCTGTTTCTTCATTGCAGCGCAGTGCAGCGCCCAGGATCCATTTTGATGGGGGATAATTTAACAACCGGTTCACCCAGGGTCAGGTTGGCCATTTTGGGAGGCTCGTCCCACATGTGTGGCAGAGCTGGAGGAGGGGATGGACCACACCTCCCATGACATCCAACCTCACCCTGGACAAACCGTTTGTTAAACTATTTGAATCCCACCACTGCCTCAATGTATACCTTTTGAATGGTTTGATTTTATTGGGAGAATCTAAATCAGTGCATGTGATCATGTTTAAGACAATTATAAAACATAAAGATAAATATTTTTGTGTTAGTAAGTTGGAATTTTAATTATGAAAATATATCATTTTCATTTAGCAAAATGTTACTTTAGACCTTGCTCGTAATCATATATAGTGATTCTAATCATATATACTAGTAAGCCAGAATGCAGTTTATCTATTTCAGCTTAGGCTGTCATTGTGTCATTGTGGTTTGTGAACCATTGTTTATAACTAGAAGTCAAGAAGCCATGCTTAAAAACCCATGGCTTAGCACAATATGTGAACCTAGTCAACTACTGGTTTCACACATTGCAGTCATACTTGTTTGATTTTGGCTTAATTTGATTTTGGCTTAATTTGCTATGGATCCAATCACAAGTGTTTTATTTTAACAGCAGAGATGAACAACCTGCAAACCCAGGGCTACATATGGATTCTCTTTTGTACAAGAAGACTCTCTCTAGCACAATTACCAAAATATGTATGGCAAAGTTTCAGGCCAGGAGTGACAAAAAGTGAAAATTGATAGTAAACACTAATATGGATTTAATAGAGGTAAAAATCAAATAAGATTCTCAGGCAGCCTCCTATAAATAAATATCAGGAATACCTACCTCTGATTATTGTAGTTCTAATTCAATGGCACTCTGACTTTTAAAACAAACAAATTTTAAAAGTCAGGGTGCCATTGAATTAGAACTATATATATTATGTTATCCTATTTATTATTTTTATAAATAACTCAGGGCAACGACAATATCTAATACTTTTTCCTTCTATTTTCCCCAAAGCAACAATCCTGTGAGGTAAGTTGGACTGAGAGAGTGATTGTCAAAAAACATGCAGCCAGCTTTCATGCCTAAGGTGGAACTAGAACTCACAGTCTCGTGATTTTAACTTTGTGCCATAACCGCTAAACAAAGATTTCTCAATCTTGGCAAATTTAAGAGGGATGGAGTTCCATTCCCAGAGTTCAGTTCAAGTATCTTACAGTTGCCATGGTTGTGAAACACACTAGTCCAAGCTGAATCTGTTTTTAAATATATTTTTTCTATCTTTTAAATATTTTTTTTCCAAATGGTATTTAGAGAGGCAGTTATATGAATTGACTAGCTAACTAATATAATAATTGTTTTCCCCAGGAACACTAAAAATGGTTACTCCTAGATTTTTTTTTAAGTCAGAAGTTATCCCCTGCAGTATTTTTAGTAATTTAAGCAACCTATATCTTGGAGTTCTGTCTGGATTGGTATCCCATTTTATCAACACACAGTTAGCATCTCATAAAAGGATTAAGTTTATCAAGATGTCCCACAATGCTAAGAATCAAAGTAATAGCATTTGCTGCATCAACATTTTCTTCCCATTATCCTGTCTCCAGTTATACAAACTGGAGACAGGGTAATAGTCTACTCTACTGTATTGTCCCAAAGGTGCTTTTGTTTTTTCTTTGAAGATGTTTCGCTTCTCATCCAAGAAGCTTTTACAGCTTCTTGGATGAAAAGCAAAACGTCTTCAAAGAAAGACCAGAAAGTCCAGTTGCCTCTTGAAAAATCACCTTTGAGACAACCATGACCTGGATGACTGAGAATCTCCATAAACATGCTATTGTATTACTCTCTACTGTATTCTACTTTTAAGGTGGGTTTTTTTTGTGTAAAGCTTTTACTGTAACTTTCTATCTACTTGATTCTCAGCTAATCCTTCAGTTCAGGTTTCTCAGGCTGTCTGATAAGAAATTGATGAGATTCTATGTAGAGCAGCAACCTCCAACTTTTTTTGGGCACCAGGGACTGGTTCTGTGGAGAAAAGTTTTTGTGTGGACAGGAGGGGACGTGGTTTTGGGTGCTAACTGCATACTGAGGATGGGCTTTGCTTGCATGCATGCAGCAGTTGCTGACATGCCGCAGACCGATGTCGGTCCATGGACCGGGGGTGGGCATCCCTGATGTAGAGGGTAAGGAAGATGATCTTGATGAAACTCTGCAAGCATTACCTTGGCAAAGGGGGCTGAAATGAGAGAACACTTGGAAGTTGCTCAGACACCTTTCTGATTCAACGATCTATAAGAGGACAGATACAGCACAATCCAACTTGCAAGATTCTGCTACAATAGCCAATCTTAATAGAAGGAAATTTAGCCTTCCTGTGGAGATGATTTCCTCATCTGATCCTTCTAGTATGGCTGACAGGCAGTGATTAGGGACTAGAGGGAAACAGAATGCCTGCAAAAAGCAGAAAAAAGAGGGGAAATAGAAAAAAAAGAGAGAAAAGGGTGTGTGTGTGTCCAGCTGCCTTTTGAAAAAAGCACTTTTGAGGCAACTATGAACTGGATGACTGAGTATCTCCACAGAGAGAGTGCCTGCAGCATCCAAAAAATGTACAATAAAAATTGGGCAAATTTCAGCCCGCAACCTCAGCTTCAACATGATGAGTACACAACTGGAAATCTTGAAAGCCTAGATTAGAGATAGTCTCAAAGGTCCAGGCTCCAGACCTAAACCAGGTTTAAGATGCTACTCGCTTGGGGGCTAACTGGATGCATTTAGCCGGAGTCTGGCACACAATGAGTTCTAACAGCAAAATGCAGCAAAGATGTAAAGTCAGTGCTGGAAGCATCTGCCTCCCAGCGCGTTTTATCTGGGTGAGCCATGCCCTTCCACCGGCACTGGCCTCGCCCCATTGTCAGCTGTACGTCAGCATGCCCAATTGTACACCGCTCAGCCATTCCATGGGCCGGAACAGCTGATTGTCAGCCTGTCACTGGAGCGCCGAATCCTGGCAGGCCGCTTGCCTCCCGTCGCCCCACCTCCCCGCTGCACAGCTGATCTGCGGCTCATCCTCCGCTGACCAGCTGGTCCTCAGCATTCGTCGGCATGCCGCTGCAGCCTCCTACACCCCCATCACTAGTGCTCCATCCTTCCCCTGGTATGGCAAACCCCAGGGCTTCAGGGTTTGACAGGTGGCTCCCTTCTACTGCACTTGGAAGACAGTAAGCAGAATCAGTGAGTACATATGGCAACAGATCATCATACCCGACCTCCCAAATCCTTCCCTGTTTTGTGGGGATGTTTCTTATGGAACTTTTTAATCAGTCGGCCTACCTGTATATTCCTACTTGCCACCCAAGAGGCCTCCGTGAGGGTGTACCCCTTCCATCGAACCAGGTATTGCAGCTGACCCCTACATCCTCGGGAATCCAATACCCGGTCAATCTTGTAATGGGTCTCCCCCCCTCCACAGGGCAAGGTAATGGTAACGTTGGTGGCTGAGTGGAGGTTTTCCTTACAGGCTTCAGCAGACTGCTGTGAAACACTGGGTGTACTTTACCCAACAATCAGGGTAACTTTAGCTCCACCGTTACAGGATTAAATACCTACACAATGAGCCCAGGAACTTCGGGCCCAGTTTCCTAAAGGGGACCCATAATTTTAAGTACTTGGTCGATAGGTACACCCTCTTCCCCAACTGGAACGGCTTCTGCGGAACCAGTTTTCTATGGCCTGTACTTTCTGGGTTTCTGCGGCTTTCCACAAGGCCATTTTCATGGCTCCCCACACTCCCTGCAAGGTGTCTATCCATTCCTGTGGGCCGACAGGATTAGGGGCTTTTTGAGGATATTCTGGTATGGGAACAAAGTCTATTCTATGCATCACCCAGAAGGGGATAAACCCTGTACTGCTGTGGACAGCGTTGTTGTATGCCAGCTCTGCAAACAGCAGCAGCTCTGCCCAATTGGATTGGATAGCACCTAAGATATCATTCCATTATGGCGTTGGTCTTCTCTGAAGCTCCGTTAGTACTCAGGTGGAATGCCGAGCTTAAACCCTGGGAAGACCCTATCATCCGGATGAATTCCCACCAGAACTTGGCCATGAATTGGATCCCCCAATCCAAAATCCTCTGTGGCACGCCATGGAGGCGATAGATATGTAACAGGAACAGTTTAGCCAACTTCTGTGCCGACTGCAAGCCGGGGCAGGGCACAAAATGGGCCTGTTTTGAAAATAGATTAATGACCATCCATATGACAGTCTGGACATTGCTCTCTGGCAGCTCTACAATGAAGTCCATGACTATCTCCTCTCATGGTCGGGTTGGTTGGCCATGGACTGTAAGATGCCAGGGGGCTTCCCTGTTTGGGGTTTTGCAGTCGCACAGATCGGGCAGCTTTTGACAAAGTCTTCTATTTCATGTTGCATCCTGGGCCACCAGAATTGCCTTTTGACTTAATTCAGGGTTTTTAGGAACCCAAAGTGTCCTGCCTGTTTCATGTCGTGGCAGCTCCGCAGCACCTGTGGCCTCAGGGCGTGTGGCATGTACAATTTACTGCCTTTCCACGCCAACCCATCCCATTGAGTGAGCAATGTCTGGTGCTCCAGGAACCACAGATCAGTTAGTAGTTTGGTCTGTAAGCGATGGATCATTCATCTGTGCTTACCACCGGTCACTGGGCTGAAATCCGCACTTGTTGCGGTGAAGGGGGAATGATGGCGTGCACCACCTCCTCCCAGCGGAGGAGGTGGTGTATTGTGGCATCCTGGATGTGTCTACCAGGAAGTTTCTTCCCCTAGGGATGTACTTCAAAGTAAAACGAAAGCATTGGAAGTACTGCGCCCACCACACCTGTTTGGACAACAAATGTCATGGGACCTGGAGTGTCTCGAGGTTTTTATGGTCCGTCCACATCTTGAATGGCATTTTACTTCCTTCCACTGGACAACGAAAGCCGCTTTCTCCCAGATGGCCCACTGCCGTTTGTCGGTATGCTGCTGCAGCCTCCAGCTCTCCTACACCCCCCATCACCAGTGCTCCATCCCTCCCCCGGTATGGCAAACCCCGGGGCTTCAGAGTTTGACAGATAGATTGTTATGGAGAAAATCTATTCTTTGTGCTCACTATGAATTGAAAAGGACTTGACAACACATAATCAATCCATCGACAAACCAATCAGATTGTATCCCCAGCAAAAATTGTATTCAGGAATGGCTTTTAAAACTGAACAGCTAGATAACACCAAGCTACCTTTGCTTTGGACAAAGGATCAGATAAAGGCAGTATCACAAGGAAAGGTCATAAAAAATATTTGCCAGGGCATGTTTGTGATTAGGAAGCAAAAAACAAAGTCATGACCCTTGGCTCTGCAAAGAGACATTGCCTTGATCAGGAAAGGATACATTTGTCACAGTTCCTGATATTTGCATTTCCCCTGGGAGAATGATACAGAACAGCCTGTTGATATTCATTCACCAAAGAAGGAGAGGGAATGGAAAATGCTCTGAAAAAGATGTCAAGGGTCTGGAAAGGGATCTTGTCACCCTTGTCATCCTGGCATTGTAGCAGCTGCTGGAGCTGCAAAGCAGAAAAAAGGTGTTGGTAAATATGCTGGCCTGTTCGCAGCCATGCTGCCTGCACAGTGGGAAGGCTACTGGCCTTATGCCTGGATCCGTGAAAGGGCAACACTTCGGCTAATGCAGCAGGGTGGATCTTGTAACACCCCCAGAGAGGCATCAAGTGGCTGCTAAGGGGGAGGGAAGGACCAGGAATGTGTTCCTCTTGAGGATAGAATAAAGAAATAATAAGGGTGAAGTATCAAAAAAGTAGTATATAGAAATAGCCTTCTTTCTAAAATTTATTTTACCCTTATTATACATGGTCATTCAGCATTACAGTTCTCAAAGTTTGGTGCAAAATAAAAATAAAAAGTATTAGAATCCCAATATCCAAAATTCTATAGAGTCTACACTCAGGCTTAGCAACTTTAAGATGCGGAATAATAATTTTAATAAGATGATTTAATAAGATGATTCTTTAAGCATCATTGGCTGGGGAATTGTGGGAGTTGAAATCCACATGTCTTAAAGTTGTCAAGACTGAGAAAACACTGGTCTGTGTATATCTCAGCAAGAAAGATAGATAGATAGATAGATAGATAGATAGATAGATAGATAGATAGATAGATAGATAGATAGATAGATAGATAGATATAGACAGACAGACAGACAGATACATATGATACATATGATACATACATACATACATACATACATACATACATACATACATACATACAACAGGAAGATGAAATACCAACAGGAATCTGCACATCCAATTGAGAGATAAATTTGTTCCAGCTTCCTTCCCTAAGTTCCTACTTCCCTGATCCAAAAATGTAAAGTTGTTTCCTTCAATACTATTATGACAATTAGATCCTGGTTTCAGTAGCATCTGTGTCTAGAATCTCAAGGAGACTGAGCCTTTCCTATGGACAAGTAGTGATATTTTGCACAATATTTGTACTGTCATTTTCCCATTAAGTCAGAATTTTAAGTTCAAATACAGTTGCAAAATACGTGTTCCGGAATGACCCATAACTGATTGAGAAACCTAAAACAAATGCAGTTATTTCAGTCTCTTTTTCATACATTTCACATTACAAGAGGAACAAAAAGCATTTAAAATACAAAGCAGAGGGGTAAAATCTTTTTTGAACAGAAATTCACACTTGTAAATTTTATGGACACATTCAGGCAAATTTTTTAGCAATGATATTGGAAGTTATTTGCCACTGGCCAGATATTTTTTAATTTCTAAATCCTTTCAACAGTTTTGAATTTCCCTAGTGATGCCCCATACAATCTCTATCCCTATCACACTGATTCCGTTCACACTTTAAACAGCACATGGAAATTTATCTGTATCTATGGGCACAATATGTCTATTGATTATGACTATCCCCTGACCTCTATTGCATTAATAATGAATCAGTAATATAATGTTCATAGCTGTTTCAATCTAAGGGGGCTTCTGAAAAATAAAACTCAACACTTTCTTTTCATTACTGAGATAAATCTTGATGGTCCCTAATGACACCTGCACAAGCTGTTATTAAAGTCACAACATTTTTCTAGTGGGAAAACTAATGACTTCCTTAATGTCACATAGTTTAAGGAAACGATGAAACTTATCAGCTGACATTCAGGGTTTTTTTGTTCACTATGTTGGGCTTCTAAAGCAAAATCCATTGATGTCACAGGCAGTATTTGATACAACCACCTTATACCCTGTGTAATGTTAAGTGCACAGTTGGAAACCTGTCTGGATTTCTCTTAGATGTTACCTAATGTGCTGCTTATTTTGATCCAAGATGATGACACAGTAAAAATTGATACGTATCTCATAAAGTCATAAGTATTTTTTTTCAAAGTTTTCCCACTTCATGAAATAATCATAAAACTGAAAAAGAAATGTTTGCTTTTCTTAATCTGCAAAATTAGTGGGATCTTTTTACTTTTCTGAGCAGTTCTACTGATAATTGTTACATCGTTTACTTTTGAAGATTACAGCTGACTGTATTCCAAGAGATCGTACTTAAATGAATTGTACTTTATTCTAGTTGAAAATGGGGTGGCCAAAATGCACAAGAATCAATAATAAAGTGCCCAAATAAGTGGTCATTAAGCAAATCATGTGACCAGAGTGGTGGTATGATGGTTGTAGTTTCAAAGACCATCATAAGTCACTTAATGGTCCTAAGTTGAGGACCACCTGTGTATCCATGGGTTTTTTTTTGGACAAGTGATTGTTCTTCAGGGATGCTTTTTAACCAGATCTAGAATTCCCTTGTCTTTTCCCACCCTAATACTAACCAGGTTCAACCCTGCTTAACTTTTTCAATACCATTCACAGTTGACCAGGTGGTCAACTAAAATTAGGGTAGGTTGCCAAATTAAACTTGCATAAAAAAAACCAGCACACATAGTGAAGCTCTCTCTTCTGCAGAAAAGCTAAGATGCAGGTACAACACACCAAAATCGTTCCGGGGTTTTTTAGATACAAAAGTACATAACAAAGGTATCTATCATATGTTGACAGCTGCAGTCCTGACATTTCTTGATCCCTCTTCTGCACAACTTAATAGGATGAAGAAATACATTATTTTGCATTTGGTCATCCTAGCTGAATTCCTGATTGGTCCCAATGTAAGCCTCTAGAAATATTAATTTAAAGAAGTACCGAAGACTTCTCAAAATTAATGAACATGTTCTCCAGGCCCTTAGAAAACTAGTTTTTGGAGTTTGATAAGAAGCAATAAATAGTCCAATCTTGGTTGATGCATTGTGCAAAACAATAAGCAATGGCTTGTTTTAAATCAGATTTGTCAACAATAATGCTAAGCCTTTAACTGTGGTTTACTAACTACAGTGGCTGTATTTATATAGCTGTAAGTCATAATTGGATGTATTTTGTTTTGACAATGTCAGTCTAAGCTTTAATGGTTTACAAGTCATAATTTATGGCTTAATGTTATGTAAGACACTCAGCTACTACAGAGATAATATTGGTCTACTGTTTAAGGCTATTTTAGCAGTGTTATATGAATATAAGCCTAGGGCTTTGAGCAGAGAACAGCTGGGTTTGTGTAAGATGTTTAACTAAATAAAATGGTATTTGTGCTTTTCAAGATTCAAAGTAAGAGCTCAATCTTTCTTTTAACGTATTGTGGGAATCTGGCTATCATCTTAATTTATATAATACTAATTATATATTTGCCATGGAATATTTTGCAATCAAAAGAATTGTGCTTTCCTAACCAGCATGAACTCAGCTCATAAGTAGAAAACCTTGTTTTCTGGTTGAACATACCCTATCATTAGGTAACAATTCTAGCTCAAAGACCAAAATCCCTATGGAGATTCCCAAACTCATTCTCCAAGGTATGAAGATTGGTGATTTGCAGAAATCTTTGTGCCCTTATCCCACAAATCTTACTGTCATACAAATCTTGTTGAATACAAGCTTTAACCTCAGGAATAAGATTTGTTATTTGGCACTACTAGGCTTGCCAGGAAATGCATTAGCAACCAGAGCTTGCTTGCATGCTCTCTCTGCACATAGTTAACATTATTTCCATGAATGCAATAGATATGATTGGGGAAGCGGACCACTCCTCATTCATTTATCCATGCTTCTCACTGACAAGGACAATCAGGACCCTATCTCATGTCCCAAACGTCACTGAAACTCCTGGATGCCTGAATGTTACTGGCTTGCTGCAACTAATATTTGAATTATACATTGAAATTGGTAAGAAAACTGAGGAAAAAAATCCTTAATAGGAATGTAGAAAATCTGGAATCCTCTAGATGTTATTCTGTTGTGATTCCCTACAGTTCATTCTGTTGGATTAGACTGGCTGCAGCTGCTGGGTGTATAACAATATGTCTGTGGAATACAAGCTTCCTACCTTTGTCTTATTATTTCTTCTCCATTTAATATCTCTCCTTCAAAAGTTTCAGAAACCTAAATAGCATGCTCCAGCTTGATTTTTTAGAGGGAAAAAAAAAGAACCAGATATGGTTTATTATCTATGTTATGTTGATTTTTGAGTTCTGAGCAAAAAAAAAATGCAATCATAGTTAGGCAAAACAAGCAAAAAATAAGGGCTATTTTCCCCTTGGAATAAGATGGTAATAGTTCCACATTTTTAAATTGCAAGAATGAACTGTTAAGTTTTTCCTGAATGCATTGGAACAGAAAAAGGAGATTGTGCTGATTTTCTTCACAATGTGAATTAGTGTCTTCCACCAATTTCTGATCACCCAAAAAAGACAGCCTAAAAACCCAGTAAATCACTAGAAGGCAGTCTAAAAAAAAATCCAATTCACAGTTGCGTATAATGGTTGTTGAGATTTTTGTAGCTCGGGTATGGTAGACTTGGCTTACATAAGGTTCATGGAGTGAATTTTCAAAATAATATATCAGCTAAATTGTTATTTTAGAACTTGTAGAACAAGGATGATTTGGGACAAGGGCGAATGAAAACAGATAGTTCTTGACTAATGACTATTCATTTAACAACCACTCAAACTTACGACAGCACTGTCATAAGCACTGAAAGCATTGAAAGAAGTGACTTATGAATAGTCTTTGCACTTAGAATCCTTGTAGTATCCCTTCAGTCATGCGATCATTGGGCACAACAACCAGCATGTATTTATTTATTTAATTATTTATTTTTAGGTTCTTCTATGCCGCCCTACTCCCTAAGGACTCAGGGCGGCGTACAACATTTTAAAAGAACACTAAACAATAAACATTCATTTTAAATACAATTTTAAAACATTAAAAAGTTAAAAAACATTCAACAACATACATACTGGGGGAGATCTCGGGTAAAAACTGGTCTCAAACCCCTGCCTGTCGGAAGAGCCATGTCTTAACGGCTTTCCGGAAGGCCAACAGGGTGGGGATAATTCAGATCTCTGGGGGGAGTTGGTTCCAGAGCACAGCCCCCCCCCACAGAGAAGGCCCTCCCCCTAGGGCCCGCCAGCTGGCATTGTTTGGCTGATGGGACCTGGAGGAGACCCACTCTGTGGGCCCTAACCGGTCGGAGGGAAGTATGAGGCAGAATGCGGTCCCGGAGGTAACCTGGTCCTAAGCCATGTAGGGCTTTAAAGATGATAATCAACACCTTGAATTGTACCCGGAGACCAATGGGCAGTCAATGCAGCTGGCGGAGTATCGGTGTTATGTGGGTGTATCTTGACACACCCACCACAGCACGCGCAGCCGCATTTTGCACCAGCTGGAGTCTCCGAATACTCTTCAAGGGTAGCCCCATGTAGAGCGCATTGCAGTAGTCCAATCGAGAGGTGACAAGGGCATGAGTGACCGTGAGCAGAGCCTCCATCTCCAAGTATGGTCGCAATTGGTGCACCAGGCGAACCTGTGCAAAAGCCCCCCTAGCCACAGCCGTAAGATGTTGGTCTAATTTTAGCTGTGGATCTAGGAGGACTTCCAAATTGCGAACCTGTTCCGAGGGAGTTAATATTCCTCCCTCAGGAACCAAGGAGGGACAGTTGTCATGGTCTTTAGGATGCAATATCCAGAGCCACTCAGTCTTGTCGGGGTTGAGTTTGAGTCTGTTTCTCCCCATCCAGATCCTAACATTGTCCAGGCATCGGCACATTACATCGACTTTGTCAATTTATGACAATTGTAGCATCCCAGTGTCATGAGATCATGGTTTGTGACATAAAGAGGTCATGGTGGAGGGAGGAACACTTGTGAGATTCAGATGTGAAATTCTTGATCTGGGTTCAGATTAAGACGCTTGCAGATTGGACAAAGTTTACACCCTTCACACTAAGTCAGGACCTTTTTACCATAATATGTTGAACCAGTCTGATTTTACATATAACCACAACTTATAATCAGCACATCACACCAGAGAAATCTATTGGGCGATCATAAATGTCAAAACTTTGGTTGGAAACACAAATTAAGCCTACCCTTTTTGAGTTGACATAATGAGTATACACAAAGGAGCAGGGCTTCAATTACATCTTTGAAACTGCAAATTTTGACTTTCTTAACCTCCTCTTCAGATACAATCGTATTATACCTCAAATTAAGTCAAAACCTAACATACCTTTCCAACATGTGGAACAATGTTTTGACTAAGCTATAATGACATATTATCTGTAAAGAAGCAATCTGTTTACAATCTTGGATTTGTTTATATGCACAAATTGCTAGACCTTGGTTATGTCTCTGCAGAGAAGTCTTTGCCAAACATCCTATTTCAACCCATCAGACCCACAATGACATTGGATTCAGGAGGAACCAAAAGTCCATAAGGTACAGTAGTTAGGATCTTTAATTTAATAAAACAAGAAAGCTGTAGAATTAGGCTGTTGTTTGTTTTATTCCTGTGCCCCACAATATATCTAACTTTGCATTTTAGCATATGTATTTGCTTGCTGTGTACCTTTTTCACATGCTCAATCCACTTTTCTTTCTCCATAAAAATCTGTGGACATGGGGTGCTAGAACCCCTGATTTGGCACATGTTCATTTTTTCAGGACTGAACTGTGACGAAGTTGGTAGCCATTTTATGAAAGCAGCCATTTTATGACCAGGTTTATGTTACTTGATCCAAGAACTGGCACAGAGGCAGAATTCTATGATGGGTCTCCGAAGCAACAGGTTGCTAGGATGAGAATAAACCATTATGCTGTTAAAAGCAAAAATTGGCAAATTGGAGCAAAGGGGAAAAATGACAGCCAAGGTACAAAAAGCCATAGCCAACCAAGGTATTTTTGCAAATGAGACACTTGTCATGTCCAGGCAAGACATATATATATGTCTCCACCTCCAACCAATCAGAACACAGCCAAGCTCCCATCCTATCAGTTCAAACCTCCACTGGCAGTTAAAAGGAAGAAACAGCAGCAATCTCACATTGCTCCTAGAAGCAGGAAGCAGAAGACACCAGCCTGAAGATGATGAATGAGACTTCATCGAAACGTCGCAAAGACACTTCCAATTTCACGCGGGAGAAAACCCGAATACCCAAAGACCTACATACAAGCACCCGTGAAAACCTCAGAAAACATATATATATATATATATATATATATATATATATATATATATATATATATATATATATATATATATATATATATATATATATATATATATATATATATATATATATAGGCATTAAATAACTAATGATCTGATAGCAAGACTCAGAGGATTGTCCAAAATGTTGCTTAAATTTAAAGAAGACATCCAACATGTGGAAACTTGAAAAACTAAAAAAGAAGTAAAATCCAGGATTTTCTCAGTTGTAAAAAATTTGAAATTTGGAGAAACTATAACAAAGTTTATTTAATCTAATGTGATTAAAAGTGGTAGTGCACACGCACACACAAATTACAGAAGGCTTGTAGTGTTAAGGAAAATATAATAATGTAATGCAATATATTAATATATAGTATGTAATAGTAATGTACTATTATATAATATATCTTACTGTTATAATTATGTCCCCAATTCAAGGTTCATCAAGTGGAACTGACTGATAACACTCATAGTTAAGTCTGAAACTTTGAGAATGACCTTTCATATCTCAGAGACTTATATAACAGTTCAGCTGATAAATTCCTTACATTTAAAAATTGATTAAATTGTAGCTGGTTTTTTTTTTTTTTTTTTGGCCTGGACAGTAGAAAGTCACTTTTGGTAATGAAGGATTCTGCCTTACTCAACATTCAAAGGCTCCAAAGTTAAGGTAGGCAACATAAAAAAAATAAAATATTTTTTGTTCCCTTTGGATGTGTACCCTTAACCATATTTTAACCTGAGATTGAGCATGTGCTAATTTTCAGCATAACCTACAGCAACTTATTACACAGTCTTTAACCCTAGAATTCTCAAGGCTACATGGTCATGATTGAGAATTCTGGGAGTTGAAGTCCTGGAGGGCATCAAAGTAGGGAAGGATCACCTAAAGTTTATTTATTTATTTATTTGTAAAATTTATTGGCTTCCCATCTTACCACAAGGTACCTCAGGGTGGCTTACAATTGTAAAATTACAAAAACCTTACAGAGCTTCAGTCACCAGAAAGTCTTATTGTAAAATTGTGGTACAATATTTCAATCATAAGAACCATAAAATCATAGAAATAACCATTTAGACCAGAGGTCTTCAAACTTGGCAACTTTAAGACTTGTGGACTTCAACTCCCAGAATTCTGGGAGTTGAAGTCCACAAGTCTTAAAGTTGCCAAGTTTGGGGACCCCTGATTTAGACCATCAATTCCCTGTCACTTCAGATATCTAGATGAAAGCTTCACAGGCAGAAGCCAGTTTAGATTCCATTTGAATTGTATCCAATAAATAGAAGTCAGGCTTTCCTGAGTAATTTCTCTTAAATAAAAGGGTCTTTTGTGGAATTGAAAACTGCCTTCCACTACTTTAAATCTATTGTTCTGAATCCCGTCTTCTCATGAGATAATAGTCTTGGCTTCCTTCTTTTTAAACACGAGAGTATCAAATCATCCTCCTAGTCAACTTTTCTTCAAGCTAATTATAACTAGTTCCTTCAATCTGACTTAATTCTAGTCCCCCGATTATTGCCCTCTCATGATCAAGAAGATGGAAGTCTCCCAGATCTCTGTACACTAAAGAAAGTGAGATACAACTAGACTTTTCTTCCATCTTTCCAATTCCATGGTTTTTCCTTATGTTGTATCTTTCTGTGGGCTGTTTGACAGCTTCTTGTTTTGAATCATGTATTTATGAGCACCAAAGCAACCAGACCCACGTGCTAGAGTCCAAACTTGGAGGAGAAACTGGCAAATCCCAAGGTGGTGACAGAAATTGTTGTAATAATTACCATGAGATGTCCCCAGTTCCAAAATAGTCCTGCAGCCGTGTTACACGCTTGGGCAGTGCTAAGATTCTAAGGGACGCTGCAGCAAGTTCATATTCTGAAAGGCTTGATATTTGAGAAGTGGGGCAGGGCCATCTCTTATTTCTTACCTCATCTCAACCATGGATTATCTGTGCTGGCTTGGCCCACCTCTTCCTTGGCTTTTGGAATCTTTCCCCGATGAAATATTAACAGATACCGCTTTTTCTTTCCTTAGATCAGGAGTCCTCAAACTTGGCAGCTTTAAGAGTTGTGGACTTCAACTACCTCTGGACAGATAAATAATTTGAAAGTCAAAGCTGGAAAACAGCAGACCTGCAATTGCAGGAACACCTCCGTTGTCATCTAGTTCTGTATCTGGATTTGGCTAAAACATAGACATAATTAACATAAATAAGCAGAAGACAAACAATGGCTGCATGGCTTTCTAGACTAACCTTAATCAGGAAAGGATTCTTACTTTGAGTTATATGCCAAGTCCAACTAAATCTATGGCATACTGTATCATGCGAATGTGTCTACTAGCAATAGCAATATAAGCACTTAGACTTATATAATGCTTTACAGTGCTTTACAGCCCTCTCTAAGCAGTTTACAGAGGCAGCATATTGCCCCCAACAATTTTGGATCCTCATTTTACTCACCTCGGAAGGATGGAAGGCTGAGTCAACCTTGAACCTGGTGAGATCTGAACTGCCAAATAACAGGCAGACGGCAATCAGCTGAAGTAGCCTGCAGTACTACACTCTAACCACTGCGCCACCATGGCTCAAGTAGATAGATCATTTTTCTAACAACACAAAAAATGTAATCTATTTAAAGAACTGTTCATCCCATATAAAGATAGTTCTTTACTATCACAATTGAGCCCAAAATTTCTGTTGCTAAGTGAGCCAGTTAAGTGAGTTTTGCCCCATTTTACAACCTTTCTTATAGTTGTTAAGTGAATCAGTGCAGTTAAGTTAGTAACATTGTTGTTAAGTGAACAACTTCCCCATTGACTTTGATTGACCCTGGGACATTACAACTGTCATAACTATATGTCAGTTGCCAAATGTCTCACTTTTGATCACATGATCATAGGGATGCTGCAACCACTGTAAATGTGAAAAATTGTCATTTTTCAGTGCAGCTGAATATTTTCAGTGCAGCAGGGCAATATTTTAATAGCCAAAAATATTTTTAGGCTAAGAGCAGGAAGCTCAGTAATATATGACACATACAGATGAACTGAGAAGAACTGGAGTTTTAAAAAATTCTGATAGCCCCGTTTTAGGTCTCACATTACAATTATAACCTGTTTCTTATCCCCAGAGAGTAGAAAATTTTGCTTTCACTTTTCAGTACTCACTGTCAGAGGAAATTGAAAGGTTTGCAATATCTCATTATAATAAGAGTGTTCTATTTCTTTTTTAATTAGAACAATATTTGTAGATATGAATTTGTGTGTAACAGGATGTATACAGTTAACACATTCAGAAGTATGAAAACTGGAAAAAGTCCCAAAAACTGATACTGGGAGGCAGTTGCTAGGAGACAGTTGCTAGGAGAACTGAAAGTAAAAAAAGAACAGATAGAAAAGACAAAGACAGTTGAAGGAAGGGAAATGGAATGAGAAAGTAACAGAGAAAGAGAAAATGCCATCATTTCTGGAATATGAGAAAAATTACTATCTCAGCCAAAAGAGACCATCACATATTTGGCAGCTTATTATGGAATAGAAAAGTGATGAAAGATAGACAAAATTGGGAGGCCTGCTGTGTTGAAAATTATTATATTGACATTATCCAAGATGTCGTGTTTGCACAGAAGAGCAAAAATCAAGGTTAATGAAGATGGAACAACTGAAAAAGGTGAGATACCTATTAATTAAAGAAGCAGAGTAAAATTGGTTGGGTTTTTAATAATCATTAGACTACCTATGACCTGTTGGATCATAATTTCAAAGATATTGCCTTACCAATGGCAGAGTTTCTAAGGTACTGCCTCCACTGGAAAAGTTCTTAAAAATAAAAGGAATATTTATAGATGTATCTACTTGAAAATAGCCCATGTTGAACTGCATAGCACAAACATTAGAAGTGTTTATGATACTTGTCATAAAATGTGATAATTTTTATGTCATAAAATGTTTTATAAAATTCCACAGGAGTTATGGGTTCTGGATTTTGGGCACATTCTGTAATATGGTTCAAAAATTGTTGCCCTAAGATGCACTGTTTTGCCCGGTTAAAGGTTATACACAGACGAACATGAGTTTTAGTAGTATATAAATAATATGTAAAACTATCAATGCATTTTAATCAATTAATCTATTTTTAGGAGCCACACAAATTTATAATAACATGTTATTTATTTTCTTCGACAATGCATGAAAAGGGAAGGGATTTGAATGCGGCCAACTTAGTAACAATTGACCCTGATGAATCATGAGAGTTGAATGTAATTTCTATGTTCAAAGTTCAAAGTCTAAATGTTCAATGTTAGACCAAAATAACTAGTAAGAACTGTTCTCTTTAGGGACAGAATCTGTGGACCTCCAAAATATTGCTGAGCTACATGTCCCAGCAGTTCCAACCAATCTCTCTAATGGTGAGGAAGGTAGGTATATCGTAGCACAGCAATCTGGAGGGTGATCATTTCCCCATTAATGTGCCCTATTTAGGGACTTCCTGAAGGCACAGGTAGGACAGAATACTAAATTGGATGGATTCCTAATGACACTTAATAGACATCTTCCAAGTGAAAAAGATAAGCACGATTGACATCAAAATATCATGTCCTTTTCCTATTCCACTAACTGGCTGTTGCTATAAACTGCTCTTTTACAAGGACCCTAGAATTGTGTTTCTTTTTAAATATTTATTGCACTTTTGGTTGTAATTATATGCATTGCTTGAAACAGCTTAGCAAAATTGTTGTTCTGAAACACGATATACTGTAACTTATTACAGTGCACTAGAGACATCAATATTTGTTTTTCTATTTTTCTTTTTATTTGTTTTGTTTTTTTATGTTTATTGTTTAATTGTCACTGCCCTGAGTGTTTTCTTCTAAACAGAAGGCAGCATATGAAGTTAATAAATAGATTAGGATTTTGCATCAGTGCTTGACAATTCTAAAGTTTCGCAGACAAAGGTATCAGTCTACCACCATGATGGCGAACCTATGGCACGTGTGCCACAGGTGGCACGCGGAGCCATATCTGCTGGCACGCGAGCTGTTGCCCTAGCTCAGCTCCAGTGCGCATGTGTGTGTCGGCCAGCTTATTTTTGCTCATGCAGAGGTTCTGGAAGGGTGTTTTGGGGCTCCAGAGGGCAGGGAAGCCTGGGGAGGGCAAAAAACGGAACTACCGGGCCCACTGGAATTCAGGAAATGGGAGAGCAGGGGGGTTGTGTGCGCGCATCCATGGGAGTTGGGCAGTGTGAGGGGAGTTGCGCGCGCATGCGCAGGGGGCATTGAATTATAGACGTGTGCACGTGTGCACGATAGCGCACGTGCGCACGCTTTTGGCACCCGAGGGGAAAAAGGTTTGCCATCACTGGTCTACCATCTGTGTGAAGTGAATCCCTATAAATTATAAAATAATGTAACAGGAAACTTGAAATTACAAACAATTTCAATAAACCTTTGTACCAAGTGCTGGGCCTGCAGGTGGAAGATGCTTCAAGGCAGTCAATGCCACTAAAGAATTGGCAACATATCATTATCTTGTGTCACGCAGTCTATGTTCTTGTAAGAGATCCTATTCATTCCATCTCCCATCTTCTGGGATTCCCTCATAACAGCATACTGGCATAATCAGGCAGAGCTCGAAAGCAGAAATGCCAGAGTTCCAACATGATAAGTTTTAAACACAGTAGCAAGTCATTTTGACTTAGTAGCAGGAAATGCTACCAAATTATTTTATTTTATGAAGAGAAGGGAGGGACATGGGTTTTGGCATAGATGTGAAGGTTACAAGAAGAAGTCTAGTTGTTGAATGGCAAATGACCAATCATTGGCTGGCAATTCTCCAGGTTCAACTATTTGCCAGAAAGGACATTTACAGTATCCTGTTGTCAAGTAAATTTGAAAATAATCGGAATAACTCAGATCAATTACTGTCTCTTTAAATTAGATTCAGAGTGGTAAAGACAGACCAGACCAGAGATAGAATGACTGATCAATTAGATTTCTATAATCATTCATTGGGATATTGTAGTCCCATTTCAACAATCTATTTTAATTCATGTTCTTATAGGACTGAGGTGGTTTATATTTATCCCATCTCTCAAAGTGGGAAAATCTCAAGAGCAGGATCAAAAGTTATGTAACTTCAGGGTTTTCAAATTTTATTATATTTTAATATTAATATTTAATATTAATATTTGCATATTTCAAAGTTTGTAATAAATCTGTCTAATCAGAAGATATAATGAGATAAAATATTTGCATTCTGGAAGTGACTCAAATCATGGTTTTCCAAACTCATTGTCAGCTACAGCAATCCTGAAATCTATTTTACAAATGGTAAAATGTTATTTAAATTTCTATACATTGCAGGAGCAGATCAAAATAAGTAGCAGAGTATTCTGATATGTTAAATGCCAGTTGTCATCATGTTTCTCTGAGTTCCTCTTTCAGAAATTAGTATACAGGTTATTTATTCAAAGCCTTTATTGTCATTGTACATTATGTATACAACGAAATTGGTTAAGGTAGTCCTCAACTTATAAACACAACCGGGACCAGAATTTCCATTGTTAACCAAGGTGATTGTTAAATAAAGTGTGCCCCATTTTACCACTTTTTTGCCACAGTTAAGTGAATCATGCTATCAACTTCCATCTCCGACTTTGCTTATAGGAAGCTAGGTGGGAAAGGTTGCAAATGATAATCACATGACCCAGGACATGCAACCCTGGTAAATACATGTTAGTTGCCAAGCACTCACATTTTGATCATGTGACGGTGAAGTATTGTAAGTACCGTATTTTTCGGAGTATAAGACGCACCGCAGTATAAGACACACCTTAGTTTTGGGGGAGGAAAACAAGGAAAAAAGGCCTCTGCCTCCCAGCAATTTGCCAAACAGCAAACAGCACAGATGATATACACTGTTTGCTGTGTATTTCTGTGCATGTGTGCTTGACCCATAGAAATGGCAAAGAATTGGAGAAATGTACATTTATGGCAGTATATTAATCCCAGAAAGTTTTCTTAAATGTAATCACACTAACTCCTCCCAATTATTTAAATAGATCTACTCCAAACATGACTAAGTCAGGGTTTCTCAGCTGCCTTCTTTTAATACTAATACTTAATACTAATACTTCATACTAAAACAGGACATTTCAGATTATACTTTTACAGATCTTTAAAATTGATGTGGCTTTCTGGAAGTATTTTCTGCTATTTAAAAGAAGATACAATAGCACTGGGCCTCTTCAGAGCAAGCATTTATTTTAAAAAGCTTCTTCATTTTGTTAAGTTGTCTAGAACAATAATAAAGCAGTCTTTAAAAAATAAGTCTAATAATTTGAACACTCTACAAACATTTAACAAAATAACATATTAACAGAATCTGCCTCTATCTAGGATAGAACTCACAACCTCCTGATTGTGAGGCAAGAGCTCTAGCGCTGAGCCATAGCAGCTATAGCTTGCCTCCTTGTAATTTCAGCAGTCTAATATTGCCAGCAGTTTATCTCCCAGCAATTACAACCACTGTAGTTAGTTTCATTTTACCACGTGGCTTGCAAGCCTCCATCAGCTGTAGGTTGGGAGGCAGTTTATCTCTTCTTGTGCTCTTCTTGTGCTTTGCCCTGTTTGCTGCAAAGAGGTAAATTGCTGGCAGGCAGAGGCCAAAGGGTGGGGGTGGCTGGGTGGGGCTACATTCGGTGTATAAGACACACCCAAGTTTTCACCCTCTTTTTGAGGGTAAAATGGTGCGTCTTATACTCTGAAAAATACGGTATTTGTTCAATGCCATTGAAACTGAACAATTGCCAAACAAATCGTTGTAAGTGGAGGGCTATTTGTATGGTTACTAAAACTAGGTACTCCATTTCCCATTACTAAATGGGTTTGTTTCTTTTTCTTACGTATATCCATGATAAATCTTTAAATATTAATTTAAACCTTTTTTTTCCTTTACAAAGGACAAAAGCATGGGGCCCTTGCTAGAATAAACTTTTTCTTCATGTAACTAGGATATAGTTCATTCCCTTCTGCATTCAGGAAATCTCATCAGCTTATCTTCGCCTACAAGGTTGCTGTTTAAGGCATAGCTGCAAAGACCAGATAAGAAAATGATAATTTCAGCCAATATCAATCTTCTACTCCCACAATTTCCTTCCCCTCCCTGCCCATCTTTTAGTAATATGTCCATTTGATTTCTTTTCAAGCTCTACCTCTTCAGTTATGAAGTTTCTTTGCAATAGCTAGAATGTTGCCCCTATGCAATACTAATACACACCTCTTGACAAAATAATTTCCAGTTTTTTTCTCATAAAACGGTATTTACTTGTTGGTTAACATTCTGTGATTAATTCTGTATTCATGGCCAAATATTTCACTGATAAGTTTTCCCAGTTCTGTCTCAATTTTGACTACTTTTTAAGATGTGGGTTTTTCAACTGCCAGAATTCCCCAGCCAAGCTGGCTAGAGAATTCTGAGAATCAGTCTACACATTTTAAAATTGCTGAGATTGAGAAATGCTGTGTCAGAGCCTAAGGACCTTATCTTACAGACAAAAGATAATACTGTCTGTACTGCCTCTGCTCGTATTCATATAAGCAGTGTTTACAGATTAACAAGAGTTGGAAGGGATCTTGTAGGTCATCTAGTCCTCCTGCCCAAACATTAAAAATTATTAAGCATTTTTATTTATTAAAAACATTAAGCATTAAAGTACTACTGTATACCATTCAGCTGAAACATATCTATAACTAGGATTCCTCAAGGTCATCAAAGGCTCCACAGATGAAGTTTTAAGGGATAATTGTAGGTTGCAAAAGAGAGGTAATTTGCTGTAGTGATTAAAGCATTAGCCTAAAAACCAGGACAATTTGAGTTCCAGTCCTGCCTTTGTGACACAGCAGCCAGCTAGGTGACTTTGGGCCAGTTACTCTCTCTCAGCTCTAGGAATTGACAAACCACTTCTGAAAATATTGCCAAGAATACTGTAAGGACTCAGCTAGCTAGTCACCAGGAATCAAGCCTGACTCAAGTCCCTGTCCCCGTTTCTGCCGTACACAAAAGGTAAAATAAAGGATCTATCCAGTTGTTACAAAAGTCAAAATAGTGGCCGTTGACTGTGTGGTTGAAACGTATCTCTCTTTTATTTTGCATGCAAGTGTTAAAACAAGTGGGGCTTCAATCACATAGCCACAGCTATCATCTTGCCTCCTCCACCCCACCAGCCCATCTCCAACGATTCCCTTATTTTTTGCATATCACGGTGCTGTAAAAATAAAAGATTAATACTGGACATCCATATTAAACCGCTGTTGGTGTGAAAAATTAGTATGTATTTTTGAGCCTTCTGGATTGAGGGTTTTTTGTCCCACATTCCAGGTATTACCATAATTAACTAGAATAGTTGTGCCTTCCTTTTGCATACGCTGCAGCTTTAATATCCATTAATATTATTTTAGATTTTTACCATCACTTATATGCTTTTCCTCTTCCTCTCTACCATCAGCTACAGATACAGCACAGCCAACTAGAATAGTTTGTTTGGATCTGGCTTAGCATCAGTGTTTCTCAACCCTGACAATTTTAAGATGTGTGGATTTCAATTGCCAGCATTCCCCAGCCAGCATACTGAACTCCACATGTCTTAAAGTTGACAAGGTTGAGAAACTCTTATCTACACAGGTAGTACTCAACTTACGACCACAATTGAACCCAAAATTTATGTTTCTAAGTGAGACGGTTTTGCCCCATTTTACGACCTTTTTTGCTATTGTTAATTTAGTAACATGGTTGTTAAGTGAATCGGACTTCCCCATTGACTTTGCTTGTTGCAAAAGGGGAATCACATGAGCCCAGGACCCTGCAATTGTCATAAATATGAGTCAGTTGCCAAGCATCTGATCATGTGACCATGGGAATCTGCAATGGTTGTGTGAAAAACGGGAACAAGTCACTTTTTTCAGTGCTATTGTTAGCTTTGAACAGTCACTAAATGAACTGTTGTTGAGGACTACCTGTATGGTTATAAACTATAAATTATACCTTAGGATTAGGTATGAATGCAACCATTTTAATTTCAGTAAACACTTGTTTAATGCAAAGCATGAACTGGCAGAATATACAAACACAGCTGTCTCTGCTCAGAACAATCTTTTATTACTAGTAAGAATTATAATTGTATCACTTACATGTTTGAGGTCTTTTTCCAAGCTTAAGCGCACCTTCAGTGGAAACCCTCTGAGAGACTATGTGACGGTCAGCTTAATCTATTCCATCAGCTTATAGGAGAAACTGAAGGTGCTCTAAATGCTACCTTGAGCTGTTAACAGAAAAGACTGATAGCAGTCTTTAGCACCTCAAAAGAAAAAATGAAATACAGCAATAAACTGTAGGTGTATTAAATACTGTAGGTGGTTAAATAATTAGCAATGCAAGTGCATAGCCTAACTGTGGAAGAAGGTCTCACTTTTCCAAAGAAAAAGAGTGTGGGGCTATGTTCAACACTCATGGAAATACGGGGTTGAAATACGGGGAATACATATGTTCACGTGACATTTCAAGCTACCAATTAGCATCTATGGTTATAAGGCTTTCTATACTGAGAAGAATACAAAAAATATAAAATAAACATTTGGCATATCAATCAACAGAACAGCTTTCTGTTCCCAAACACAAGATGAAAATAACCTAGCTAAGCATAAAAATAATTCCAAATATATCATATTTGTTCACTGTTCTAGGAAGTTGCACAATATTCTAAGAGACTCTTCTCATCCTGCTTACAATCTTCTTGGACTGTTGCCTTCTGGCAAAAGATACAGAACAATTAAAACTCAGACCACATGGTTTCTGAACAGTTTTTATCCCAGAGCTATAATTGCACTTAATAATGAATTAAAGGGTCACCATCAGTGAGCTGTTGGATAGTATTACTTGGTCTGTTGTATGGATGTTTGAGTGGTTCAGGGTGGGGAATTCGTGGCGGGTGGGGCATGTTTTTTAGGGATTGCTATGTGTGTTGGGATTGGTCTTGAAGCGTTATGTGAATTTCGTGGTATGGGTGTACTGTGTATATACGTACAATGACAAATTATTATTATTTGACAAGGCAAAAAACAGGATGTACAGCTGACTAGGAGTAAGAAAGAGGAAATTGCAAGCAATACATGGTTTAGGAAATCAGATGGTCAACACTGATCTATGAACATGAATATGTATTTAATGCTTTTTGCGGATATCTATGAAAAGTTTGATGAGAAGTGAAAATATAATTATGCTAAGATGGCAAAGGATTGTACGAACTTGTGATGTAAAGCATTTATGGTTTTTATCTACAAAGCCCCTCAATATCTGAGGGATGGGTATACAGGCTTTGAGGGAAACCCCCTCCCCCATATCCTCTCTCTGCGCAGAATAAAGCTATGTGAATCAAATCTCCACATCGATGTGTTCAATTGTGCTTAAGCACTCCAGGCAAGAACCCAGTTTTGCGCTGAGACAACAGTGCAAACTCAGACAATTGGATCAATCGGATACAGGTGGTCCTCTACTTATGACCACAATTGAACCCGAAATATCTCTTACTAAGTGAAGTAGTTGTTGAGTGAGTTTTGGCCCATTTTAATCACCATTTTTTGTCACAGTTGTTAAGTGAATTATGATGTCAGTAAATGAAACTAGCTTGCCACCCAAGAAAGTAGCTGGGGGAAGATCGCCAATGGTGATCACATGACCCCAGGACACCACAATCTTCGTAAATATTATGCCAGTTGCCAAGCATCCAAATTCTGATCATGTGACCATGGGGATAGTGCAACAGTCATAGGTATGAAAAACAGTCATAAATTACTTTTTTTCAGTGTCACTGTAACTTTGAACTTAAACAAATGGTTGTAAGTTGACGGCTATCTGTAAATCAGCAAGTTAATCATAAACATGTGAAAACTCAAAATACAGATAATCCTCAACTTACAGCCATTTGTTTAATAACCATTTGAATGTGCCCTGGCACTGAAAAAAAGTGACTTATGACACGACAGTCGCAGGAGCCCTGTGGTCTAGTAATGGGTTTCACTTACCTTTGCTACCGGTTCGTCCGTGATAATGTCCGGACAGGTGGGCGGAGCCTTCCACCGCCGCCACCAGTTCGCCCAAATCAGAGCGAACTGGTAGCAACCCATCACTGCTGTGATCACATGATCGCAATTCAGAATCTTGGTGACTGGCATGAACTTATGAAGGTTGTAGCATCCGAGATTGCCATTTGCAAATTTCCAGGCAGCTTCTGACAAGCAAAGTCAATTTGGGAAACCAGTCATTTGCTTAATGACTGGCAAAATAGATTGTAAAATTGGGCCTGGTGACATGACTCTTAGCAGCCACAACACTTAGGGACAGAAATTACAACTACCCGTAGGGCTGGTGTCAAAGATAGGCCGGCCAAAATGGTGACTGAGAATAGAAATATAAGTGAGATCTTCTAATAAGATTTATCTAATTTAATATTTGAAGCCTTTTGCTGTAGAACATTTCCAGACTCTGCTACAAGAAAAATACAAGTAATTTCAATGGAGAGTAGTCAAAAGTGGTCTAACTTACACTAAAATACAAAATTTATTACTGTAATTCCGCCTGCTGCCATCTAGTGGCCAACTGCTGAAGCAGTAAATGTTTCAAATCCCATTTCTATAGCTTTAATAGATGCTAGATAGTCCTTGACTTACTACCACAATTCAGATCAGAATTTTTGTTGTTAAGCAAGATGGTTGTTAAATAAGCCATGCCTAATTTATGATCTTTTTGCCACAGTTAAGGAGTCATTGCAGTCATTAAGTGAATCATCCAGTCTTTAAAATTAATCCAGCTTTCTCTATTGACTTTGCTTGCCAGAAACGGGCTAGGACAGTTGTAAATGGCAATCATATGACCTAGGACATTGCAAATACATGGCAGATGCCAAGCAACCAAATTCTAATTACATGACTGTGGGGATATTGTGGCTGTTGTTAAGTGTGAGGTTTTGTTGCAAGTCACATTTTTGCAATGCTATTGTAACTTTAAATCAATGGTTGTAAGTTGAGGACTACTTGTATTGCCTCTCTCTATTAGAGCCTACTCTTGTGTTTGCAAATTCTTTCATTAACCTAGTCCACTGGATTTGCACAGTGCATGGAACTATAAACGAGCCTTGCTTACCAATAAGAATAGCACTTAGACTTATGTACTGCTTCATAGTGTTTTTACAGCCCTCTCTAAGTGGCTTAAAGAGTCAGCATATTGTCCCCAACAAGGGTCCTCATTTTACCCACCTCGGAAGGATGGAAGTCAACCTTGAGCAGGTTAAGATTTGAACTGGCAAACTGCAGCTAGCAGTCAGCTGAAGTAGTCTGCAGTACTGCACTCTAACCACTCTGACACCTCGACTTACCTGGGTTTTTCATCATGTTCCTGTCCCATAAAGTACCAACTGCAGTCTAGGGTGTTGTATTAACTCAGCCAATAGCACTGATAATGTTACCTAGTTTGAATAATGAAAAACATCTGAGAGGAAACAACCAAGCTCAGAGTACTGATGACCCCTCAAACTCAGCCAATGCCTGCATAAAGCCTGTAGTTTTATTAACAGTAATGATTGGGAAGAACAAATTGAGATTCCCATGATTTTCACCATCATATTTGGGCTACAATTTTTTGAATATCACTATACAAGACCATTGCAGAGTTCTTTAATAGTGTTTTATAGTTCTTTGTTGCCTCTGCATTGATATTCAGCCCAAGATCAATTATTTTTGTAACCTAGGTTTGGTTGCCTAAACTATCTTCACATAAAGGATGGCAAGACTTGTACGCTAAGAGGCAAATACAGGGATCTGATTTAACATGTAATTTTGGCCTATATATACAGTATATAGCCTTGGAAAGGCTAAGGTATGAATATTCAGAGAGTTCCATAAGTTGCCACCAACTTTTAAATGATCAGTGCAAATTTCTGGTTTGGAGAGAGAGTTCAGAGTATGGTCACTAAAGCAGTACAGGCATTCCCTATTGTTGTGTATATTTATATCAGTATTTATAGAGAACACCAATTTGTTCTTACAGCCAATACTAACTGCTCAAGTTTTTTATCACGTTGTGATTCCCTGTGCTGATTATTAATACATACTTTGAAATCATTCATCATGCGATTTCAAACGTTTACACGGTAGATGGGCAACCGCATTCAGAGCTGAGATAGGGCAGTGGTTAAAAGCAGCATTGCGACCTTCAGCTGATTGCTAGTTTAGCAGTTCAGCTGTTCAAATCTCACTAGGCTCAAGGTTGACTCAGCCTTCCATCCTTCCGAGGTGGGTAAAATGAGAACCCAGATTGTTGGGGGCAATATGCTGAACTCTGTAAACCGCTTAGAGAGTGCTGTAAAGCACTATGAAGCGGTATATAAGTAAAGTGCTATTGCTATTCACAAACCGAGCAGAAACATGCCTTAATTGAGCAAACCCAAATGGTGCCCAAAGAAATTCAGCCTTAAACCACAGCTTATAACCCACAAAAGCTGGCTTCACAAATAAAGCAAAACCGAAAAATTCGTGGGTGAATCAGTGTAAGTCAAAATGTGAACCTGGCCAGCAAATTCCTCAATTCCTCCTCCAAAAGGGCAATGGAAAATTTCGGGGTACAAAACTTCGGACAACTCTCGAATAGCACAACGAAGAGGGTTTGCTGTATCTTTTTGCTATCAGCCGTTCGGATTTTTGTAATATATAATGCCTCACGTGGCGCTGCTTCGAATTCTCTGCGCGTTCCAGGCTTTTATTTCCCCATCTCAATGTTCTGATTGTGGTTTTAACATTTCCAGGTGACTAAGAACCGCCCATCCCCGCCAAGCTCTCTTCAGGGAGGAGGCGGAACCTAGTCACGTGCTCCTGCCTTTGTGATCATATGACGAAACGAGAGGAAAAGGCTCGGGCGCGTTTTTTTTTTCTTTTTGCTACGGCTACTAAACTCTCTTTTCTTTTGTTTTTTTCAGCTTCTTCCGACCCCCTTCAGAAGAAAGGGCTTAACTTAGGTAAGGATTGAAAAGTGGTCGTTTCTTTATCTCAATGTACTTATATTGACTCTTTGGAATAAATTCACGTGTCTCTCTCTCCCGCCGTCCCCATTTCTCTGCCACTTCTAAGTCTAGTTGGTGGGAAGCCTACTTAGTAACCAATAATTACACAAATTCAGAGGGAGTCTGTGTAGGGGAAAACGTATGTCTTGGAATGAAGTTTGTCGGAAAAGGTGCTACCAGGCTACTGGTTTTTTTAAACTTGAAAATGCATATTTTGTGGAGGTCCGTATCTAAAGCCTGATATTATAAGAGCCAGTTTGATGTAATAGTTAAGGCACCAGTCTAGAAAGCGGGAGACCAAGAGTCTTGTGCCAATCACTCTCTCTCAGTCCCAGGAGGCAGGCAATGGCAAGCCATTTTTCTACTCCGTCGCTCGGAGTCAAAAACTGATTTGTATTGGCATCACAGCTCGATTTTAAAGTCCCCTTCCGTAGAAAGATCTTGCGTAAGGACTATTATCAAGGCTTCCTTTGATTTTTATCAGCTAGCATATAGCTTAAATTATAGTTGTGTTTGTTCATCGACAAACTCCTGAGCTGATTGCTTTTTTGCCTGTTAAACAGTCCATGCATCTCGAGAGGCTTCTATTATGAACGCAGGGGAAACATGTATGTGCTTGGGTTTTTGTTTAGAAGTAAAATAAACGACTATGGTTTGTTGGCTTTTTCCAGAAAGTTTTGAGGGTGCCTAGTTCTCTGTTTCAGCTTTATCCGAGAAGTCTCCATTTGCAATTCTGAAGGCTTTTCTTCCCTTCCTCTAGAAGTGTAAACTGATAAGAGAAAGGTCAGCTCGGTCGGCCCTTCAATTTTTACTCCCTACACATTAAAAGAAGGGTTCTTTTGAACTCTAATTTGTAAGGCATTATATAAATGCAATTGTTTTAATAATGATACTGCCTTTATCCAGGATGGCTTGTAGTGAATGTTTCAGGCTGCATTCATATGCTAAACCAACATGTGCTTTATTTAAGGCATAATGCCTTGCGTAAACCCATTCAGTGTGGTAAGCTGTTTGTTTCAATACATTGCTTAGGAGTGTTTTTGATAAATCGTAATTAAGACATGGCTTCATATAGACTTTAGGTTGTTTTGAAATAAGCCTCAGTTAGGAGCTCCAGTTCTATACTACAAAGATAAACAGTTATTTGTCAATATTTGATGTTATATTGTTAATGACAATTTTCCTTCCAACATGATACAGGGTCATGGAACAGTATATGAGGAACTTTAGCTTACCCATGATTGCTATATAAACTTGACCAGAAATAAATTCTAAAGACTTCTAAAATCCAAAGTTTGAATAGGGAAGAACAGGCTGTAGTTGAACCTTGCCAAAACTGAATAGTTACGAGTTTGGGTCCTCCAGATCTGGTATTGGAGGGTTTCTGTCTTTGGATCTGAATGAGGTGACACGATCTTATTCAGACGTATTGTGCATTCTGGAGGGTTCTCCTAGCCTCATAGCGGCTGCTCAGTTGCATTGGTGAATTGCACCCATTCCTGGACTATAAAGCCCTGCTCATGGCTACTTGTGCTTTACTACCACTTAATGGAACTACAGGTAGTCCTTAATTAAAATTATTTGTTTAGCACCCATTCAAAAGTGAATTGAAAAAAAATGACTTGCACCTTACACTTCTGGTACTTATTATTACAACCATCACAGTATCCTCACAATCACATGATCAAAGTTTGGGTGGTCTATATACAACGGTTCATCATCTCTGGTGTTATATGATCACCATTTGCAACTGTCCCAGCTGGTTTCCAACAAGCAGAGTCAATGGGGCAAACTGGATTTGCTTACTGACCACATGATTCTCCTAACAGCTGTAATGATTTGCTGAACAACATGAAGAAAGTTGTAAAATTGGGCACAATTCACTTAATTGTCCTGTTTAGCAACAGAAATTCTGATCAATGGAGATTTTCAGTCATCCAGATCGTAATTATCCCAAAGGTGCTTTTTCAAAAGGCAACTGGACTTTCTTTGTTTTCCTTGAAGACATTTCCCTTCTCATCCAAAAAGCTTCTTCAGTTCTGACTGAATGGTGGAAAATAGATTTATATTCCTTTTAGTCACCTAGTTGTTAGCACTCTTTCTGAGAGTCATTTGGATATTTATCTGTACCCTCAGGGTCACCTGAATAGTGCAAATGGGTGTGGAACCTTTTTGGAAGTTCCTTTTTTACTCCGTACAATTTAAGGGAAGTTCCAGGAAGGTTCTACATCTTTGTGCAAGGCTGCTCTTGAAAACTATATGGAAAATTCAGTTAGTCCAGAATGCAACAGCACAGGTTATTATGGGTGCATCACACACTGTGTATAATAACCCTGCTACTGAACAAGCTACAGTACATGGGCTTCTCTGATAGGCTTCCAGTTGCAATTCAAGGTGCTGGTTATCACCTTCAAAGCCTTAAATGGCATAGAACTGGGTTACTTGAGGAACAGCTTTCTCCCAAGAACATCTGCTGATCCTCTATCTTCCTTAGGAAGGGCTTGCTACATATTCCTTTTTTTGAAATCTTGTCACCTAGAAAGTGCCATTTCTGTGGTTGCCCTTGTTTTGTGGAATGCTCTACAGCAACGGTCACCAACTGGTGGTCCGCTAGAAAATTTTGGTGGTCCGCAGAAAAATTATTTGCATTTTTTATACTGCACTAAAGCAGGGATCCTCAAACTACGGCCCCTGGGACAGATACATGCAATGAACACTTGTGTTGCTGCAGAGAGTCTCCCCCTTCGGGGTCTTTTTGTGTGGGTCGGGGGGGGGAGAAATTCCGACTTGGTCTGGAAGCACCACTGGTAGCAAAGAGCCGGAGGACCTTGTTCCAGTGGGACTGCATCATGGCCTGAAACTGGCTGACCATCTCAGCCCGCTGAGCCTCCAGGCACCGGCACCTGGCCTTGCACTCCCGCAGGTTTTCCCTCTGCTTGGAAAGCCTATGCTCGTAGTCCTCAGTGAGGTGCTTCTGCTGAGCCTCCTTCTCAAATTCTCCAATTTGAACTGAGCTGTTTTGCCAACTCTTTCTCATGATGGCTGCTTAGCTCCAACAATTGCTGCCTGTTGGGGCCCTAAGGAGCCCGGGCGGGCAGGTGAGGAGGGGCTGGGAGAGGAGGGATGAGTAGAGACCGGCGAGGCGCCCCTCGACATGAGTGACATCGAGTTGGCCACGCCACGCTGTCACATGACCACCTAGCCATGCCCACCCAGCTAGTCATTAGGCAGATCATATTAGTGGTCCGCGGGATTTAAAGTTATGAATTGTGAAACTCATTTTTTGCCAACAACTGGCACTTCTGATTTTCAGCAAAAATGTTGTAAATTGCAATTCCATACTAAATGTGACTGGCAGGTGCTGGTAGTAGTGGTGGCTATTGGCATTTCAGAACTGGGTCACAAATACATTTTGGGGAGGCCCATTGTAACTTTGAAGGGTTACTAAGCGACTAGCTGAGAATTACCTGTATATTTCCCCCCCCACTTTTATTATTTTTGATAAATAACTCAAGGCAGCAAACATAGTTAATACTTTGTTCCTCCTGTTTTTCCCACAACTCTGAAGTAAGTTAGGCTGATATTGGCTCAAAGGCTTTCATGCCTAAGGTAGCACTAGAATTCATACTTTCCTGGTTTCTAACTTGGTGCCTTAACTACTAGACCAAACTGGCCGTAAATTATTTTCTCAGCATTCTCCACACCCTAGCATGTTTCCATTTCAGAATAATGGATTGTGGATATATATTGTGTTTTGCCCAAATTTGTTGGAATAAAACAGCTCAGGTCACATGTTCCACTGACTAAGCCATAATTAAATGTTACATCTTGTCATGATCAGTAAACAATGAAAAAGCTGGTTGATTACATCTACTACTATTTACTCTTTACTGATGTCCAGCTTTTTTCTAGCCCTTCAGAGGTAGTGGAGTTTTATTGGTTTGTTTCTTAATTCGTGTGTTGGTTGGGAATTTGACGAGTTACGCTGTTATGATATTCTTAGAGGAGGTTTGGTTGGGGAAAGTGCATGCATTAGGACCAGGTTTGATAAGTCCCCAGATAATATAAAACAATGTTGATGTTGTTGACATGTTCATTTGGCTTTAGGTACTGATGGACATGGAACAGAAGGATCCCGACACCTTAAAATTAAATACATTGCAACTGCTAATCAGCTACCCAAATGGTATCAAATTTGGGGATTTCATTGGCGCTTTTTACCAGACCCATCACTTTCATCCCCAATTATCTGATTATGGGTATAGTTCACTCAGACACTTGCTGGATGATATGAAAGAAACTGTAGTTGTAGAAGGCAGCCAATCAAATGAACCAGTAATGAAGCTAATAAATGGTTTAAATTTTGATGGCTGGCTGGATGAAATAGAAGGAAATGGACTGTACAGTTTTGAAGAGGAAGATTCAAGATTGAAGGAGGAAGAAAGAACAAGAGGGGAATATACAGCAGCAGAAGCAGCAGCAGCAGGTAAATGCATTACCTAATGGGGAAAATGGCAGCCCAGTACAGCTAGAACTATAGCAGTCGCCTCATATATTTGACATTGTATCTGGCTATCTGAAACTTCATTTATTTATTTGCTTTATTTGTGTGCTTCCCGTTCTTAAAGTCTCTTCTTCCACTGTAGATATAGGTGTATCGTTGTCCCCTCCCCCCAGTGACTGGTTCAAATTACAACATAGTCTAAAAGCTAGTTATGACCCAGTTTCAAAATTATAACGGCTGCAGTAGCCCTGCATTTGTTCACCCTTACAAGTAACTGCAGTGATGTTGCAGTGGCCCTCTACCTATCTGCCCCACTCATGCGGATACATGTCCCCACAGCTGAAGCCTGCTTCCCACCCAGCCACCTAAGGGATCCTAATGCCGGTAGAAGGAACTACTGGTACACAGAGGATTGTTACAGGTTGTCCCACGCAGGGACTTACAGGACTTAAGTGTACTCTTTGGTTAGCTCCAGGGCCCAGCAGCATCCAACTTGCCTTTATGTTATTTGCAGAGAAGTGTCCTGGCCGATGTGATCTTAGTTTTCCTACAGAGGCCACCTCATGTGAACCACATTCTAGGCTTTATTTGTTTGTGGAACCTCCTTAAAAAGCAGAGCTCCCTAGAGGATCACGAGAATAATACTGCCTGCAGAATAGCAAGTGGTTGCCATGAGGCAGCCTCTGTAGGAAAGCTTAATCTCACATTGACCTGGTGACTGCAAAAAAAGGAAAGGTACATTTTATTTTATTTGGAAAATTTATATTACCGCCTACTTGCATAGAGAAACTTAAGGTGGCTTACAAGAAATAGAAACAATATAAAAGAAATAAATAAAATATCCTCCCACCATAATAAAATTATAACCTCCCATCCCAGTGACAACACAGCACCCACTCATACCAGCCATTTACTGTGCTCCATCCTGCTCTGGGTTCCCCAGGCCTGCTGGCAGAACTATGTATTCCGGGACTTCCAAATGAGTGTTAGAGTGGGAGCCAGCCTAATTTCCAGAGGGAGGAACCCACCACGGAGAAGGTCCTTCTTCTGGGTCCCGCCAGATGTATCTCCTTAGGGGATGGGATCCACAACATTCTTTGCCTCCCTACTCTAGTGGGTCAGGTAGATGTGACCTGCAAGAGATGGTCCCTCAGATAACTGATCCCAAGCCATGAAGGGTTTTAAAGGTGACAACCAGCACCTTCAATTAGTGCTGCTGCGCCCTGGAGCTGGCTAAGGAGCAGGCTGAATCCTGCAAGCCTCTGGGTCACTTTACATTCTCTTGCGTGACTGAGTGGTTGGATAGTAGACCTGGCCTGTAAACTAACAACCCTGAGCATGATGATAGCTTCTATTGCTCCTTATCCCTGAGGCACCCAGTACTCTGCTTAATAACTCAAGTGATCATTTAACATCCTCATCAGGAAGAGGAGTGTGTGTTAAGCGAGGTAATCGTGGTCTCGCTTAACAACCATAATTTGCAGTCGTAATGGGTAGGCTCTATTATGCTTGGAACTGAAGGCCTAGCTGTATTACATGTGGGATAAGACTTTTGCTTGGCCTGATGACTTAACAGCAATGCAATTTAATTGAAGCATTCACAAGTAGCCCAGTGCTCCATTCATTTACCATATTTTTCGGACCATAAGGCGCTCCAAAGTATATGATGCACCTAGCTTTTGGGGAGGAAAACAGGGGGGGGGGATCTGCCTCTGCCTCCCAGCAATTTACCTCCTTGCAACAAATAGCCTGGTCAGCTTCAGCACAACCTGATTTAGCACAAGTAGCTGATTGGTGGTTGGATCTGTCTCTTGGAATACCGTTTATCAGCTGTTCCAGGCTGCGGGAATCGCCGCCTCCGTGCACCCCATTTTCGGGTTTCGCACACCCTGTTTTCAGCCTCCGCATCCCCCCATTTTCGGCCTCTGCACGCCCTGTTTTTGGCCTGTTACAGGTGGTGGGGATCGCTGCCGCCGCCGCCTCTCCCACAGTGCAGAGGTCAAAAATGGGCATGCAGAGGCCAAAATGGGGTGTGGGGTGATAGGCGGCAGCAGCGATGGGCAGTGGGGATCCCTGTAGCCTGGAACAGCTGATAGGCAGTATTCCAGGAAGCTGATCCAACCGCCAATCAGCTGCTTGGGCTAAATCAGGCTGTGCTGAAGCTGACCAGGCTGTTTGCTGCAAGGAGGTAAATTGCTGGGTGGCAGGGACCGAAGGTTGGTGGCTGGCGGGTGGGCGGGGCTTTGGCAACATTCGCTGTATAAGATGCACAGACATTTCAACCCACTTTTTTTGGGTGGGGGGAGTGCATCTTATACACCGAAAAATACAGTATTCACTGGGCATATTGCCTGGTCTCTGCATGTCAGATAGCACGTTGAAATGAATGACTGGGTTCAAAGTTTCATAAAAGTATATCTTCCCCTTTTATCCAGTCTTCTGCAATTCCCTTGCATCTAGTCATCTAAACAAAATATTTGTCCATCCGAAGGTAATTCATGTTACAAAATTTTTCGGATTATAAGACGCACCGGAATATAAGACGCACCTAGATTTTAGAGGAGGAAAACAAGGAAAAAAGTATTCTGAACCAAATGGTGCAGTAATATATTATTTAATAAAATACCAGTGTAGCAGAATACTTTTTACAATCATGTATACTTTTTACAACCATGTACACTTTTTACAACCATGTATACTTTTTACAAACTTCAAACTTGACAGCTTTAAGACTAGTGGACTTCAACTCCCAGAATTCCTCCTCCAGTCATGCTAGCTCAGGAATGGGAGTTGAAGTCCACAAGTCTTAAACTTGCCAAGTTTGAAGACCCTTGCAACCCTAACCTAACCCAGGGGTCTTCAAATTTGATAGCTTTAAGACTAGTTGACTTCAACTCCCAGAATTCCTCCTCCAGTCATGCTAGATGGGGTAATTAGAAGGCAAAACCGCCCCAATTTTTGCAAAAAACGGTCCCTTTTTTGCTTGTTTTTTTGCAAAAACAGGGCATGCAAAGGATCTGGGAAGCCTGCAGAGCACTCCTAGGGGGTGGGGAAAGGCACCCCCCCCATTTTTGCAAAAAAGGCCTGTTTTTTGCAAAAATTGGGGGCAGGGCTTCGGGAGGCTAAAAATTGCTGTATTCGGTGTATAAGACGCACCGACATTTCCACCCTCTTTTTGGGGGCAAAAAGGTGCGTCTTATACTCCGAAAAATACGGTACATTTATTTGAACCCATGTAACTGATGGAAATTACGGAATGCAGAATGCTAGCATACTTCTCAGCTCTTTTAGATGATAAGAGCTACTTTTTCAAATTACAAATGTAATAGATCACCAAGAAATATTTCTAGGTTTTCACCTCTGTACGTTATTCCAGTTTACATTCTAATTAATATATATTTGATAATTGATTAATGCGATTTCAAATTTCTTTAGAATGTTTATATAAGAGTGACCAAGTTAGTAGCAGACTGACATAGAACCACAGGGAGAAGACAGGTTCAGACTAAGATAATTTATAATATCATTATAAAATACTACATTGAGATGTGGATTGTTTTTTTATCACTGATTTGCATTATTTGGTAGATCTGGCTGAAGTCTTAGCAGCAGTTACCAATCTCCTAATAGAATATGAGTCAGGTTTGAAGTTTGAGAAAATGCAGAAACTCTTGCTTTCCACAATTGGAATTGATCTACAGACATTCAGCATCACCAAAGGCTATAAGGATGTCTTAACTTTTTTGAGTGACCAGATACCTAATCTAATCATCAGACGTCGAGGGACCATTAACAGCTATGTTGTCCAACTTTCTAAAGGTATAGCCATAAAATCTCAATTTAATTTTAATAAATAATATAAATAAAAGTATAAATAAAAATTGATTCCATATTTAATGTAATAATAATTAGAAATGGCTGTACATTGTATAGAAAGGTTAAACTCTGCTGGATCAGATAGAAACTCTTATCAAATTCACCATCATTTTCTACACATCATCCAAACAGATGCTTCCAAAAAAACCTGCATGGTTTCTTTAACACCTGTGTCTACTTGCTTGAAATTGGAAACAAATTCCCAGAACTTTTTCTTAAAAGGATTTTAGCCCAGTTGTCATCTTATGGAATTGGCTAATTCAAATCAGATCATTTATTTATCTCACACAATCCCAACACGAGCAACATTTTTAAAAAATGCATGAAATCCATTATATCTCAGAGTTTCTGCCATATATTCCAAGTAGATTCGGACTCAGCAAAACTGAAATCAGAAAATTTTGGTTTTCCAGGTTATGGGAGAAGAGAAAGTCTAGAGGGTTTTCATGGGGTGAGTAGGGCAAGGCTAGGATGGGTTATCCTTTCTTTCCATGACTTGTGCACTCTATCTGCTAATCTTCCCAGTGTATTTCTTTCCCTACAACACTTAACAATTCCCTGTATTCTTGGTTCAGGCATGGTACATACCAAACCAGTAAGCTTACCTCCCTAATCATCCCAGTGCCTTTTTTTTGTCTGCATCTTCATAAGCCATCACTGATATCCTCAATTACAGGACAGTCTACCTTCCTATTGCTTTCTTTTCCTTCTTTCCCTTTAATTATTGCCTGCCCTTGCTGTCAGTCTCCTTGGTATTTTGCCACTTCCTTGCCCCTACCTCCGGGGTAACAACAATCTCTTTCCAGAACTCAAATGTTTGGACTGGATACAGACCACCTGAAAGTATCTGTTCTGTGCTCAGAACTGTTTGTGCATGGAGCATGTTGTATATCCTTAGGGAACTTGATGTGGCCATTCTGGTAGTGGTGGTGGGGGAATTTGGAATTAATATATTTGGAAACTCCCATATTGAAAAACACCGGTCTTACTATTTCTTTAATTATCTACCATGACTGATGGAGTTGCCGTAGCAGGGAATACTTATCAGAAGCCTTGAAAGTTCTAATAAAGGAGAGCATTGATGATACCTAATTCAGTTGTTGCAGACCTCCCATTACCCAAGGTCAAAAGCACCAAGGACTCCTCATGAAGTTTTTTCTACCTCCCTGATATGATTTGTCATGGTTAAAAATATTTTGGAGCAAGAAGACTGTTTCTCAAAAAATTAAATACAGTATTCTTAGAAGAATGTTACATTTTATTCTGAAAGAATAGAAATCCTGTTCAGTAATGCATACCTAAATTTATTTATTGATAAGTGAGCCTTTCTTCTTTGTTGCAATAATTACAATCTCAGCAGAAGTAATAGAGCAAAATATCCTCCTTTATCCTCTTTTTTAAAACCTGCTATCCTAATGCTCAGTTTTCCTCTTTCAGAAACTTGCCTTATTCTGGAAAAAGGGTTTTGTACTATTATTACATAGATATAATTTCTCAATGGCCAATGGGGACATAACCAGGGAACATAATAGCATGGCCTTGGTGTAGTTGATTTTCTCTAATCTTATAAACATATCACAAGGAGATAGGGATGGAATACTTTCACAATTTCAAGTTGATTGTGAATTTCTCCTTTCTTTCTCATACAAATTTCTGCAGGAGACACAAGGCTAAAAATCACTCTTGCCCTTAAAACAATGAGAGGTTTTGAGGAATGTATGAACATACTGTATCTGTATATGTCGATGAAATTAGTTCCTACCTAACAGTTGATTCTCTGGGCATTCCTTCAAAACCTTTTCTAATCCACTTCCTTGAATTTAAGCTGGCTGGAAAAGGAGACTCCAGAAGCTGCCTTTGGCCTTTTGGTTATTGAGCAAAGGGCTACCTCCTTAAAAATGTACTGAATAAAGCCAGGAGCAAAATTTCATTTGACTTCGTGAATTTTCATCAATTTTAGTATAGTTAATGTGGCTGTTTTCAAGTTCCACATTGAATTATTTCATCCTTCTGTCACTTGAAGTTACAATTTGCAACTTTTGAAGATTTCTAGGAGCTTCCAATGGTTTACTCCTGCAGTATTGATTCATTTATAGCAAGACTATTTACTAGTTACATAACATGGGTATTGAAGTCATTATCTTCATTTGCAGATTTAACAGTTGCATCAGTGCCAATTTGTAGCATCTTGAAAGCATATCCTGATGGCTTGAAGTTGGCGAAGTTAAAAGAGGCAGTGAAGAAGAAATGTGGATATGACCTGGACGTATTTTGCTATCAGGTTGGCTATAGCAACATAGTTTCCTGCCTCCAGGAGATTCCCGAACTGGTAGTATACAGGAATAAAAACAGGAATTGTAGGGTTCGACTTAAGTCAGGTAAGAAATGTAATGGATGGGCAAACAGATGTTTGGATAAATGAATATGGAGTGGCTTTGAGGCATTTAAAAGAGCATGCTTATGCTAAGTAAGATAGTTTGGGCAGGAAATAGCAATAAAATAAAGAGGGATGTGAACTACCAATAAAGTGAAATTTAGCTCATATAATATGTAGTATTTCAACAGTCCTGCATGCCTAATATCACTTTCTAAAGTTCAGACTAAGATCTGTGGTGATAATATACTTCCAGGATTTGGGTCTTCAGATGTGCAGGATGATCATGGAAAATGAAACCTATTTCTTTCTAGGTAGTCCTCAGTTAATGGACTACTCATTCAGCAACAGCATTGAAAGAATAGTATTTACAAATGATTTGTGAACTTCTGGAATTATTGCAATCTGCTCAGAAACATGCCCAAATTTCCAACTGTTGCAGAATCCATGATCATTTGATCATAATTTGTGACTTTCCTCTAGGCTTCCCACAAGCCAAGTCAGTGGGGAAGCCTGCAGGAAGTGGGATGTCTTGGTCACATGAGGGCCTTGCTTAACAAATCTGCATGGACCTTGCATAGTGATGGTAACCGGGGACTGCTGGAACTGCCATGTCGTAAAATGGGGCAAAGCTCACTTAACAACTGACTTGCTTAGCAATAGAAATTCTGGGCTCAAATGTGATGGTAAATCATAGATTAATTATAATTTTAGCCTATGTGTATTCCAAAAGGAGAAAGAAATGGTTTGTCATAAAAATCATAGTAGCTGCTATATTCTTTTATACTTGTGAAACAATATAATCGGTGTACATGTTTCAGTCACTTGGAGACTGGAATACTATACCGAAATATCTAAAAATTTTAATATCCATTTCATTCTCTTTGGTGCCTCATTATTTTTTTTTATTTCTTGGCAAAAACCACCACTCAGTTTTTTGCTAATTAATTACCAATGAGGGCTCCTAGTAGAATCACTCAGAATGCTTTGAGTGCTCACCTGTCCTACACGTCATTGTGAAAGGACAGCCACATTATTGACATGCAGAAAAAAGAGAACATAAGCCCTAGTATATAGCTGGGTGTAATGAGCAAATTGAAGGTTTTTTTCTCCTTTTCAAGTTTGAGTGAAGTCAACAATTAGAAACAATAAGAGTCATAATTTTATACAGAAAGTCTTTACTGAGGTCATCAGAACAACTGGGAAGTACAACTTCAGTGAGCTAATCCAAGGACTTTAGCTTCACCTGGACTCACTATGATAATAGAATAGAATAGAATAGAAATAGAAATAGAAATAGAAATAGAATAGTTTATTGGCCAAGTGTGATTGGACACACAAGGAATTTGTCTTTGGTGCATATTTGATGTCACAATGGAAAAGCAGTAGTGGCAAGAGATATATTAAACAAATCCAGCCAGTGTTAGGAGAGGAGGCATAAGTAAAGCTTATAGCATCATTATATCAGTTTCTGAAATATAGAAGCAAGGGAGCCAAGATGTTCTTCTGAAGATATGGTCCCTGTACTGAAGAAGATGTTGACCTAATAATGTTTGTGAGGCATAGCATTCAAATGATCAAGACAAAATCAAATCTACTCGAACCTCTTGTAATTTATTATGGGGAAGCTATAATATTAGAACGATGTGTGGAGGAATAAGAGCTAATTGAGTGTGGTGGATAAAGGTGCTAGGCTAGGAATGGGTAATCCCAATTCTGGCCCTCATAGAAAGCCAGCTGGGTGACTGATCAGTCATTCACTCTCGGCTCTAGGGAGAAGTCAAAGACAAACCACTTTTGAAATCTTCCTTCATATCATGGTGAGCATGAGGTATAGCTAAATCTCCCTGAAAAAAATAAACTGATAATCCACATTCTGTGATAGGGTTCCTATTATGATGCATAATCAATCAGTTTTCCAATATAGTTGGCAATATGTAGTCAGATTTTTTTTGCCAGATTTGTTTCTTTGGCTTCTGAATTTCCATAACTTTCACCCCTACTTGTCTAATCTTCCAGTTTCCTTCTGCTGCTCTTCATCCCAATCCAGCCATTCTCCCTCTCTTGATTCAGAACAGTCTACCTGCAAATCAAAGAATGTAAACCAAGGTGCATCTGAAAAGAAGCCTGGTAGGTTTGATCTGATTCACTTAACAACTGCCATTTTTGTGAATATGGCCCTTGGGGTATTCTTGGTTTGGTTTGATGTATTAGTTTGTTCTCCGTGGCTTTTCTGAACTTTTATTTCTGTCTATACATTTTCAGCAATATTGAGCAAAGTTATGGCATCACTCACTACCCTCTTAAGCAGGTATAAGATGGGCCTGAGAGTTAAGAAATTGCAAGACTTCTTGCTGGCAAAAGAAGGGATTAATCTTGAGAATTCAGCATTGCCCAGGGCAACAAAGACACATTGGAATTTTTGGAGCAAAAGATGCCTAAGTTAAAGTTGAACTACTAAACTAACAGGCTTAATTAGCTATCCTCTGGATAGATCCATCACTCCTGGTGATGGTTATTGGCATCTATAATGTGGGAAGTGAGTCTTGCATGTACAACTCATCAAGAGTATTTGGATTTGGATTGGGCTACAAAAAGAAAAAAGTTTGGTCTAGTAAAGATGCTGGGCTACAGTGTAAGCCCGTGATGGCGAACCTATGTCACGCATGTCACAGGTGGCATGCAGAGTCATATCCGAGGGAACGCGAGGCGTTGTCCTGTCAGCTTCAGTGTGCATGCGTGCGCTGGCCAGCTGATTTCGGCCTTCCGGAGAGGAGAGGCCATTTTCGTGTTCCCCAGGCTTCAGGAAAGCCTCCTCCAAAAGCTGTGTGCATGTGCCGAGCAGCGGAGTGCCAGAGCTGGGTTGCCCCCGTCAGAGGGACGAAGCGAGGCAATGTCAGCGGTTTCCTGGCGCCAGAGCCGAAAGGGCCCGGCGGAGCAGCTATGAAGGTACCCCAAAGGTATGGGGCTGGGACACCAACAGGGCTGGAGTCGGTCTGCGAGGGAATGACAGGCAAACTCCATTTTGGCTGAAACAACGGGTGTTCGTTGGGGTCCGGGTTTTTTTGGGGGGGAGAGCTCTATAAAAATGGTGGAGGTGCAAAGCCAACCGCAGGTGGCGCGGCGCCCCCACCCGACCCCCACCATACGAGCCGAGCTGGGGAAGGAGCAGCAGGCGGGGCAGGTAGCTGCCCAGCCACCAAATGCTGCCCTGTGTGCCTGAGTCGGCTCCCAGCGTTCCTCCTGCGCAGCCCCGCCACCCCAGAAAAGCAGCGGCAGCTGCAGGGGGAAAAGCAAGAGCTACCGGCCCGCTCAGATGCACCTCGCCCTCCTCTTGGGCTTTCCTCGCGCGCCCCATCTTCTTCTTATCTACCTTTGCAGCCGCTTCTGCTGCTTCCACAAGTGCACATGTGCGACTCATTGCAAAACACAAACAAAACACAAGGGGGTGGGGCGGCCAAGCCAGCGCTCCGAAAATCTGGGGCGGGCAAGTGGGGAGGCCAGCCGGGGTGGTCTTCTCACCTTAGTGGCCATGGTGGGCTTTGGCGGCATGTCTCCCCACCTTGGGAAGGAGCCTGACCAGCGACTCAGCTTTTAGGCTCCTTCCTACTAGGTGGAGGTGAAGGTGGGGGGAGGTGGAAGGCGGCTGTGGCAGCGGCGGCTCTGTCTCCATTTTCAGGCCGCCCGCCGCCTACCCTTCCCTTCCAGCCTGACTTCCAAGCCACAAGAAGGCGAAGAGCTCCTGAATAGAATAGAATTCTTTATTAACCAAGTGTGATTGGACACACAAGGAATTTGTCAGAACTGGCGGCGAACCAGAATCCGGGCTGCCAAGCACCGCCTGTGCTTCCTCTCGCCTCCTGCTTCTTCCAGGTCGCTTCGCCCATAGCCAGGGCGGGGTTTACACGAAGGTGTCCCAAAACCCAAGCAGGAAAAGGGAAAAAAGGAGCCTGAGGCAAGCCTCCCAGCCATTTCCAGCCATCGCCCGCCGCTGCTGTTTCCTTCCTGGAGTGGCAAGGAGAGAAGGAGGGCGAAATCCGAAAGGCAGGCAGGCCTGGCCAGGTTGTAGCCTTCCCGTCCTCCTCCGAAAGGGACTTGCCCCACCAAGGTCCCTTCGAACGGGTCTCCCTACGTAGCCTCCATGCTGAATTATGCGACCCGACATTGATCGCACACTCAAAAGGAGCCCGCCCTCCGAGCTCTTCCAAGCGGCCACTTTCTGCAGCGAACGAGCTGGGGGCGCAAAAAGCTCTTCCCCTCTACCTGCATGCTGTTTATTACCGGCTCTTCACCCCACTCTGCACCCAGGTAGGGGCTAGTGGCCCCGAGTAGCGGCGTCTTGTTGGTCTTTGGGGGGGGGGGGTGCAGAGCCGGTAACAGCATGCAAGTAGAGGGGAAGCGCTTTTCGCGCTCCAGCTTGTTTGTGCAGGAAAGAGCGGGCACTCGGAAGAGATCTGAGGGCGGGCTCCTTTTGGGTGGACAAACACTGTGGTAGTTTAGCGGGGAGGCTACGTAGGGAGACCCGTTCGGAGAGACCTGGGTGGGGCGAGTCCTGCCTAATTCGGCTGTGTTTTTTTCCTTTCCAGATCAGCTCCAAGCAAGCTGTGCACAAACAGCAACAGCTCTTGGTGCCGTCACCTGCACCGCTTGCTGGGAGCTGGTCTGGAAAGGAAAAAAACACAGCCAAATTAGGCAGGACTCGCCCCACCCAGGTCCCTCTGAACGGGTCTCCCTGCGTAGCCTCCCCACTGAATTACCCCAGTGTTCGCCCACCCAAAAGGAGGCTGCCCTCTGATCACTTCCGAGCACCCGTTCTTTCCTGCACGAACGAGCTGGGGGCACGATAAGCGCTTCCCCTCTTTGCATGCTGTTACCGGCTCTGCACCACCACCCCCAAGACCAACAAGACGCCACCGACCGCTACCTGGGTGAAGAGGGAGGTGAAGAGGCGGTAATAAACAACATGCAGGTAGAGGGAAAGAGCTTTTTGCGCTCCCAGCTCGTTCGCTGCAGAAATTGGGCGCTTGGAAGAGCTCTGTTAGATAAGAATTACTCTCATCAGAGGCGAAATAGATCTTTTCCCTGGAACTCTGACATTATAAAAAGGAAACCGCAGTTTAAAATACTAAAGTAGAAAATATTTATTTCTGTACAAAAACAAATAAATCACATCTTGGCTATAAAACAGGTCTTGCTCCTTACAGAAGCTGAAGAAAAAGGAAAGAAACAAAAGAAAGGAATGTACACATGCGTACTAGGAACATATTAATCACGTGCTCAGGAATAAACCATTATATTTGATAGGGATGCATCCCCCTGCATGTACATGTAACAGGCAATATAAAATCACTGCCTGACAAGCTCGGAGGGCGGGCTCCTTTTGGGTGGGCGATCAATGTCGGGTCGCATAATTTAGCATGGAGGCTACGTAGGGAGACCCGTTTGGGGGGACCTGGGTGGGGTGAGTACTGCCTAATTCAGCTGCGTTTTTTCCCTTTTCAGACCAGCTCCAAGCAAGCAGTGCAGGCAGCGGTGCAAGAGCTGCTGAAGTTTGTGCACAGCTTGCTTGAAGCTGGTCTGGAAAGTAAAAAAGCCTCTGGCCGGGGGGAGGGTAACCCCAGCCTGCTGTTCCTGCCACTCGCACCTGGCGGCAGCAGTTCTCACACTGCCACTTCCCCGGCGGCTGCTGTAAGAGGCGCGCTGGCCAGGAATGCTCCCTTAGAAGTCTAAGGCACCAACATTTGCCGGCGCGAACGGCCATGCTGGATGCTGCCTGGAGTGCGAGGCTGCCAGGGGGATGAAGAGCAGTGGTGGCAGACCGTTCACGCTGGCAAAGTTTGGTGCAGGAGGCTTTCCAGGCCAAAACGGGCTGGGGGGGCATGTGCGGGTGGCGCATGTGTGGGAAAGCATGCATGCGTGGGGGGCAGTTATGTGTGCATGCGCAGGTGGGGCACGCATTGCATTGTGGGTGCCAGTGTGCAATATCGCGGGCTCACACGCGCACTTTTTGCATGCAACCAGAAAAAGGTTTGCCATCATTGGTCTAAGCTGTAATCCTTCTTTTACGTATGGAAGCTGGCCAGTCACTTTTTCTGAGTCCAAACTATCTCACAGTGTTGTTATGGAGCAAATATACATGTGTCAACTTGAGTTGTTAAAAATAAAAGCCAGGTATAAATCTGCAGGTAGTCCTTAATTTATGACCATTATTTTAATCACAATTAGAAGTTGCATTTTTGGTGAAAAAAGTGACTTACAACCATCCTAGAAATCACAACATCATACCACTCTCAGTTATGTGATCACAATTTGGGCATCTATCAACTGTCTCGTGTTTGTGATGGTTGCAGCATCCTGGAGTCACATAATCATGATTTGTAACCTTCCTGGCTGGCTTCCAACAAGCAAAGCCAATGAAGGAAGCTGGATCTGCTTAACGACCATCTGATTCACTTAACAACTGCCATCATTTGCTCAACCACCAGAGTAAAAATTGTTGTAAATTGCGTCTGGTCACATAATGTCTCACTTAACAAATCACAAATGTTCGTGACTGAATACTGGTCCTACTTGTCGTAAATGGAGGATTATCTATGTAAACCCAATGAATAATCTTTTCCCTGCTTCCCACATTCATTCTTCTCCATTTGTTATATAAGAAAACTAGAGAAAATTTCATAGGGGGAAAAAGAGTATGTGGGGTATAGTACTTTCTTAGAAAATGGGAGAGTTTCCTGAACATTGTATAGAAAAATAAAGTGTTGGGAAAAATGTGTACAAAAATGTGGTCATATGACAACACACCGTGGATGTTCTGGGTTTAGGATTCACTGAAAAATCAGTTGGAATGTGTTATTAAATTCCCATAATGATTGGAAAATGGGGTACGATGGTGCTGAACTTCTAAAACTCAACCCTGACAAGACCGAGTGGCTATGGATATTGCCTCCCAAGGATTCTGTCAATGGCCCCTCCTTGGTTCTTGGGGGGAGAGAAATTAACTCCCTCAGAACGGGTTCGCAATTTGGGTGTCCTAGATCCACAGCTAAAATTGGAGCAACATCTTTCAGCTGTGGCTAGGGGGACCTTTGCACAGGTTCGCCTAGTGCACCAATTGCGACCCTACTTGGAGAGGGAGGCTCTACTCGCAGTCACCCACGCCCTTATCACCTCCCGGCTGGATTACTGCAACGCGCTCTACATGGGGCTACCCTTGAAGAGTATCCGGAGACTGCAACTGGTGCAAAATGCAGCTGCGCGAGCTGTGGTGGGTGTGCCTAGGTACACCCATGTAACACCTATCCTCCGCCAGCTGCATTGGCTGCCCATTAGTCTCCGGACCCAATTTAAGGTGTTGGTTTTGACCTTTAAAGCCCTACATGGCTCAGGGCCAGGTTACCTTCGGGACCGCATCCTGCCGCATACCTCCCTACGACCGGTTAGGTCCCACAGAGTTGGTCTCTCCATCGACCAAACAATGCCGGTTGGCGGGGCCGAGGGGGAGAGCCTTCTCTGTGGGAGCTCCCTCCCTGTGGAACCAACTCCCTCCAGAGATCAGGGCCATCCCCACCCTGCTGGCCTTCCGTAAAGCAATAAAAACCTGGCTCTTCCGGCAGGCGGGGTGAAAGTGAGACCAAGCAGACTATACTTGGGTCTCCCCCTCTAGTTATGAATGTTGGAGATTTTTTAATTTTTATATTTTTTTAAATTGCTATATGTTTTTATATCTGTAATAGATTTGACATGTTGTGAGCCGCCCAGAGTCCCTCGGGAGTTGGGCGGCATACAAATCTATTAAATTAAATTAAATTAAATTAAACTTGTCAGCTGGAAAGCTTGACTGCCCGGATTCGAGACCTGAGCATCACATGACAGGATGAGCTCCCTTTATTTGCTGCAGCTCCTGCCAACCCTAGCAGTTCGAAACCATGCAAATGTGAGGAGATAAATAGGTACCACTTCAATGGGAAGGCAACAGTGTTCTGTGCGTCTTGGTGTATAGTCATGCTGGCTACATGACTACGAAAGTGTCTTCGGACAACTACTGGCTCCCTCGGCTAAGAAACAGAAATGAGCACTGCCCAGTAGAGTCAGACATGACTGGACAGGGAAAATCTTTACCTTTTTTAATGATTGGAAATTTTTGCCATTGGTGGTTTATATTTAGAGGAAAGAATAATTGAGAAGGATGGAGAAAGCTGTCTTCCATATTATCCAAACTATGAAAATGGAGTAAGATTTCAGTTGTTGAACTGAGTAAATAGCCCAACACCTTATTCATCACATCCTATCTACCAATTACTGTGGTTGAGAACCTGCAATTGGAGGGTTGTTTTTTTTTGCCAGATTTGTTACTCTGACTTCTGAATGTTCTCACATTTCCCCTCTACATTTCTATTATTCCAGCTTCCCTCAGCTGCCCTTCATACCGATCCAGCTATTCTTTCTCTTCTGACTCAGATCAGTCTACCTGCACATCAAACAGTTCAAACCAATATGAATCTGAAAAGAGGCCTGGTAAGTTTCTATTTGATTCTGAAATTTTGGGAACAATGGGAACCAGGTTTGGAGGGTCAGGAAATGTTAGACCAAGTGGTATATTTCTATGAAAACAGATCATTAATACCATTAGGTATTAAGCCCTCTTGACAATCAAATAGATCCTTCATCTTTTTCTGCACCTGCTATAATTGTTACTGCATATGGTACTCTCAGTTCAATCATGTGCATATTCCTTCTTATAACGAGTATGATTTACTTAAAAGTTTGTATAGAACTCCAGGTTTATAGGGCAGAATAGGCTCATGTAACCAATGGTCCCTCTAACGTTAGAAAACGGCGTGCGGCAATTGGAAACTGCTGCGTTCCGTTCTCTAGTCATGTGCGCGGTCACGCAGCCTCTGATATTAGAAAATGGCGTACGGCAGTTGGAAACTGCTGCGCGCTGTTCTCTCATGTGCGCGGCCACGCAGCTTAGAGGGAACATTGTATGTAACCCTATATCTGTTTTTCTCCAGGTAGAGTAGAACAACTTTTTCTACTCTGGTATGCTAAGGTGTGTTGGAATTAGATTTTCAGAATCCTCTTCTAGCATATTTCAGAAAGATTTCTGAGAGTTGTAGTCCCAAAACATATTTTGAAGGCACCAATTTGAATTTTGCTAGATCATATCAACAGCCATGACCATCTTCAGCCATATCATCATACCAACAGCTATCATCACCATCAACCATAGTTCACAATTTTCTTCACTGCAGTAGAACAATAGACCTGATTATTCCATACAATAGACTTCTCTGTCTGCTGTTTCACCTCAATTACTAGTTCTGTCCCATTCTAGAGCCTAAAGATTGTCATTTTGATGTGCAGCTCTAATCTTAATCTTTTCAAATACCTAATATTTTAAAATGATTCTACTTCATTCACAACAATTTATTGTGAAATTGAAAAGCTCCTGTCCAGCCCAGTTTTTTCTTCTTCTGTACCTTCATCAGTATGTCTCACTTTTGCTGATCACTCGTTTTCTTTATTAGTTTGGATGTGGTTATTTTTACATAAATATTCTAAGATAATTCAATTTATGAGAAAATCATGAAGGTAGAAAACCTGTGAAAATGGAAAGATCAACATTGATTCAAACAGCTTTCCACAATCTACTATCCATCAGCTTATTAATCTCAAAATTCTAATATTACTATTGATAATGCATGATGATAGGATCTATGATAGGGATCAAACCCTATTGGAGGATACCAGAATGGAAATAAGTAGATTGAAAGTGATCTTAATAAAGCTTAGAAATTAGAGTATAATTGCTTGGTATTCTTTTCAAGAAGCTGGTAAACCTGTAAGATTAAAGGATTGATATATTTTAAAAATAGCTTTTGAATATCTCGGAGGGGTGGGGAAGAAAGATTAGAAAACTTATACATCATGAATTCTTTGTAAAAGAATTTGCCTTTTTCCTTACTGCTTATTCCCCCGAAATGTAGAACACTCTGTCCAGGTACAAACAGTGCTAAAAGTGGGCTCTAGACATCGCAAACCACAGAATAAATGTTCTGAACAAATAAGTGATATTGCTTTTCTTTAATTCTCCTTTTGTAGAGATAGAGATAGAAAAATGGGATTCATTCCCTTTCAAGCAGTGAGCTTGAAAGATTTATGTGTGTTTACATAGGATGTTTTAACTATGGTCTTCAAAGATGCCTGATGAACTAGTTCATACATCATATTATGCCTTATGCTGAGCTAAAACCAAGCAAATCGCACTATAGCTTAATAATAGTATGTACATCTAATGACAGGCCTGGTAAGTTGGTTTTAACAGGGTTGTTGATTTAATTTGCTTTGGTATTCTTGACCATAATACCTTGTTTTGCACTTTTCAGAAAAGTATTTCGTGGCCTGTTTAGTTGAATCAATGTTAAGTTCAGCACAAGCAAACACATGCATATAATTATTGATTTAGATGGGATTCATAACTATTTTTGTTATATGTAAATATAGTCATTGCGGTATTTTTGGTTGGCTTGAGGTATTAGTTCTCCATGGCTTTTCTGAGATCTATGTCTGTGTATACATTTTCCCTCCTCAACAGTACTGAGCGAAGTCATGGCATTGCTCACTATCCTCTTAAGGAAGTATACGAACGGCCTGAGAGTTAAGAAATTGCAAGATTTCTTGCTGACAAATGAAGGGATTGATCTTGAGAAGTTCAGCATTGCCCAGGGCTACAAAGACACAGTGGAATTTTTGAAGCAAAAAATGCCTCAAATGTTGTTAACCTACCAAACTAACAGGCTTAATACTATTGTCATTGAACCTCACTCAGGTAATGTTTAGCCTAAATAGATCCATCACTCCTAGGTGATGGTTATTGTATCCATAATGTGTGTGGGGGGGTGAATCTTGCAGGTACATATAGAGTATTTGGATTTGGACTGGACTACAAAAAGAAAAAAAGTTTGGTCTAGTAAGTGTGCTGGGCTAAGTCTAAACTATAATCGTCCTTCAAGTATGGAAATTGGCCAGTCACTTTCTCTTGAGTCCAAGCTATGGAATAATTAGGTAATCTTACGTGTGCCAATGTGAGTTTTAAAAACATAAAAGCAAGGAATAAATCTGCAGTTAGTCTTCAATTTACAATCATTCAGTTAATAATGATTTGAAGTTACACTGCTTATGAAAAAGTTGGTGACTTACAACCCATCTTCGAAGTTGCAGCCGTTATACCACTCCCTTGGTTATGTGATCACAATTTAGGCATCTGTCAACTGTCTTGGATTTGTGATGGTTGTAGCACATGGTCCTGATTTGCATCCTTCATTGGCTTCTGACAAGCAGAGTCAATGAAGGAAGCTGGATGTTCTTAACGACCGTCTGATTCACTTAACAACTGCCATCATTCACTTAATCACCATGGTAAAAATTGAGTCTGATTATATAATGATTCACTTGCTAAACAAATCGCTTAATGACTGAATGCTGGTCCTTGTTGTGGTCATAAGTTAAGGCCTATTTGGAAAATCCAATAAATAATCAGTTCCCTGCTTCCCACTTTCTTTCTTCTCCATCTGATGGTAAAAGAAATTTGTCACCATTTTCTATCACATCAAAATGCAGTAGTTACAATGACCCACAAGTCATCCCTGAATCACCCTTTTTCTGCATCTATAATTGTTACTCCCTCTGGTTACTCTCAGTTCAGTCACGTGCTTATTCCTTCGTTTAGTTAAAAGAAAGTTTGTGTAGAACTGCATGTTTACAGGGCAGAATAGGCTGATGTAAACCTACATCTGTTTTTCTACAGGTAGAATAGAACAGCTTTTTTCTGGTATCCTAAGGTGTGTTGGAATTAGAATTTCAGAATTCTTTGCTAGCATATTTCAGAGAGTTTTCTAGAGTTGGAGTCCCAAAACATATATAGAAGGCACCAATTTGAATTTTACTGGATCATATCAACAGCCATGACCATCCTCAGCCATATCACCATCTTCAACCAAATCAAAAGCTGTTACCACCATCAGCCATGGTTCACTTTCTTTACTACAGTAGAACCCATGGATATGAGTATTCCATACCATAGGCGTCTCCTGTTGCTGTCCCATAGCAGTTCTCTCCCATTCTAGAGTGCTATATAAATTTACCAATAAATGCAACAGGAGTCGAATGAACAATAATAAAGCAGGTATTTATTACATTCTTGCAAGAAGCGGACCTCACATGATCGGACTTAATCCGTGTCATGAGAGGTAAAGTTTCATTATGAATATCATGTATTTATACAATTCACGTCTTCAACTTTACTCCTCCTATCTCAGTGCCCACTCCCCCTTACACAATATTTTATATAATTCTTTTGGCACCCTTACAATGCTTTTGGCACCCTCAGACGGTACTTTCCAACTTGGAAAAGACCCTAACATTTATCCCTGATAACAACTCATTTCTCCAATTTAATGTCAGGTCATCTTGCCTTTTCCCATATTCTGGGATTTTGGTTGCATAAACACCCCCTCTCCACAGACAGATAATAGCAATAGCAATAGCACTTAGACTTATATACCGCTTCATAGTGCTTTACAGCCCTCTCTAAGCGGTTTACAGAGTTCAGCATATTGCCCCCAACAATCTGGGTCCTCATTTTACCCACCTCGGAAGGATGGAAGGCTGAGTCAACCTTGAGCCGGTGAGATTTGAACAGCTGAACTACTGAACTGCAGTGCTACACTTTAACCACTGCACCACCTCGGCTCTTCCTACAAGATAAATCTTGTAACATCCTGTTTATACGGTCACTCTGACAATTATCATCTAAAAGTGTATTCCTGACTATATGGTCATATAATAGTTGTGTAATTATTATTCTTACATGTATTAATTATTATTTCTTATTTCTTACAAGAATAATTTTACTTTAAAGTATAATTTTATTTCTACTTCTCACATAGAGCCTACATGTTGCCAGTTTGGTGTGTAGCTCTTGATTGGCGACCCTTCACGAATGTGCCTAATGTTATTTTAATACTGTTCTATTGAGAAAAAAATTATAGTGACATTTTGAAGTTCTCAGCCTTTTTTCCTGTACCTACATCAGTGATGCAGTGTTGCTGATCACACTTTTTCTATATAGTTTGGATGTGGTTCTTTGTACATGAATATTCCATGATAATTCAGTTTATGATGAAATCATGAAGGTAGGATACCTGTGCAACTCTGCTTGAAAATGGAAAGATCAACTTTGATTCCAACATCCTTCACCAATCTACTATCTAACGATTTATTAATCTAAAAATTCTAATATTAATATTGATAATCCAGGATAGGATCCATGATAGGGATTAAACCCTACTTGAGGGTACCAGAATGGGACTAAATAGATTAAAAGTGTTCTTAAGAAAGCTTAGAAATCAGAGTATAATTGTTTGGTATCCTTTTCTGGAAGCTGGCAAACTTGTAAAATTAAAGGATTAATATATTTTAAAAATAATTTTTGAACATTTTGGGAAAAAGACAAATTAGAAAATGTATACATAATGTATTCTTTATAAAAGAATTTGCCTTTTTCCTTACTGCTTATTCCCCCGAAATGTACAATATTCTACCCAGGTACAAACAGTGCTAAAATAAGAAACGATAAACCACAGAATAAATAAGATGTTCTGAACAAATAAGTAATGTTGCTTTTCTTTAGTTCTCTCTTTGTAGAAGTAGAGATAGAAAAATGGGATTCATTCCCTTTCAAGCAATGAGCCATTGGCTATGGTTAATGTGTGTTTATATGGGCTGTTTTAACCATTGTCTTCAAAGATGCCTGATGAACTAGCTCACACATCACATTATGCCTTATTATGCTGAAGCTAAAACCCAGCAAATCACACTATGGCTTAATATATAGTATGTACATCTAATCAGAAGCCTGATAAGTTGGCTTTAACTTAGGGTTGTTGATTTGAATCTAATTTGCTTTGGTATTCTTGGCCATGATACCTTGTTTTGCACTTTTCAGAAAAGTATTCTGTGGCCTGTTTAGTTGAATCAATGTTACCAAGTTCAGCACAAGCAAACACATGCATATAATTATTGATTAAGATGGGATTCATAATTATTTTTGTTATGTGTAAATATAGCCTGTTAAGAGGGGGGGCAATCCCCCGTGGAGGTCGATGGATCTTTGCTTCCTTTTTGAAGTCATTCTCATTAGAAAATAAAACCGAGATTCAAATCTAATTAACAAAATATTTATTTCAGTAGAAAAGTAATAAAAAGAATTCCTTAGTAAACTACATCTTATCGGCTAATGAAAAAGTCACGTCTACCTTCGGCGGAAGAGAAGGAAGGAGTTGACTTCTGGAATGCAGGCATGCGTAGTAAAACATATCACATGTCTGTTTGACCATAAATACAAGAAACAGTAGATCTGCACAACTGGCAATAATTCACATCGTGACATAGCCATTGTGGTAGTCTTGAATTGTTGGATTTATTAACTTGCTTTCATGGTTTTTCTGAGCTTCATTTTCTCTCCTTTTCAACAGTACTAAGCAAAGTCATGGAATCACTCACTGCCCTCTTAAGCAAGTATATTTCGGGCCTCAGAGTTAAGAAATTGCAAGACTTGCTGCTGACAGAAGAAGGGATAGTTCTTGAGAAGTTCAGCATTGCCTTGGGACACAAAGACACAGTGGAATTTTTGGAGCAAAAGATGCCTCAACTGATTTTGAACTACAGAACGAACAGGCTTAATAGTGTTGTCATTCAACCTCACTCAGGTAATGTCTAGCCTAAATAGATCCATCACTCCTAAGTGATGGTTATTGGTATCCATAATGTGTGTGTGTGGGGAGGGGTGAGTCTTGTATGTTCAACACATCTAGAGTATTTGGATTTGGAATGGGCTACAAAAAGGAAAAAAATAGGTCTAGTAAAGATGTTTGGCTACACTCTACGCTGTAATCTTCTAAGTATGGAAACTGGCCAGTCACTTTCTCTGACTCCAAGCTACCTCTAAGTGTTATGGACCAAATAAGTAACATTATATGTGTCAACATGAGTTGTAAAAAATAAAACAAGGTGTAAAACTATAAAGTGGTTTTTAATTTACGACCATTCTTTTAATCACAATTTAAAGTTCAACTCGTGCTGAAAAAAGTGACTTACACCTCATCCTTGAAGTTAGAACCATCATACCACCTCGGTTGTGTAATCATAATTTAGGCACAACTGCCTTGCATTTGTGATGGTTGCAGCATCCTGCAGTCACACAATCATGATTTGCAACCTTCCCGGCTGGCTTCCGACAAGCAAAGCCAATGAAGAAAGCTGTGGATGTGCTTAACGACCATCTGAGTCAGTATTACCATCATTTGTTTTAGCATCTGCCATGATTCGCTTAAGAATTATGGAAAAAAATATTGTAAAATTGGGTCTGGTCATATAATGTCTCATTTAACAAGCACATCACTTCGTGACTGAATTCTGGTTCTGCTTGTGGTCATAAATTGAGGATTATCTGTAAAATCCAATAAATAACCCCTTCCCTGCTTCCCATTTTTTCCCCTCTCCATCCAGTGGAGAAAGAAAGCTATCACAGTTTTCTATCTCATCAAAATGTTATAGCTACAGTGACCGACATGTCATCCCCGAAGGGAATCACGTGCCATTTATCAATCTTGTTAGCAAGTGTGCTTTGGGGAAAGTGGCACAAATTTGGAAAATGTCCATAATTTGTCGTTAGCTTTTGTTAGGGAGAATTTTGAAGGAGAAAAGTAGGGTCATAGTGTCTCCTTAGAAAATGGAAGACTTATGAATGTTGTATAGAAAAATGAAGTGTTGGGAAATATGCATGGGATACAGAGTGTGGATTTTCTGGGCATTGGGATTCACTGAATTAGAATGTGTTATTAAATTCCCATAACAATTGGAAAATGGGGTATGATGGCTCAGCCATTAAAGATGCTGAGCTTATAGCTGGAAAGCTGACCGCCCTGGGTTTAAGATCTGAGTGCCACGTGACTGGATGAGCTCCAGTTATTTGCTCCTGCCAACCTAGCAGTTTGAAACTATGCAAATGCGAGTGAGATAGATACCACATAGGTGGGAAGATAACAGTGTATTGTGCGCCTCGGTGTATTGCCATGCTGGCCACATGACTACGGAAGTATCTTTGTATGAATGCGGGCTCCCTCGACTAAGAAACGGAGATGAGCATCGCCCCTAGAGTCGGACATTACCTCTGTAATAATTGGAAATTCTGCCATTGGTGGTACACATTAACTGGAGGAAATAATAATTGAGAAGGATGGAGAAAGTGGTCTTCCGTCTTACTCAGATTGTGAAGATGGAGTGAGGTTTCTGTTGTTAAAATGAGTAAATGGCCCAACATATTATCCATCTCATCCTATCTGCCAACCTTACCCTTCATTTCCATCCCCTTGTTTTGTTACATCTCTGCACTGGATGTAAATAAGTTTTGGAAAAGATTGCCACTAGTGCATGCTTGTACTTTTTTAACAGCTATCTACAACCTTTCTGTGTGAAAGTGATTTATTGGATTCTATTCTGCTAATGAGAGTTAGCCTGTAATTGTTGGCATGTTTATTTTTCATATTGCTCTTTAAAAAAAGACTAGCTTTTAGATCAGTGTTTCCCAACCTTGGCAACTTGAAGATATCTGGACTTCAACTCCCAGAATTCCCCAGCCAGCATTCGCTGGCTGGGGAATTCTGGGAGTTGAAGTCCAGATATCTTCAAGTTGCCAAGGTTGGGAAACACTGTTTTAGATCTATATAACAATAAAGGACAGTATTTGATTGCTTAAATTTCTCCTCCAATACATTCTGATGTTAACTTTACTTGTTTGTTAAATGCTCCAGTTCCTCTTCTGGAATCCACAGGAACAGCTGACCCACTAAACTCTGCTCCAGGTAAACCTTTAAACTGCTTCCTCTGTACTATAAGTAAGGTAGATATGATTTTCAGCAAGACCTGCGCTAGTCTGTAATTGTTAGCATGTTTATTTTCTATATTTTTTTTAAAATTAATATTTGAGATCTTTACAATGATAAAGATCACTACCTGATTGGTTCAATTTCTCCTCTCCCAATGCATTATGATGTTATCTTTGTCCCTTCTTTGTTAGACGTGCCAATTCCTTTACTGAAAACCAAAGGAACATCTGGCCCATTAAACTCTGCTCCAGGTAAACCTTTAAACTGCTTCCTCTGTACTATAAGTAAGGTAGATATGGTTTTCAGCAAGACCTGCACTAGTCTGTAATTGTTAGCATGTTTATTTTCTATATTGTTTTTTTTAAATTAATATTTGAGATCTTTACAATGATAAAGATCCACTACCTGATTGGTTCAATTTCTCCTCTCCCATGCATTATGATGTTATCTTTGTCCCTTCTTTGTTAGACGTGCCAATTCCTTTACTGAAAACCAAAGGAACAGCTGGCCCATTAAATTCTGCACCAGGTAAACCTTTAATCTGATTCTCAAGACAATATAAGGAAGGTAGAGATGGTTTTCAACAAGAACTATGTTAAGCCAGGTGGAAGGAACCTTTTTTGAACCAGCTTGGAATTTTGAGAACCTGCCATGAAAGTGGCAAAATTCTGCCTTAGCAGTTATGTCCATTGAAAAGTGATCCATGAAGAAGGGCAAACTGTTGAGATGCTTCTCTATTCTCTTCCGACTTATCATGGTCTTGATTATTCCCAGTGTAATTTGGTTTTGTTGTTTCTGCAGCTCATAAAGTACTGAGTGCAGCTCCGCCCAATTTTTTATTTCCTAAGAAAGTTTGTGTAGGATTTTTAATAATGAAATGTTTTGAAATAATTACTTTCATGAAGAAAGGCAGTGTTGCATTTCGCACTTTACAGCATATAAGGTTCTCTAGTATTTTTCCTCCTAATATAGCCAAATAAAGAGAGATAGGACCATGCATACTTATCCCTAATTAATCTCTTTAGAAATAGTATTGATAGCCAAATTCAAGGCAATTTTTCAAGGCAATTTACAAAATCATATTACTGTAGCTTGAGAATCTGCCTGAAGTCTGCAGGGTTTTCTGGGGGCTGCAGGATAATGTTACTTTTTCTGAGTCTTTGGGAGGTAGATCATAATGAAATATTATTTCTAGTAGAAGGGAACCATTTAGTGTAGCAGTTAAAGCCCCAAAAGTAGGCCTGTGGTTCTTCACCACCTTTAGGCATGAAAGCCAGCTATGTGAGTTTGGGCCAGAAACTTTCTCTAAGTCCTAGAAACCGAGTTTTGGCAAGCCCCTTTTGAAATGTTGCCAAGCGACAGCATGGGCTTTTCCATATAGTCAACCAGGAATCAAGAGTGCTCAAAGAATCATAACAACAGACCTAGAGGGCGTTCGGTATCCTGCCCCTGGAATGGTAAAACACTTACGTCTTTTTGAGATATTGTTGGAGTATAGTCTTCCATCATCACTCGCTATGACTTTAAATACAATAATGTATTTACTGCATAACTCATTGATCTATTTTATATCAATTGTAAAATTTAATAGTTTGATATCTTGAGTGAACATACCCTATAGCATTGCTTCAGGTTTGTAACAGGAATGGTTTTTTTAACCTAACTTATTAATAAGGTCTCTGGTCAAAGTGCAACAGTGATTGTTCGCTCATTAACAATAAGAAGCTGCACGCCAGCCTGCACGCCTATTCGGTGCTGCAGACGCCGGGCTTACCATACATCTACGCTGAGACCAACGGTCTTCGGACCCTGGCGGGTGCTGCAACTCTCTTACTGGCTGTGCGAGGCAGGTGTGGGGCTGCCCTTAGTTGTCTTTGGCGCCTGCCTCATCTGCGGCGGCTCTGCAACCCGGCCTTCTGTCTGGCCCAGCCCACCACCAAGATCCGATTGAAAACCTCTCAAAACCTGAGCCTTCCTGCCTGCCAGGGCCTCTTCATGAGCGGCTACTGGTGGAGCCAAGCCGCCTCGCCCGCCGCCATCCCACGCACAGCTGGAATGAGTTGCAGGGCCCGCCAAGGCCCGAAGAGCACCAGGCTCAGTGTAGCTGTAGCCCAGCACCTGCAGCGCCGAGTAGGTGGGCAGGCTGGCGCTCACCAGCCCAAAGGTGTCAGCGGGAGAGGCGACATAGGCAGCACGGCTCCACCCACGATGCCAGCAGAATGGGGCCTGCCACAGCTGAAAAGTGTCCCAGCAGCAGCTGGGCCAGCAGGCAGGGTGGATGAGAAGCTTCCCGCCGGCCAGGCACTGAAGCTCCGCCACTGCTGCTGGTGGGACAGAGGGGAGAGAGAGAGACATTCAATCCAACCTTGGGCTGGCGGCGATCTCGCGATCTCTCTCTCTCTCTCTCTCTCTCTCTCTCTCTCTCTCTCTCTCTCTCTCTCTCTCTCACACACACACACACACACACACACACACACACACACACACACACACACACACACACACACACGTCCCTCACATATACCCCACCTTCTCCAAGGTAGCCACGTCCCTTCACTAACCTGCTTTCCAGCTCCGTTCTCCGCTGCGCTTGCAGGGCAAGAAGTGTGTTGGACTATGGTAAAAAAAAAAGTTGAAACCTTCCAACTTCACGAGATTTTTTTTTTTCATGAGAAGTTGGACGGTCTGAACTACAGTTTGTTTGTTTTTTACCAGTAGGTAGAGGCACGAGGCCGCCCATTCCATGTCCAGCAGCTGCTGCAAACACATTTTGGGAAAGAGCTGAGTCCTACTTTTTGCATTCGATGTTGCATGCAGCAACTGGCACGAGCAACTGCCCATGCTGCTGCTGGCCTTGCGGGTGCTCTTCGCTCTCCTGGCAGCGCTGCTCTCGGCCACCCTGCTGGGTTGCTTCTGGCTGGCGGGGGATGAGTTGGCCGAGATCTATGACCTCCGGAGTGCCCCCCCACTGCCCACCTGCCAGGGCCCTTTCCCAGCAGCCACTGGTGGAGCCAAGCCGCTTCATCTGCTGAGCGCCTTCCTGCAAATCTACTCGGTGCTGCAGGCTACAAGCTGAGCCCAGTGCTCTTCAGGCCCTGGTCCTGGTGGGGACTACCTCTCATGCTGGCTGTGCAAGGCGGCACGGGCGGTGCAGCTCCACCGGCAGCCGGGAGGGGCGCTACGGAGGTAATAGATCTGGGACAACTCGCACTGCACCAGGCAGGAGCAGCCCAGCAGGATGGGCAAAAGCAGAGCTGCCAGGAGGGCAAAGAGCCCCCGGAGGCCAGAGCAGCATTGTCAGCTGTTCGGCGGGCAGCCAACAGCAAGGCCAGCAAGCATGGCAGGTGGAGGCCAGGTCGCGCAGAGAACTTGGATCATTGCAGCCGCAGGCAAGCAGGTGGTGGGACGGAGAGAGGGGGCGGTGGGCTTGCTTCCTCCTGCACCTCAAAAAAAAAAAAAGACCTCCCCGAAAATAAGGCCAAACATTTATTTCGGGGGTCGAAAGAAAATAAGACGCGGTCTTATTTTGGGGAAAACACGGTAGTAATTATTTATTAAGAAAAATAATATATCCCACAAGGATAAAATCCCAATTCAAAAACCAATAACCCACATCAATCTTGCAACAACAATCAGACTACTCACTTGATAAGCTCTATATCACTCTGAGGTCCCCAGATCTGTTGATAGAACCATATATATAGTTGGGTATCATGAGCATACTGAAGGTTTTTTCTTCTTTTTTGTGTTTGAGTAAAGTCAACAAATTGCAAACAAGAGTCATAACTTTATATATAAAGTCTTTACTGAAGTCATATGTGAAGTACAACTTCAGAGAGCTAATCCAAGCACTTTTAAGTTCACCTGGACTCACTATGATGTCACAATGGAAAAGACAGTAGTGGCAAGAGATATATTAAGCAAATCCAACCAGTGTTAGGAGAGGAGGCATAAGTAAAGCTTATAGCATCATTACTATCAGTTTCTGAAATATAGAAGCAAGGGAGCCAAGATGTTCTTCAGAAAATATGGTCCCTCTACTGAAGAAGATGTTGACCTAATAATATTTGTGAGGCATAGCATTCAAATGATCAAGACAAAATCAAATCTACTTGAACCTCTTGTAATTTATTATGGGGAAGCTATAATATTAGAACGATGTGTGGAGGAATAAGAGCTAATTGAGTGTGGTGGATAAAGGTGCTAGGCTAGGAATGGATAATCCCAAGTTCTGGCCCTCATATAGAAAGCCAGCTGGGTGACTGATCAGTCATTCACTCTCGGCTCTAGGGAGAAGTCAAAGACAAACCACTTTTGAAATCTTCCTTCATATCATGGTGAGCATGAGGTATAGCTAAATCTCCCTGAAAAAAATAAACTGATAATCCACATTCTGTGGCTGTGTCCCTATTAAGATGCATAATTGATTGGTTACTCAGATTTGTTACTCTGACATCTGAATGTTCTCACATTTCTCCTCTACAATTCTTTTATTCCAGCTCCCTTCAGCTCCTCTTCATATCAATCCAGCTATTCTTCCCCTTCTGACTCAGATCAGTCCACCTGCATATCCAACAATTCAAACCAAGATGAATCTAAAAAGGGGCCTGGTAAGTTTCTATCGGATTCTGAAATTTTAGGAACAATGGGAACCAGGCTTAGAAAGATCAGGATTTCTTTGAAAACAGACTCAAGTTGGTTTTAACAGGGTTGTTGATTTGAATCTAATTTCCTTTGGTATTTTTGACCATAATACCTTGTCTTGCACTTTTCAGAAAAGTATTCCGTGGCCTGTTTAGTTGAATCAATGTTACTAAGTTCAGCACAAGCAAACACATGCATATAGCTACTGTATTTTTCGGAGTATAAGACGCACCTTAGTTTTGGGGGAGGAAAACAAGAGGGAAAATCTGCCTCTGCCTCCCAGCAATTTGCCTCACAGCAAACAGCAAACAGCACAGATGATATACACTGTTTGCTGTGTATTTCTGTGCATGTGTGCCTGACCCATAGAAATAGCAAAGAATTGGAGAAATGTACATTATGGCAGTATATTAATGCCAGAAAGTTTTCTTAAATGTAGTCACACTAACTCCTCCCAATTATTTAAATAGATCTACTCCAAACATGACTAAATCAGGGTTTAACTCAGCTGCCTTATCTTAATACTAAAACAGGACACTGTTACAATTCAGATTATACTTGTACAGATGCTGTTAAAATTTATGAGGCTTTCTGGAAGTATACATTATTCTCTGCTATTTAAAAGAAGATACAATAGCACTGGGCCTCTTCAGATCAAGCATTTATTTTAAAAAGCTTCTTCATTTTGTTGAGTTGTCGAGAACAATAATAAAGCAGTCTTTAAAAAATAAGTCTAATGATTTGAACATTCTATAGACATTTTTAGTTATTGACTTACCTCCTTGCATCCAGTTTCAGCAGTCTGATTAGCACAAGAAAATAAAATTCTGCCTCTATCTCCCAGCAATTTGCCTCCTTGCAGCTAGTTTACTTTCAGTTTTAGCATGTGGCCTGTCTGCAGCCTCAATCAGTTGTGGGTCGGAAGGCTTATAATCAGTTGCTTGTGCTAATTAGGCTCTGGACTGTTTGCTGCAAGGAGGTAAATTGCTGGGAGGCAGAGACCAGAGGGTGGGGGTGGCTGAGTGAGGCTACATTCGGTGTATAAGACGCACCCAAGTTTTCACCCTCTTTTTGTGGCTAAAAAGGTGCGTCTTATACTCCGAAAAATACGGTATTGATAAGACAGGATTCATAAGTAATTTTTTAGGTGTGAATATATGATATTGTATTCATGATTGGTTTGATGTATTAGTTTGTTCTCCATGGCTTTTCTGAACTTTATGCCTACCTATATATTTTCCCTCCTTTTCAACAGTACTGAGCGATGTCATGGCTTTGGTCACTGCCCTCTTAAGCAATTATAAGAAAGGCCTGAGAGTTAAGAAATTGCAATATTTCTTGCTGACAGATGAAGGGATTAATCTTGAGAAGTTCAGCATTACCCAGGGCTACAAAGACACAGTGGAGTTTTTGGAGCAAAAGATGCCTCAACTGATATTGAACTACCAAGTTAACAGGCTTAATACTGTTGTCATTGAACCTCACTCAGGTAATGCCTCCCTTGGATAGATCCATTACTTCTGGTGATGGTTATTGTCATTCATCATGTGGGGGGTGAGTCTTGCAGGTACATATAGAGCAGAGGAGTTCAAACTTGGCAACCTTAAGACTTGTGGACTTCAACTCCTATGCTGGCTGGATAATTCTTGAAATCCACAAGTTTTAAAGTTGCCAAGTTTGGGGACCCCTGATATAGAGTATTTGGATTAGGACTGAACTAAAATAAGAAAAAAGTTTGGTCTAATAAATGTGCTGGGCTAAGTCTAAACTGTAATCCTCCTTCAAGTATGGAAATTAGCCAGTCACTTTCTCTGAATCCAGCTAGCTCACAGTGTTGTTATGGAATAAGTAGGTAACCTTATGTGTGCCAAAGTGAGTTTTAAAAACATAAAAGCAAGGAATAAATTGCAAGTGGTGCTTAATTTATGACCATCATTTTAATCACAATTTAAAGTTCAACTCGTGCTGAAAAATGTGACTTGCAACTCATCCCTGAAGTTTCAATCATCATACTACCTTCTCATGTGATCAAAATTTGGGCACATGTCAACAACTGGTCTCATAATGACTGATTTAATGACCACGTTGCTTAGTAGCTGAATTGTGATTGTAAATTGAGGACCATCTGTAAAATCCAATAAATAATCTCTTCCCTGCTTCTCACTTCGCCCCCCCCCTCTCCATCCAGTGGTAAAAGAAAGCTATTACAGTTTTTTTTTAATCACACTAAAATGTTATAGCTATAGTGAACGACAAATCATCCCTGAAGGGAATTGCTTGCCATTTATCAATCTTGTTAGCAAGTGTGCATTGGGGAAAGTGACACAGATTTGGAAAAGACCTGTTAAATTAGGGCAATTTTTTGTTAGGAAGAATTTTATGGAGGGGAAATAGTATAGTGAGTACAGTACTTGCCTAAAAAATGAAGGACTTTCATGAAAGTTGTATAGAAAAATACAGGAGGTGTTGGGAAAAATGTGTACAAAATTCATGTGACACCATGGCATGGTTCACTGAAAAGTTGAAATGTTGTTATTAAATCCCAATAATGATTGCAAATTCTGCCATTGGTGATACACATTTATCCTGCTCCTGGAATGGTAAAACACCCTTGAGATATTGTTGGAATATAGTCTTCAGCATCCCTTGCTGGACTTGAAATCCAGTAATGGGCCTCAAGTTACTCACTGGTCTATGTTATATCAAATGTAAACAATAATTTGGTATTTGGAGTGGACATACACTCAAAATTTATTTGTATATATTCTATTTATAAAACTTTTTTGTTGTAATGAGAAAGTTTTTCAACTTAACTTATTAATAAGTCTCTGGTCAAAGTGTGAGAGTAGTTGTTCACTCATTAACAATAAGAGTACACTGTCGTGTAGTCTTCTTATTTGCTGAGCTAGAAAAACAGTTTTTTCTTGTGGATATTGGAATGGAAAGGGATTAGTTTTTTGCACAATATTTGTTGACCTTTATAGAAAGAGGGCAAAAAAAAAATAGAGGGCAAACAATGAAGAAATAGAACATACATTTTTCAAGAGGCTCCAAATGCAAACATTTTAGAGGCTTATATGTGTTTCCTTGTTCAAATTTAAATTTATTGTGGAGAAGTTAAAATCCAAAGCTGCTTTATCTCACTATGGTCTATATATTGTCCAGAGCAGAGTTGTTTTTTAAAAAAAGTTTAGGCAGAGCTGTTTTCATATCCTACATTGTAAAGGTGGGTCTTGATTTTGAGATCTTCTGCAGGCTGATTTTATACATTGGAGCTGGAGGGGTGGTTGTGTAGGTTACAGGCAATCCTCATTAAAAGTTATTTCTTTAATGGCCTAGGAAATTCTGGTTTATGAGCTGTACTCATACTTGTGACCATAGTACTACTTCCTCAATCACATGGTTATAGTTCAAGCGCTTGGCAATTGGCTCGCATTTGCTACTGGTTGCAGTATCCTGCAGGAACATGATCACCATTTGCATTTTTTTTTACAGTTTCCAACCAAAAAACCACCCTTGGGAAGCTAGATTTGCTCAGTGACCATGTGGTTTGTTTTACAACTGCAGTGATTTCCTTAACAACTGCTATGACAATTGTCATAAAATCAGGCTGACTCTTCAATGACTTAAGATGGAAATTCTGGCTCCAGCTGCGGTTATATGTTGCGGACTACTTGCATAGCCCCAAATAACCATGAAATGCCAGGTCGCCTACCCTTAATGTAAATAATGGTGAACCATGTTCTCTTGAGGTGTTGTTGGATTGTAACCTCCGTTAACAGTAACTATAACCATCATGCTTGGAGATGTTGAGAAATAAAATTGAATTAAAGAGAGGGGATTCATAACTCCCTCAGCCTTTCCTTTTGGTTCAGATTATTTCCACTTAACAGTTTATTTGTTATCTGTTTAGTTTTTTTAAGAGGGGGGGCATTTGATTTTTTTTTAAAATTGATTTTTTAATAATTTAGCTCAAGTGGATCCTACATATTTTGCAATCACTCACTACAATTTTGAGGGTACAATTCTGAAGTTTAGATTGGTCATTAAAAGCACAAAACCTTTTTTTTTCAACCTGCCTGTGTAATGAACTCTACCTTGGTTCTATTTAATGTGTTATCACCATGAGAAGTAAAGTGGTGATATATATTTATTTATTTCATATATATATATATATATATATATATATATATATATATATATATATTTCATATATATATTTCATATATATATATATATATATATATATATATATATATATATATATATATATATATATATATATATATATATATATATATATATATATATATATATAATCATATATATCATATATATAAAATAAATGATTCTGTAGAACTTGTTTGGGTTGTCTTGATCCCAAGTTGCTGCTAACTATCTTGCTATAGCTTTTTTGGAAAAGTGGCTCTTTGTCTCTTGTTCTCTCTCTTAGAGAACTAAAATAACAGATGTACAAATATGTTACATGTCCTCCTTCGGTTGTCTCTGCAATAAAGGTGCACTATTTCTTTCCTAGACTTAGAAGACATCTCTAAACCTGCTTCCGCTGTCAGTGATCTCTCTGCAAGTGACTCTCAGTGTCAAAATATACCTGCTTCAATTGCTGTTGTCCCTCCTGAAGTAAACAACTTGTTTCACACCAACCAGACTGGTTCATCTACCATGTCCTCAAACTTACCTTCATTTCATGAGCCCCACAATACTTTATCAGTCAATATCAAGAGTTCATCTCTTTTTTCTTCTGTTGTTCAGTCACAGCAGCCAAACTCATACCAGCTTAGTGCAAAATCAGTCACTGAACGGATACCCAGCAATTCACACGTGACCACATTCCAACCTTCAACTGTTCAGGATGAACTGAAGCAACAGGTGGCCCAGATTCTGGCCAGGCATCCAAAGGGGTTGTCTCTATTCCAGTTCCGAATTGCCTATAGTGCTGCCTTTAAACAACATTTCCCAGTGGGTAATGCTTCTTCTACCAAGCAACGTCTCCTCGAGATGCCGGACGTTGTTTACCTGAAGGGTCATGGAGTTCAGGCATTGCTGTTGCCCGTATCCCCTGATGTGTCACCTGCAAAACCAGGTATGGCTATTATGGAATTTCCTTAGTTTCCTAATTTGACATTTCTTCTGCATTATGTTTTTGAAACAGAAATACTGTATAGCTTGACTGCCCAAGATTCTCCTTCCACACTTTTCCACAAATCACATGACCAAATTAAAACAAAATTAGAGCTTTTATTCCAACTGCAAATGTATGAAATGCTTCACAAGCAAGAACACTTCATCAGGCACAAGGAGTACACATCTTAAATGTGTAGGATAAGAAGAAATAAGGTGGTTGCTCCTGTCTGCCTTGTCTATTTTTAGACTGAAGCCGGTACCATTTCAAGGAAAGAAGTATCCCCACTCTTCCATAAAGAAAAGACAAAGCTACGGACAAAGAATTTGGGAGAATAGGGATTGGTTGATTGGGGGGTGGAATACAAGAACATAGACATGTTCAATGTTTTGGTGTTTGGATCTAGGAAGGTGAGGCAAAAAGGAAAATGCAAGACTGTAGAACTTTTTCCCTCATTCAAATGCTTATTTAACTGATTTTAAGGCAAAATCAGTATATGGTAATTGAGCCCTCAGAACTCCTATGGACCATTATTGCTGAAAACCTCTAGCGATTTCCTGACATCTTGCAATGGAAACATGCGAGTCTATTTTGCAAACCCTAAAATCAGGCACATGACAATTTTTAAAAAAAAGTCCCTAAAGTTTTCCTCCACCCAGCCCATACATCTATATATGTGATGCAATGTATCGTACCTTAATATGTTGGGTTTTGCTACAGACAAGGAGAAGGCCAATAACCAACAAAAGCAATGCAAAGTTGATATGTGAGCATAATTATTAAATGCTCAGAGATCTGACAAAATTGTCTTAATACAGTTTTATTACAAATTACACTTTTTTTACAGCCTCTTTTTCCAGGTGAGTATGAAGCCTGAAGTTATTGGCCAAGAACCTATAAGGTGCTCTGCTCTCTGGCCTTCAGTGGTACCCGCTGCTTTTATATATGCACCTTTCAGATAAATTTATGTTTTGTTTCTCCCCAGGTCAGCCTGCGTCTTCCAAAGCTGAGAATGTTGCAGTGGTATCTAGCCTTGCATTGGTCCATCCTGTACCTGTGACTAAACCTGCTGCAAAAACCTTTGCTTCCCATTCCGTTTGGACCTCACCGTTAGACTCCCCTGAAAAGTCAGGAAGCAAGGATTGCTGCATCTCTAAGGACTTAAGCGTGCTTCCTGCCCCATGCCAAGGACAAGAGAAGGCCAGAACAAGCTTGCCAGGCTTTTCGGGTCAGCTGTCAAAAGTAGAAGACATTCCAGTGCTCCCTGGTCATTCTTTGCCTAGGGATGAATCGCTGATAATTCCACAGTCTTTCCTGGCGCCTGCTGCTCCCAGGGCTGCCGTGATGCCTATACCTAGGCCCCATCATTCCTTCTTGCAATATTATCAGTCCATCAGAACACTAGAAAATAAGGGGAGTAAGCCATTCACTGAACTTCACACCCAGGGTATCCCAGGTTCCATGAAAATTATGCAAACGAACAGATCTCATTTGAATGGTCCTGGTCCCAAGCTACGAGAAATCCCCTTCATTCCACATTGCTCTGCAGCTTTACCTACACATTCTCAAGGCACAGTATGCGGTGAGAATTTGCAAGCAGGTATTAAATCCAGATTTACATCTTTCACTAACTCAAATGTTTATGTTCCATCAGTTGACTCGACACCAGTTCCCCCAGTTTTAATAAAACCTGAAATTTACTCTCCAAAGTTCTCACAGAGCTCCGATAGTATTCAGCCTATGCTTCCAGTACAACCACCACCTCGCGTCCTAAGTATGGAACAAAGGACTTATAATGGTGCTATTGCAGAATTTGATTCCTTATCTGAAGTGCAGATACAATCCAGAGCTTCGCAGCAATTTTTGAGTCCTGACTCCTCTGCAAAGAGTTCTGTTTCTTCATTGCCTACAAATTCCGCAAGCTTTTTTCCATCCAGATCCCAACTAGACCACCAATTACAACAGCCTGCTCATGCAAGACTAGATGATCTGCAATCCATTTCTGTTTCTTTAGCAGGTAAGAGCCTCAGAAAATCCTCTTTGGACAGAGTGTCTCCTGCAGCCATGTATCGGAGAAAACCCACTTATGCGAATTCTCTTGAAACCAGTTCAACCACAGAATCATTCATCGCCTGTTCAGTCAGTGGATCCTTGCACACTTCTTCTGTGATTGTCAATAATTCCAGGGCTTCGTCATCTGTATCCTCGAGGACAAGGGCAGTAAGTCCAGCTTCTTCTCCATTAGACTTTACTGACAACTCATATGATCAAATTGCCTATGCTTCTGCTAAGATCACCAGTAATTCCAGTCCTTTGTTTTCCGAGACTCGGGTTTCCTCTCAGCAAAGAGAGTATGACAGGGCAGCTGCTACTGTAATCTCAAACACGAAAACAAGCTCCACTTCTTTGTTGCTAGAATCCACCACCAGTTCACACCACCAGTTTGCATATGCTTCCAGCAGGATCACCACTAATTCCAGTGCCCTATCTTCTGAGGGCACTTCTTACACTTTCACACACCAGAGACAGAATACACAGGCAAGCGAGACTAGAATTGCCTCGAGTACAAAAACGACGAGCTCCATTTCTTCTCTAGATTCTACCACCAGCAGCTTGCCTTGCCAGCATGCCTATGCTTCGGCCGAGGCCACCAGTAATTCTAGTGTTTTGTCAACGTCCACCGCCTGTCGTACTCCAAATGCTGATTTCGAAACAAATCATGATCCTCCTAGTCAGAATAATCTCACATCCTCATTGTCTAAACAGGGGGATCAGTCTGCCTCTCTGCAAAAAAAGCAGGTGCCTGTTAATCTTATCTCTAGATTATATGATGGATGTCTCATCCTATAATAGGCTAGCCTTCAAATGGTCCATGTGAAGACATTTGCATATGGACACTTTTTTTTCTTCAGGGAGAGATGAAGAATATTGCTTCAATATGCTGCCTAAGGGTAGTCAAGAGACCATCCTTGTCTAAGCCAACCAATGACCACTTACCTATCAACTATCAAATTAAGAGAATTTTCTGAATGTTAAGAATATTGTAATTAAATTGTTTCAGCCATAAAATGAACTGTCACTAGATTACACACAGTGAGATAGCTACCTCAAATGGCAAATAGCATGGAGTTGCAGTACAGTAATAGAGGAAAGAATGATGGGTGCTCTTATAGCCGTCCCAGTGCCCTCTAGCTGATTTTCTGGCTTTTTATGTGATAGAAGACGCCATCAACAGCATTGAGCCAAGGTCAGCTGATTAACTCATTTTCTGAATGAGGAGCAGAAGCTGTGATTTTTTTTCCCACTCAGGTGGGTGTACACCCTGGGTTGTCTTGCCCAAAATATCACTGTGAGATCTTCCTTTTCTAACTAGAGCTCTTTAAAAAAAAAAGACAGGGTAGAATTGTAATTGTCCAGGGTGGTCAGATTCTGTGCTGGAAGCAGCTTGGTCTGCTGTTGTCCAAGCAAATAATTGCATATAATTACTTTATACTGTTGTTCTGTTCCGAAATCATGGGCACAAACTGATTCTTGAACCTTCAGCCTTCTCTCTCAATCTTCTGAAATGTTTGTATACAACACATTTGAAACGTTAATTCTGAACCAATTGATTCAACAACATATTTAAAAAAAGTCAGATTTGCGGGTTGTTGAATGTGTTGCCTTCCGTATCTCGTAATGTCTGGGAGCAGAATGGTTGAAGGTTGTGCTTTCTGTATTTTCCTCTGGAAGTTCTGCTGACATGTTGTGTTTTGGTAGAAATGCAAACTTGGACTGTTCTGATTCTGAGTTATGACCAAAGCAAAATCTGAAGATATGCTAGAGTTTCTTTAAGAACGAATGCAGCTAGATTGGAATGTGTTGTTTTCTGCTCTCTTGCTTCTCCACATAGGCTGGGTGTTTGCCTGCTCACTTCCCATTTTCCCAGCACTCTTCCATTTTACCCCTTCAGCTGTCATTGATGTCCCAGTGCTGCATATGCCACTGATTGACCTGTCCTTCAATGTTCCCAATACCTTCCCCTTAGCCACCTACCCTTTTTCGCATAGCCTTCTCTCTCTGTCCTTTCAATGAGAGCAGATTTACTTTAAATCCTTTCGCTAAACCTGCTTCTGGCTTACTACTAACCTTCTCTAGTTTGCAACTGCCTTTTTTCCACGTGCCTATTGAGAAATAAGTTAACCTCTTAAGGGTAGTTATTACTGAAAAACAAGAATCCAAGAGAATCTATCCAATCAACAGTAATTCAAGGCATGTGCAAATTTTTTGCAGACAAATATTCCATCTCCAGTTTTATTGCTGTTTAGGAAATTAATACTTTATGTATTTTTTTGTTCATTGTGTGGATCTTTTGGCTTATATTTTTGTGACAAATAAAATAAAATATTTAGCAGAGAATGTTATGTTTCACATGTTTTAATTACACATGTTTGTTTTATATAAATGGGTGTGGGCAAAAGTCTAGCAGCGATGGCGAACCTTTTTTGGTTTGCGTGCCAAAATGGGGTGTGTGCGCGCGCACATGCCTACACCCATTCCCTACCCCCCACGCATGTGCAGCCCCCCGCGCTGCCCCCTTGCACATGCGCACTACCCACCCCCTTGCATGCACACAGGCCTCACTGAAGCCTGGGATGGTGAAAAAACGGGCAAACCGGAAGTTCAGAAAAACGGACTTCCGGTTTGCCCGTTGTGCTGTTTATTGCACTCCGGAGGCTTCAGGGAAGCTTCCTGAAGCCCCAGAGTGCGAAAAACAGCACAACAGTCAAACCGGAAGTCCGTTTTTCCGAATTTCTGGTTTGCCTATTGGGCCATTTTTCGCAATCCGGGGCTTCAGGGAAGGCCGTTCCCTGAAGCCTCCGGAGGGCGAAACGGCCTTCTCCAAAGCCAAAAATCAGCTGGCCAGCGCGCGCATGCGCAATGGTGCTGACATTGTGCAATGCCTCACGTGCCCTCCAATATGGCTCTGCGTGCCACCTGTGGCACGTGTGCCATAGGTTCACCATCACTGGTCTATAGGAATTGCTCAAAGAGTTAAGAATTTTATTAGTATCGTCCTCCCCTCCCAAAAATATGTGCATATCATCTATATTATAGAGAGAGCCAGTTTAGTGTAGTGGTTGAAGTGCTGGCCTAGAAACCAAGGACTGAGTTCTAGGCCTCCTTTGGACAGGAAAGTTGGATGACTTTTAGCCAGTCACTTTTCAGTCCAACTCATCTCACGGGGCTATTATGGGGAAAATAGAAGGGTAGAGTATTCAGAGTGTTTACTATCTTGAGTTATGGGATAAAAAATGACATTTGTAAATGTAATAATAAATACTGTACAGTAATTTGTTGTAGAAAAATGAGAGCATTTAGGACTGGATTACACATCTTAACCCTGAAAGGATTGGGAACTAATTTGGTTGATATGCCTTTCAGAATGATGCAACTAGCTGACTTATTGCTGATTTTTGAGAAGCCTGGCTGATCATCTACTTGATTTCTAGAATGAAGAGTTGCTCTGAGAGGAGGTTTAGTTTAATGATTAAAGTTACCAAACTAGAAACTGGAGTTTAATTTAATTTAATGGATTTCTATGCCGCCCACTCCCTGGGGACTCTGGGCGGCTCACAGCATGTTAGACTCCATTACAGAATAAAATGCAACAATTAAAATATACAACAATATCAAATACAATAATTAAAAATACAAAAAATACAAAAGTTAAAAAGAGTATCTCATTACTATCATGGGGGGAGACCCTTATTTAATCCAGTTGGTCTCACTTTCACCCCGCCTGCCGGAAGAGCCAAATTTTTATTGCTTTCCGGAAGGCCAGTAGGGTGGGGATGGTCCTGATCTCCGGGGGAAGCTGGTTCCACAGGGAGGGAGCTCCCACAGAGAAGGCTCTCCCCCTCCGCCCCACCAGCCGACATTGTTTGGTCGACGGGACCTGGAGGAGGCCGACTCTGTGGGCCCTAACCGGTCGTAGGGAGGTATACGGCTGGATGCGGTCCCGAAGGTAACCTGGCCCTGAGCCATGTAGGGCTTTAAAGGTAACGACCAACACCTTAAATTGGATCCGGAGACTAATGGGCAGCCAATAGCTGGCGGAGGATCGGTGTTACGTGGGTGCATCTGGGTGCACCCACCACAGCTCGCGCAGCTGCATTTTGCACCAATTGCAGTCGCCGGACACTCTTCAAGGGTAGCCCCATGTAGAGCGCATTGCAGTAATCCAGCCGTGAGGTGATAAGGGCATGAGTGACTGAGAAGTGCCTCCTTCTCCAAGTAGGGTCGCAAGAAGACCAAAGTTTCATTCTGCCTTAGACACAAAGCCAGCTTGGTAACTTTGAGCCAGTCACTCACTCTCAACCCTAGGAAGTATGCAATGGCAGGCAATCTTCCCAAGAAAAATGTGACAACTAATTGGGGTAGTCACCAGGAGTCCGCATTGACTCAAAAGACAAAAACAAAAAAACCCTGTGCTATAACATTGTCTTTCCACTTCCCTATAGTTGATTATTATTTTTATTATCAAACTTTAAGAACATGTGAAAGCCTATTCCATGTTTCCTGAAGGTTACTAAGGTTGACCCATGTTAGATTTAATCCAACACCATTGGGAATAAGATAGGTAGGAAGGGAGACTCATTTGCATCTGTTTTATAGGATGGTGTACATGTATGAAATGTAAATAAATTGGCCTATACATAGATTCCCATTACACTATTCACTCCAGGCCCATTTAGTTTGGATACTCACCTGCTTTTGCAAGTGATCTCTGGGAGAGGAAAATGATTGCTCATGACTTGTTCTGTGATAGTGATGGCAAGAAAGGAGACTTACACCTCGCTTGTCATTATGGGGTTTATGACTGTTCGCCTCCTCCGCTTGGCCGCACCTGTTTGGTCCCCAGGCTTTCGCCCCCAAACAATCGGGCGCTGCCTTTTCTCTTGGCCCATTTACCAAATGGGCCAAAAAGCCCGTTCACCCCAGGCTTTTGGGCGCACGGGACACTTTGCCGCCAGCCAATCAGAGGAGCAAGAGATGGGAAGAGGGTAGAGGGGTTTCCACGCGTTGTTTGTTATTTCTGAAGAGGAGCAAGAATCCCACCCCCTTGGAAGCAGCCTTTTTAGGAGATGGGGGGGAGCCTTCCTTCCACTCTCCCCCCCCCGCGTGTGTGTGTGTTGGCTCACTAGCTGCTCTTCCCAAGACTTGTGAAGATTGCAACAGAAGATTCGCTGTGACTCACTCTTAAAAAAAAAAAATCTGGGACGAATACACTCGCAACTTTTTGTTTTGTGTTCATCAGTTCTTCCTGGATTATGTCCCAGGGATTGTTTTCACTCGAGATTGCAGAAATTAAAAGAAAAGAAAGGGTAGGGGGAGGGTTACGACGAAGGAGTGTTGGGGAGAAAGGCAATCCCCACGAAAGAAAGTGCAGACAAATACACGCATGCACAGACACACCCCTGAGAGAAAAAGACCAGATTAAAACCACTCGCGTTTGGAGGGAGAAATGAAAAAGCTGTGGATGTGCACACACATAAATGCGTGTTTGCTTTCGCAGGGGACGCCCGCACAACCCGAGGCTTCTCTTGCTTAAAACAGACACATTTGGAGGTGCTCCCAATGAAAGAAAGTGGGGGGGAGTGCTTTGGGGGGAATTCAATACGGGGAACCAGCGCAGGGGACGGATGTGGCTTGTGCGCCCCCATCACCCGAGGCTTCTATTGCTTCTCTCTCTCTCTCTCTCATTCTATCTGTTCCTCTCACTCCCTCATCAATGGGCATCTTCAGAGCAAGCATTTATTTTAAAAAGCTGCTTCATTTTGTTAAGTTGTCTAGAACAATAATAAAGCAGTCTTTAAAAAATAAGTAATAATTTGAATATTCTACAGACATTTATAGTTATTGACTTACCTCCTTGCATCCAGTTTCAGCAGTCTGATTAGCACAAGAAAATAAAATTCTGCCTCTACCTCCCAGCAATTTGCCTCCTTGCAGCTAGTTTCACTTTCAGTTTAGCATGTGGCCTGCGGGCCTGCTGCCTCACTCAGCTGAGAGTCGGGAAGCTGATAATCAGTTGCTTGGCTTAACAGGCTCTGTTCTGTTTGCTGCAAGGAGGTAAATTGCTGGGAGGCAGAGGCCAAAGAGTGGGGTGGCTGGGTGGGGCTACATTCGGTGTATATGACGCACCCAAGTTTTCACCCTCTCTTGGGGTAAAAAGGTGCATCTTATACTCTGAAAAATACAGTAGTTGCTGATGTTGCCTTGCAGGGGAAAGAACATCTGAAGCTGCAAAGGGAGAACTAGAATAGAAACATGGAAAGGCCATTAAAAAAAACCCATGCAATAACAAAGTTTGTAAGAGCAGGCAAGATAACAGAAAGTGTCAATGAAAATGATGGGAAGAAAATGGGTTCTCTCCCCCTGTAAATGCTAGAACCTGACTGTTAAAGGGGAAGCAGATAGAAATGGTGAATGATACTGGGAGTGCACAGTAATTCATTTGCAGCAAATTTTATTATCCACAATTGCAAGTGAGAAGTAATAGTTGTGCTCACAGCTATTTGGTCCTGATCAGCCCTGCCCACACAATCATTTTGCCACTTTACAGCACAATTTGCTTAGAACAATAATGTTCTAAAGTATCTAATAACATACCAAAGATGACAATAATGTGATTGTCATCTTTGGTATGTTATTAGATACTTAGAGCTACTATTTGGGAGGAAAAAAATTACCATTTCATATTTCTCAGTAAAATAGATTTTCTAAACTATATTACTAATGCTATTGCTCGTTGTTAGAGTCATCTATATCAAGCAGGAAAACAGTGCAATTTCTTGTTTAAAAGACTTGGACAAATTATTCAATATTCTGTTACAAAGTTACAATGAATGAGTCGATGGTGCCTGTTATAGAAGAGAGGAAAAATCCATCTTTGTATGAAACATTCTTCTAGATCAGTGGTTCCCAACCTGGGGGTCGGGACCCCTTTGTGGGTCGAATGACCATTTCCCAGGGGTCGCCCCGGCATCCTCAGCTCCCCCCCCCACTGCCACAAGCCTGGCCATATCGGCTTAACTCGCCCGAGCCCTCCGATTGGTCGGGAGAGGTGCCATTCGGTGAGAGGCGTTTGTTGTGGAAGCTGATATTCCTTGTGCTCTTGCAAAGACTGGCCCGAGAATTTCTGATCTGGCATAATTACATAGTTTTTGTGATTAATCGCTATGCTTTAATTATGTTCAATTTGTAACAATAAAAATACATCCTGCATATTAGATATTTACATTACGATTCATAACAGTAGCAAAATTACAGTTATGAAGTAGCAACGAAAATAATTTTATGGTTGGGGGTCACCACAACATAAGGAACTATATTAAGGGGTCGCGGCATTAGAAAGGTTGGGAACCACTGTTCTAGATAATCAATACAAGTCATAAATAGAACATGGACTAATAGAATTGGAAGGGACCTTGGAGGTCTTCTAGACCAAACTGCTGCTCAAGCAGGGACCCTATACTATTTCAGATAAATGCTTGCCCAGTCTCTCTTTGAAAGTCTCTAATAATGGAGCTCTCACAACTTCTGAAGGCAAGCTGTTCCATTGGTTGATTGCTCTCAGCATTAGGAATTTTTTCCTGAAAGCTGTGATGGCGCAGTGATTAGAATGCAATACTGCAGGCTAACTCACTGCTCACTCAGAGTTCAATTCTGAATGGCTCAAGATTGACTTAGCTTTCCATCCTTCCGAGGTCAGTAAAATGAGGACCCAGATTGTTGGGGGCAATATGCTGACTCTGCAAGCTGCTTAGAGAGAGCTGTAAAACACTATGAAGCGGTATATAAGTCTAAGTACTATTGCTAGTTCTAGTTAGCTTCCATCCATTGTTTCCCATCTTGCCATTTGGTGCTTTGGAAAATAGTTTGATCCTCTTGTCTTAGTAGGAGCCTCTCAAATAGTGGAACACTGCTATCATGTCTCCCCTAGTCCTTCTTTTCATTAGAATAGACATACTTAATCCCTGAAACCATTCTTTGTATGTTATAGCCTCCAGCCCCCTAATCATCCTTGTTGCTCTTCTCTGCACTCTTTCCAGACTTTCAATATCTTTTTTATGTTGTAGTGATCAGAACTGGATGCAATATTCCAAGTCTGGTTTTATTGGCTTTGTAAAGTGGTAGTAGAATTCACGTGATCTTGATTCTATTCCTCTATTGATGCAGCCTAGAACTGTGTTGGCTTTTTAGGCTGCTGCCGCACACTGTTGATCTATATTTAAGTGATTGTCCACTAGGACTCCAAGATCCCTGTCACAATTACTGGCATTAAGCCAAGTTTCCCCTATATAGTTAGTTTTTCTTGCCTAAGTGTAAAACCTTTTATCTACATTGAATTCCATTTTGTTACATAGGGCCCAATGTTCCAGTCTGTCATGATCTTTTTGGATCTTGAGCTTGTCTTCTGGGGTGTTGGCTATTCCTGCCAGCTTAGTGTTGTCTGCAAATTTGATGAGTTCCCCTTCTATTCCCTCATCTAAGTCATTTATGAAGATGTTGAAGACGAGTATTGGGCCCCAAAAAGAGCACTGGGGTACCCCACTGCTTACTCCCCCTCCCAAGTCAGTGATGAAATCTTCCTGGTTTGGCCTGGTTCGGGCAAGTAGGTAGCGGCGGCAGCTGGTTCGAAGAACTGGTAGTGATGGCAGTGCGAGGTTCCGCCCACCCACCCCAACATAATCACTTCCTGGTTTTGTTTTGTTTTTACTTTTTAAAGCCTTTTTCCCCCTGCCCATTCTCCTGAAAGAAAGAACGAGAGAGGGGGGAGGGAGGGGGGAAGGGAAGGGAGAAAGAAAGTGAAAGAAAGAAGGGAGGGAGAGACAGAGAGAGAGAGAGAGAGAGAGAAAGAAAGAGAGAAAGAAAGAGAAAGAAAGAAAGAAAGAAAGAAAGAAAGAAAGAAAGAAAGAAAGAAAGAAAGAAAGAAAGAAAAAGAAAGAAAAGAAAGAAAGAAAAAAAAAGAAAGAAGAGGGAGGTGTTAGAAGGAAAAAATCAGGACTCACTTTCCAGCTGGGAGATCGCTTGGCAAAGAAGAAAAACAAATGCTGTCGCTTTAAACCAGGAGTCTCCAAACTTAGCTGCATGGCTGGCTGAGGAATTCTGGGAGTTGAAGTCCACAAGTCTTAATATTGCAAACTTTGGAGACTCCTGCTTTAAATTGAAAAGCTTTCGGAAGCTGCTCAGAAGGAGGTTTTTAATTGCAGAAGCTAAGTGACATTCAGCAGTGGATAAAAGGAAGGAGTCTTATATGGTTCTATGTTTTTGAAGTTTTGGGGTTTGTGCAATATGGGCTTTGTGTTTCTAAAAGGGTTTGGGTGATTCCCATTGTGGCTAAATGACTTTCGTCCTTTGTCCAGCCTTGAGTGTGGGGCTGCTTATTCTAATTCTACTACTCTGTTTTGTTAGCTGCTAAATCTTGCCATGGGGAAATTTCAAAATATCCCGTCTTGAATGGGTTTCTAGGGATCTGTTTGCCTGCTTGTATGAATGGAGCCAAATGTCAGGCTTTCACTTTCTATACGGTCATTATCTCATCTCTATCAGGGAGGAATGTGGAATGAGCTTCAGGCAGGTTTCTTTGTTACCAGCTTGATTTTTCCTTGTTTTTCTGGGAGCCTTTTCTTATGAGTAATATTTTATTTGGGGGGGGGTTTGCTTCTCACAGAAGAGAGAGAGAGAGAGAGAGAGAGAGAGAGAGAGAGAGAGAGAGAGAGAGAGAGAGAGAGAGAGAGAGAATCGAAAGGAAGGAAGGAAGGAAGGAATAAAGAAACAAAGAAAGAAAGAAAGAAAGAAAGAAAGAAAGAAAGAAAGAAAGAAAGAAAAAACAAAGAGGGTGGGATGGAGGGAAGACCACAAACCTGGCTGGCACTAGACACAGCTTCAGAGGATGCTTTGAAACAGAACAGCAAAGGCTGGAAAGGACCTCAGAGGTCATCTAGTCCAACCCCCTGCTCCCTGGTAAAATGGACTGCTAAATTGGCCACACCTACCCAGTCACATGACAACCTGGCCATGCCCACCCAGTCACATGACCACATGGTCACGCCCACCAAGCCCACAGAACCGGTGGCAAAAAAAATTAGATTTCACCACAGCCCCATGTAGATGTAGTTTCATTGAGGGCTATATATTGAGTACAATTCATCAGCCAGTTAAATCATACTCAAAATGTAGTCCTCAATGTAACTACAACCTACATGGAAGTAAGTAAGCAGTGGGATACCCCAAAGTTCCATTCACAATGTATTGTTTTCTTATTCTGGTGTTCTTCAATCTCAGATCAATGGCTAGACCAGGGGTGTCAAACTCGATTTCATTGAGGCCTGCATCAGGTTTGTGTTTGACCTCAGGGGGACAGTGTGGATGTGGCCAGGGTGGACATGGCCAGCTGGTCACTCATGTCGGGGGCGCCTATGATGGCCCAAGTGCTCTGCCAGCAAAAACAGGCTCCTGAACTCCGTTTTCGGCGGTGACGGCCTCCTGCAACCCTCTGCTAGTGAAAACAGAGCTCGGGAGAGCCTCCCGTGGGCCTCTTGAGCTCCGTTTTTGCTGGCAGAGGCACTACGAGCCAGTCCTTCACTGTTTCCAGGGTGGCCCCATGGGCAAGATCTAAGCACCCCATGGGCCAGATCTACCCCCCCCCCCGGGCCTCGAGTTTGACACCCCTGGGCTAGACTGATTGGGGCTACTGGAAGAGCAAGGGGAGATGGCTCTAAAATTTTCACAAAATGGATTAAGATTTATTGGTGTCCCTCCTTGGCCAATGTCTATCACATCATTTTTGTTCTTATTCTGTTTCTCCACCTTACTTTCCAGCTTCTCCTATGATGTTTTCTTTTCTCCCTTTAGCAAAACTATGCTTCCAATTATCTTGGGTTTTGGTCTCCTATTTGGCCTCCATTTGAAGCATAGATCTAAAGCCATTCCATGTTTTTGGATCAGCATTAGGAATAGTACAGGTATCAGAAGCAGTAAGATATCAATCTGTGGTTCGTACCAGAGAGGGAAATTTAGCTTAAATTGGTGATATTTTAACAATTGCTTCTTATGAAGTCAGAAAGTTGTTACCAATGTTCTCGGTTTTTGCATTTATTTTAGTTGTAAATTATGGAAGTTCTTTGTTTGGTTCCCTACAGAATTAATTAGACAGGCAGCTTCTGTTATAAACTCAGAAGCTTTGTCTACCATTAGGGAGGAAACCTTTGGAGAAAAGAATTTCAAGGAATGGTAACAAGTGTTTTAATTTTTCAGTGACACAACAGCTATCATTCATTAGCTATGACAACTGTATTATCACCAAGATAGATCACCAGCTTATTGTCAAAATGAATGGTTTCTCATTGATTTCATTTGTATTGGTTTTTTTGGGGAAAACGTTCAGTCTTCACCCAGTAAATTTGTTACTCGGGAATTAAATCCTTCTTAAAACTGAACTTGATTCTGCTTTAATGAATAGCACTGAGATTCTGTACTGTGCTAGTGCAATCCTCAAAGTGCTTTTTCTAAATCATTCTTGAAGCTGTCACACACACCTGCCTGCAAGAATTATAGTACACAATAGCATTCCAAATGAGACCAGCATGACTACAATCCTATGCTTAATTTATTAGGGACAGGTTTTATTTCTTTGCTATATTCTATAAATCATATAAACATTTATGAAAGAACAGTAGCCAGCTCAAACACATAACCGAATCTTTTAAACAGTAGCCTTTTGGGAGGCTGGTAGTCTTGTTAGAGGCTGGTAGTCCTGTTGGAGGCTGGTGCTTCACGTACTTGCAGTTCAATGGTAAAGCTAGCTGTAACTCTGTAATCTTGCCACCTAGTGCAATAATTTGAAACTGCAAGTACGAAGCACAGGCTTCTGCAAAGGGAAGATTCAATAGCAATGCCAGTTGTTATCTGAGTCCAGCCTCTTCTAAATGAATCTATCTGTTCCATAACATCTGACAGAACAAGTGTCCTTTGTATCCCATCTATTAAACAATGGTAATGGGTGGAACCTAGGAAGCACATATTTTCCTGTATGGTTCCTGCCTTTTGGAATATAGCAATAGCACTTAGACTTATATACTGCTTCAAAATGCTTTTATAGCCCTCTCTAAGTGGTTTACAGAATCAGCATATTTCCCTCAACAATTCTGTGTCCTCACTTTACTGACCTCGGAAGGATGGAAGGCTGAGTCAAACTTGAGCCTGGTGAGATTCGATCTACCAAATTGCAGGAAGCCGACAGTCAGCAGAAGTAGCCTGCAGTACTGCTGTGAAGTTTCCGAAAGACGCCCTAATTAATTCAGGAGCCGTGAGCCAAAGTCCAAAAGAAATACAAAGATTTATCTCGGCAAGACTCCGGTGCAGCCAGAACTGAATTCGACCTGGTGCAGCCAGAACTGAATTCGACCCGGCTGCATGTCATCTTGACCCTGTTTCCCCCCTTCTCATTGGCCATGTCATAAATCACATTGTCCAATTAATCACGTTGGTGGGTTGTGACCCACATAGCCCTTCTTCTGACTCCAGTAGCCTAGGACACAATCAGTAAAAAACATTTGTGGAATGCATTTTCAGTTAGGGAAATAGCCTTCCTCCAGCTTTCCCCACCCTTCTTTTCATGGCAACTTTGCAAGTTGACAACTGCATTCTAACCATTGCGCCACCATGGCTCTTAATATCTTTCCCCTGAAGGTTCAGACTGCCCAAATCATGCACTCCTTTAAATGACCTTTGAAAATCTGTTCTTTTCCCAAATTCTAGGTAAGATTGGGGTATGCCTATCCTGTGTATACTGTTCTGAATATTTGTTTGTTCCTTGTGACATTATTAATATCTCTTTTATTCGTTAAATATGAAACTCGGTCAACTGAGAATTTACAAATGTGTCACAAATACCATTGACTGATGCTAATGGTTGATACGGGTTGCTGCCAGCGTCCTAGGTATCAACCAAGTATCTTCTTAAAATATATAATGTTCTGAGTAGCGTAGTTTTTTGCAGTTCTGCTGGTGTTATTGCAGGAAGGTGCAATTTCTTGATGTGTTTTGTAAAATTCTTGGACATGGTACCAAGTGCCCCGATGACAATGGGTATTATGGTTACATGTTTCATCCATAGCCTTGTAGTTTCAATGGCCAGGTTGCGATATTTTGTAATTTTTTCCAGTTCTTTTTCTTCGACTCTGGCATCTCCTGGTACAGCGATATCAATAAACTGTACTCTTCAGCCCTCAACAATCGTGATATCTGGCGTGTTGTATTCCAAATGATGATCTGTCTGTATTCGAAAGTCCTACAAGATCTTTACCATCTCATTTTCAGTAACTTTTTCCACTTTGTGCTCCCATGACTTTTCGGATATAGGTATGTCATATTTTTTACATAATGACCAGTGGACTAATTTAGCAACTCAATCATGTCTAACTTTCTAATCAGTTTGGGCGATTTTGCTGCACTCACATATTAAGTATGAAACAGTTTCAACTTTCTCATTGCAAAGTCGGCAGTTGTTGTTGTTGTTGTTGTTACGGTATTGTTGTTATTGTTGTTATTGTTGTTATTGTTATTGTTGTTGTTGTTATTGTTATTGTTATTGTTATTGTTGTTGTTATTGTTGTTGTTATTATTATTATTATTATTAATATTATTATTATTATTATTATTATTATTATTATTATTATTATTATTATTATTATTATTATTATTATTATTATTATTATTATTATTATTATTATATTGCTTGTGTTTTTAATCTGCAAGCTAGAATAAGTACTTAGTTGAACAGCCTTATATATTTGATTTATAAATACATAATTACATGTATCATCAACAATGGTAGGATCTAAAATTCCTGGTATTAACTCATTTATTGCTCTCACTTCTAATCTCAGCATTGCTGCTGGTATAGATGCAGGTAAGGCTAAGACTGATCTCACAAATTTATTCTGGAAAATTTCTAATTCTTCTAGCTGATTGAAACTCCAAATTGGGGTTGGCATATATCAATTCTGAGATTGTTTTTTCCTGGAAGATTTTAAGCATATGCTGTACTAACCATTGTCCTTTTGAGTAGAAGAAGAAACAAATGGCTCTCATTGATCTAATGGCTGTTGTTCTTGTTGATGCTATATATGTACTGTATATCAGGAACCTGTCGCTAGATTCATCATGTCTCTGTTAATCCAATTGAATCAGTCTCGTTTAAAAGAAAAAAACCCCAACAGTTTATTTTTGGTTGACTGATATAGAAGAACATGGAACAAAACAAAAAGCAATGTTTGCAAGGACCATAACAAACATATGACAGCACATGTTGACAAATAGTGTCATTAATATTAAAAGGAATGCATTGAACTGGTATGGATTGTTGCAATTTTATATGAATTTTTCTAAAACCTATGGTTTTAAATAAATGTATACTCTACTACTATATCTCATTAATTTATGAAAGCAGGAAAAGGCAAGCAACGATTCTGGCTGCCCAGCAGATGTCACAACTGTCCAGCAGATGTCACAGCTGTATATTCCTCCATTCACTAAATTACAATTGGAAAGTACTAATATTTCCACTTCATTCCTTAATCTGAATTTCAAAATGTCAGCACCAGGGGTGGGTTCTAACTTACCTTGCTGCTGGTTCACTTCCTCCCGTGCGTGGCCACGCCTTGTGGGCGCACATGCACTTTCCGCGCATGCACATGCGCAATGCCGAAAAATCAATTTTTTAAAAAAAAGCCAAAAACAAGATGGCGACACATGTGCAGTGCTGGAAACTCGGCTTCTGCACATGCACAGAAGGAAAAAAAAAACAGAAAAAAATTCAAAAAAAATCCCCCCCAAAAAAATAATCCCCAAAAATTCCCAAAAAAAAGATGGTGGGATCCACGGACCGGCACCAACAGAACCGGTTCCATGATGTCATCGTGACATCACCAGTGGGTTGCTACCAGTTCGGGCAAACCGGTCCAAACCGGGAGGAACCCACCTCTGGTCAGCACACAATTCTGTGATGAGAAGTATTTTGTTATTGTGGTAATACTGTATAAGTTTTTTTTCCTTCCTGAGTCAGTTCCAGTCAATGCTGGCGGAAGGGGAGAGAGGAGACATTTCTGTGGAATTCCTCCAGGCTTGACACTCTCCTCACTCTTGTTTTATATCCACAGGAAGTTTCTGGGTGAGGGGAGTTTGAGATCAGATATCAGCTATGAAGATATATAAGATATGCCTGACTGGGTGTCTGAAAAAGCTGGAGGGTATTCAACTAATATCACTACAATTCCCGAGTAGAGTTTGTAATCACCTAGTGTGATCTCATACTGTGGCTGGCTATCTAGAGGCATAGGGGTGGCTATTTGATCTTTTTTGGGGTGCTAGTTGCATAGAGATAATACACTGGCCATTGTGATCTCAGCTTTTGTGATATGTGGGCAAGTTTGAAACTTATATTGTGACATCATGAAACCTGCTCCTTACATACCTGAACCTGTGGTTTGCACTGTGATATCACAATGCATACGACTTCTTTATGACTTTTTGCTTTGATGCAGAATCCTATGGTTGGAAATATTGATGTCCACTGGCGAAAGAAATTGATCAGTGTGCTGTTTCATAAGATCAACTTGCCTTTATTATGACTTTATGGGGAACAAATGCAAATATTTTTTAAAAAATCTTCTAAAAGACAAATTTCAGATATCAACAGAATGAAGACATTAGATACTAGGCTCCAGATATAGCTAAATGTAAAAATATTTTAAATAAATAAACACATAATTTTCCTTAAATTATTACAAAGTGATTGATTTAAAGATAGCTTTCTGACAGTATCGTTTCAAATATTTTACAAAAGAATGTTTCAGCACTTACTTTTAAACTAAAATTCTTCTGTAAAGATAGATATATTTATAATGCTTAGCATAAAAATTCAATATACACCTCAGAAGGGTCTACATATGTCTGGTTGCTCTCAATTCAAGGTTTTCTTTAGGACAAATTGAATAATTGCCAAGATCTTATGGGTATAATAAGTAATAACCTTCCAATAATGTCCATAAAAGTTGATATTCAATTAAATTCCATTCCACATAAATTTACTATAGTTGATAAAATAAATGCATAGTAATATTTTTGAAATTAAAATCTTTTTCATCAAAAGATAGTTTCACTTTAGCAATAATATTCTTGAAGGCCTATCTTCCATATATATATATATATATATTAATAGTCTGCCTACCTGAATAAATATCTGTTTGTTGTTAACAGCAGAATGCCTCTTAAAATATAAATCAATGCAGAGTGACAATCCTACTGCAAATAAAATTTTAATTTATCTATTAATATCCATTGCTATTGCTTTCACTGTTGGTGCAAATGATAAATCACAAACCATTTAATAAAATAAGATTTTGCTTCGTTTCCCTTTTAGAAATGTCATTCATTAAGAAGCCGCTGCTGGCTACATTATTAAATCTCTTTATGGCAAATGGATGTTGTGATGTAGTGTTAATTAATGCAGCAGCAGCCAAAAAGGCCAACTCAGTCCTCAGCTGCATAAATAGAGGGATACAATCAAGGACCAGAGAGGTACTAGTACCACTCTATAAAGCCTTGGTCAGACCACACCTAGAGTACTGCATCCAGTTTTGGTCACCACACTACAAAAAAGACATTGAAACTCTAGAGAAAGTGCAGAAGAGAGCAACCAGGATGATAAAGAGTCTGGAAAATAGAACATACGAAGAGCGGCTGCAGGAACTGAGCTTGGCCAGTCTAGCGAAGAGAAGGACCAGGGGTGACATGATAGCAGTGTTCCAATACTTGAGAGGATGCCACAGAAAGGAGGGGGTCAGGCTGTTCTCTATGGCACCAGAAAGCCAAACAAGGAATAATGGATGGAAGCTGACCAAGGAGAGATTCAACCTGGAAGTGAGGAGAAACTTTCTGATGGTGAGAGTGATCAACCAGTGGAACAGCTTGCCAGCAGAGGTTGTGAGAGCCCCAACACTTGCGACCTTCAAGGAGAGACTGGACTGCCATGTGTCTCAAATGATGTAGGAACTCCTGCTTGAGCATGGGGCTGGACTAGATGACCTACAAGGTCCCTTCCAACTCTAATAATAAATCTAAATCTAAATTTAATTCTAAGGGAAATTTGGGATAATGTGGTCCATACATAATTATTTTAGCTCATGACATAATAATTTGGGAACATTGGAGAGAACTACAGGCAATTATCAACTTACAACCACAATTAGGACCAGAATTTCCATTGCTAAGAGGGGCAGTTGTTAAGTGAGTTATGCCCAATTTTGCAACCTTTTTTTGCCATGGTGTGAAGTGAATCACTGCAGTTGTTAAGTGAATCATGCAATTATTAAGTGAATCTAGCTTCCCACACTGACTTCAGTTTTCAAAGTTGCCTGAGACAGATGCAAGTAGTGATCACATGATCCCAGGATGATTCAACCATAATCAATACATGCTGGTTGCCAAGTGCCTATATATTGATTAAATTGTGGGGGTGCTATGATGGTTGTAAATATGAGGATTGGTCATAAGTCAGTGTTGTAACTTTTAATAGACACTAAATAAATAGTTGTAAGTCAATGACTATCTGTTTGGTCAGTATTAAAAAAAAACTATTTATTTATTTATTTATTATTTGTTTGTTTGTTTGTTTGTTTGTTTGTGAGATTTATATACCGCCTCACAGTGCAAGCACTCTCTAAGTGGTTTACACCAGTAAGCAATGTATATTCATATTACCCCCAACAATCTGGGTCCTCATTTTACCTACCTCGGAAGGATGGAAGGCCGAGTCAACCTTGAAGCGGTGAGATTTGAACAACTGACCTGAGGATCACAGTCAGCTAAACTGGCCTGCAGTACTACACTCTAACCGCTGCGCCACCTCGGCTCATAAATATTCTCAATTATATAAAGAAATATCTATTTTTTTGTATATAGTAGTTTGCATGATTGAAGCCTTTGAAAGTCTCTTTCTAAAAGTGAATGTGTGAACCATATAAATATAGAGATACACACAATTCTCAAAATTGTTTGCCAGACTGCAGTCAATGATATTTTGTGTTTGTATTTTACCTTCCTCATTTTCAAGGAAAACAAAAAGTTCTTGACAATACAACTGGATAATTATATTAGCTTCTACTGTGTAATTCCCTTGTTCATAAAGGCCTTTAATGTTGGGTCTGTATTCCATATGGGACTCATTTGCTGAGGAGGTTTCTTTCAGCAAAATTTGCAACATAATAAATACAACTGGATTATATGAATAGTATAATCCAGTTGTATTTATTATGTTGCAAATAGTAGCCATAGAATGCAAGTTTTTGGAGGTGGTTAATTAATAAGGAAAATCAACTTTTTTTCTTTTTCTTTTTAACTCAGGATTGTTTTGGCAATCTCGGAAACTTAGCCAGAAATCGATTTCCATCATAAAAATATTTACTAGTGTGTTCAAAGTTAGCTTTTCCTCCATCACTCTTTATCATACAATTACGGTTTAATCAGAGCTGTTCAGTGAATCTGACACAAAACTTTGAAAGTTTGTGTGAGAGGGAGAGGCAAAATAAATATGGTAACCTAGAATGTGAAGAACAATTGTGGGGAAAAGTCATCTCCAAATTTTTTTTATCAAGTATGTATCTCTTTGTGATGGTTTCCTTTATTTTTCTTCATGTTTGGTTTTAATTTTTAGTCCTGATTTTTAGGAATTGAGCTCATTTTTCAGTTCCAATATAATCTATTTATATATTTCTTTAGTTAAATATGCAACTTGCTTTTCCTTCAAGAACTCATATGAGCATATATAGCATTCTTTCCTCCACTGTTTTTCTCAGAACATGGGCAGGCATATGGGCTAGCATAATGCTATTTTTCTGCAATCATCTGGAGTTTGCTGGGCTGCTTACCTTTGCTACAGTCATAGTTAAACCCTGCTTAGCTTTATTTGGATGTTGGTGATGGCTTCAAGTGACACCTGAGTAAAAAGGATATACACTGATGTAATGAAAACTGGCTAGTTATTACTTTCTAATATTCATCAAATTGCTGATTAGTCTGTTATCTTTAACTGGACATAACTATAAATAAATTAATAAATTATTAGTTTAAATCAAGCAGATTAGCACTGGGAGAAAGACCAAAGCTAAAACTATTCTAAGACTTAGTACCTCAATCAGTAATTTAACCCAGAATAAAGTTAAAAGCTAACCCAATAAAACTGAGCATCACATGGAATCTCATTTATTTTATATCTCATTTGTATATACTACATATCATTTTGTATCGTTCTGGTATTGATCATATATGATGAAAGATAACAGACTCAACTTTGAATGTAAAATATTTATTTCCAGCTTTCAGAGAATCAGCAATTTAGATCAAGGAAAGTGATAATTGATTGTGAGAACATTTGATTTTACTCTGTTTTTCCTTTTTCTACTCTCACATTCAATTAACCCTGTCTCTATATAATGTTCATTTGTCGGTAGCTGTGTGAAAACTTGTTTTACTCATGTCACCAAATACAGTATTTCTATATATACATTAGTAATTTCCATTAGTGTGTTCCTATTTTTCTTTATCTCTATATCCATCCATCCATCCATCCATCCATCCATCCATCCATCCATCCATCCATCCATCCATCCATCCATCCATGGAAGGCTACATTGTGAAGCTTGAAAAAAATCTAAGAAAAGATCACCTACAAACCTGGTATCTTTCATCATCTGTTTTGAGCTTTTCATTTTTAAGGTTTTGGCAAAAGTAAGCTAAATTCTTGAAATAGAAATATTTTTTCATGATACAGCTGCAGTGCCTACATTGTACTAATTAGCAATCTATCCAACCTGGAGCTTCAAATATTGTTTCTACTTCTGTCTCTTTTTAAACCAATTTGAAGATATGTGTAGATAAACTGAAACTGGCTTGATCAACGATATTCTGTTGTTAACCCAATGCAGGAGTCATTCCAAATAAAGACTTTAATTAGGTTTAGAATCAAGCATGATTTATTCACATCCTTGGATATCAAGCAACTGCTTTGATATTTGTAATGTTTTTGCAAATCACAATAAATCTTATCTGAATTCTATGTGTAAGCAAGATTGGAATTCTCTGATTAGATAAAAGGATAAAATCTTGCAATATAGTATATTATTCTCCTATAAAAATGGTTGCTTGATAAAGGAAGTTTCTGCTGAAGAATCATCTTGGAAGTTATAAATATAGGTTTCTATGTTATGGGAGTGACCACATCAAAATGAAAATAGAAGAGTTGGAGTGTATAGTTTTCTAAAATAGAATCATATTCAATGGCAAGATTTGTTATATTGATGCTTCTTTCTCTGACAGTTAAAATATCAACAAAATGATGCCAAACATAACTATCATCATGGATTTCTTGCTGATGGGATTTTCTGAGCAACGGGAGTTCCAGATTTTGCACTTTGTGATCTTTCTCATGATGTATTTGATGATACTGATAGGAAATCTTCTCCTTATTATTGTGGTAGTTATGAACAACCATCTTCAGACACCAATGTATTTCTTTCTGGTCAATTTAGCGATGGTTGATTTGGGATCCACTTCTGTCACCATTCCTAGATCAATGGCCAGTGCCCTCAAGAATACAAGAAACATATCATATTCTGAATGTGTTGCACAAATGTTTTTCTTTGTCTTCTTTATGACATCAGACTTTTTTCTTCTCACTACTATGGCCTATGACAGATATGTGGCTATCTGTCACCCTTTACATTATATGTCTATGATGAAATGGAGAAGCTGCTTCCAGATGGCAGGGGGCACATGGATGCTAGGCTTTCTTACTGCTGTCATGCATTCAGGAACCCTTTTTTCATTGCCTTTCTGTTCCAAAGTCGTCAATCAGTTCTTTTGTGAAATCCCACACCTCATGAAGATTTCCTGCTTCGATCCCAAATTCAGTGAAATCTCTGTTCTTCTTTTTAGTGCTTTGCTTGGTGTTGTTTCTTTTATGTTAATTATCATCTCCTATGTAAAAATCTTTAAGACTGTATTGAACATGTCCTCAGTGGCCAGTAGACAAAAGGTCTTCTCTACTTGCATTCCCCATCTCCTTGTTGTCTGTTTATTACTTGGCACAGGCATAATTTCCCATTTCATATCAAATTCTGGATCTTCTTACAATTGGGATGCAGTCCTTGCAGTGATCTACTCTGTGATCCCTCCAATGATGAACCCTGTAATCTATAGCATGAGGAATAAGGATATTAAAGCAGCTTTATGGAAGTTGTTTAATCAAAGGATTACAAATCAAAATATAAAACCTGCTTAAGTTGAATTCTTAAGCAACTTTTGCTTAAGAATTCAAAAATCCCACAACTTTTGTTAACCTAAAGACTAACTTCTCTATTATCATTTATACCTACAATTTACATATTTGAACACATAGGGACAGTTCAGAGAATCACACACATTCATTTATCTAAAATGGTTGAAAAGCTGCAATTACTTGTAGTAACCTTTAGCAAAATAGAAATTAGATATAAAGCCCACATTTTAACATTAATATATTTATTAAACTATCTATTGAGATAAGAAACTTGGCTGTCTGTTTAATCAATAGAAAACATTCTTAAGTTTTCTCTTGTCCAAATATTGGTCATGAAATCTATATTTTTCTCTCATTTTCTTTGTTAAATATAGTCATCTTATAATCAGGCTCAGAATGCTCTGAGAAACGTTCTTTACCGGTGTCACATTTATATAGAGGTGCACTGTTTATAATAATAATAATAACAGAGTTGGAAGGGACCTTGGAGGTCTTCTAGTCCAACCTCCTGCTTAGGCAGGAAATCCTATACCACTTCAGACAAATGGTTATCCAACATCTTTTTAAAAACTTCCAGTGTTGGAGCATTCACAACTTCTGGAGGCATGTTGTTCCACTGATTAATTGTTCTAACTGTCAGGAAATTTCTCCTTAGTTCTAAGTTGCTTCTCTCCTTGATTAGTGTCCATCCATTGCTTCTTGTCCTACCCTCAGGTGCTTTGGCGAATAGCTTGACTCCCTCTTCTTTGTGGCAACCCCTGAGATATTGGAACACTGCTATCATGTCTCCCCTAGTCCTTCTTTTCATTAAACTAGACATGTTCTTGCAACCATTCTTTATCCCATGTAAAATTTATTTATCCCATGTAAAATTTATTGAGCTCAGGGTAACTTATGATAACAAATTTCTGCCCTTATTAAGTTGTGGGTGAGGCAATGGGATTTTTTTGTTCTGCATTTATTACACTGGTGCACTCTAGTTTACCTGGTTAATAATTGCTTCATCCAACAAGAAAGTGGAGGTCTCCAACTGCAAACAGGGAACATGTCAAGATTAGATGTAAGAATAAACATTGTCAATGTATTGCAGGTAGCACAACAATCAAAACTATTGTTTATTGTTGTTCTCCGCCTAGTTCTAAAAGAATACACACATTAGAAGAATGCATTACTTGTTGATGCTGAAGTAACATATCCCTCTGTAGAATCAATCTGCACAGAAACAGATGTTTGTATCAGTAGATATATCTCAACATGAGCATGACATCATAATGGGTAATGTTTTGTTTCCATATAGACTGAACCACCACAAAATGTACAGACAGGTCAAGCTTAGGTAGCACTTCATGGCCCCAAACGAATAAGCCAAGTCTGATTGAATGGGATGTGGTTGAATAATGTTGTGCTTCGACTGGACACACATCTAAGGATAATCAGAATGTTGGTAAGATTTTGATTATTTTAAGTTTCCATTTTCTGAACTTTTGCATTTCTATTTAGTTCCTACATTTTAGAAAGCAAATTTCTGAATGGTGATATTGATTTAATAGTTTTCTCATTTTTCCTTACATTCTTGTAGTATAACAATTATTTCCACAAATGACTTTAATTTAGCTTTTATACATAGGAGTCAGGGGTAGGTTCCACTTACCTTCCCTACCCATTCGCATCTCAACAGAAGTGCGCAGAGGGTTCTTTGCCAGCTGCGGCGACCGGAGAACCAGTTTGGGGGCATGGACAGCTGGCCATCACTGCCAGTTCGGTGAGTGGGTGCAAATTTCCACCACCGGTACAGGCGAACTGGTCCGAACCGGCAGCAACCCACCACTGATAGGAGTTATGGGTAGTGATCACATTATGTCTCCTCAGGACAATCTCCTTTGTTCAATCAACGAAGAGCCACAGTTTTACAATGCTTACAATGCAGCATTGCAGGCTAATTCTCCTGAGTGCCAACTGCCATCAGATTGGCAGTTTGAATCTCACTGTCTCAAGGTTGACTCAGCCTTCCATTCCTCTGAGTTGGTAAAATGAGGACCCAGATTGTTTGGGGGAAATATGTTGATTCTGTAAACTGCTTAGAGAGGGCTGTAAAGCATTTTAAAGTGCTTTAAAGTCTAAGTACTATTGCTATCGCTATCAGTCCAAATGCTTACATCAATTGGCCATCTGATCCAAAGTAGGTCTCACTGGCTGTTTCAAGGATTATCTGGCCATCATTCTGATGAGTTATCACTAACACAGAAAGGATTCATGTTTTTATGGCAATTGTGTAATGATGGTAGAAATCACTGTTTGTGAAAGTTGTCCATTAAATCTCAGAACTAAAGCTGAAATTTGGAGATACAATCCAGAGATCACTATAACTTTTAGATTACTATTACAATTAATCAGGAAAGAACATGCTTTGTCTCAGAGTTAATCCATACTCAGAAGGAGTCTGGTACCAGGTTTTCTGACCATAGTTAGCCTTGAGCCATAAAACCAAAATGATTGGAAATGATTGATTGATTGATTTAATTCATTTTATTTTTCTTCCTAAAATTAACAAGAAAAACTGTTTCATCCCATATATACTTTATCAATTTTTCTTTGCTGCTCTTTGAAATATATATAACCTTCCCACTTTCTGTCCCCCATGCAGGGGTGGGTTCCACTTACCTTCCCTACCAGTTCGCATCGCATCAGAAGTGCGTGTTTTGCCTACATCATGTTGGGGAAATGACCCTCTGCACATGCACAGAAGCCTTTGCGCATGTGCAGAGGGTTCTTTGCCAGCTGCTATCAAGGAGCGGCGACCGGAGGATCCATTTGGGATGTTACCAACCGGCCATCACTGCCGGTTCAGTGAGCGTGGGCAAATTTCCACCACCGGTTCGGGCGAACTGGTCTGAACCGGCAGGAACCCACCACTGCCCCCATGCCTTGTAAATGGCTAGGAATTGGCATCTTTAGATTGCTTGTGATATAGTCTTGGTCTATGGTTGGAAGTTTATGCAGAGAAAACCACAATATATCTTTCAATGAGATCGTAACCTCTGAAGAGTGAAGTAGTGTGAATAATCTACACTAAATGACAAGAGAATAACAAATAAAACTTTGTTAGTCCTCTAAAAAATAGCACAACATAACTAAGATTATATAACCTTTCTCTCTAAAGTTAGTTTGTATAATCCATAGTATCTACATCATTGAGTAGGTAAATGTTACCCAATGTCCAACCTTCAGTTTATGGTTGACTTCCAGAGTGCTCCGGTTTTAAACTAGTCCACTTGCTGTTCTTCACACAATTAAGAACTCACTCCTCACTTTATTTTTCTTTAATTTGCTTTCTTGTTATGTTTGGATTTGTTTTTCTCTTCCCTTTCATTGCCAGGTTACTAAATTTAGATACAGTTGATATGAATTACCAAAACCTGTTCGCTCAATGATTAGAAAATATGTTGTATACTAGAATAGTAGAGACTGAACTTAGCAAGTACTTAATTAAGGCAAGCATATATAGCTAACCGCCATGATGCAATAATAACAAAACATATTTTGTGATGTGTTGATGGAAGCTCTTTCTTTTCATACTTTTGTTTCAACACCACACATAAGTATATGAAGGATGGCAAGAGAAAAAAGCTAGAATTAATATAAAAATGCTACAAGATGCAAGAATCAGAGGAGGGTTTGGACTTCCAAACTGGGAATTATATTTTCAGGCAGCAGCATTATCATGGATGTAAGAATGGATTGTATTAAGAAATAAAAGGCTATTGACATTAGAGGGACATGATTTACAACTGGGTTGGCATGCGTTTTTATGGTATGGGAAGAATAAAATACATAGTTACTTTCAAAGACATTATATAAGAAATGCCTTATTATTAGTATGGGAGAAAGTTAGAGAGAAACACTATTTGAAAATACCAGTGTGGCTTTCAACAATGGAAGCATTAATACATCCAAATATGATTAATATGGGAAATATTAGATATAAAGATATTTTATCAGAGAAGGGGGAATTGAAAAGGAAACAAGAATTAGAAGAACAAGGGATTGATATGGTTTGGTATATACAATTGCAAATACAATCAAGATATGAAAAAGATGCTAAGTTATATGGTTTTTATTTGGAGATGACAGAATTGGATGAATTACTCACAGGAATAGAAGAGCAAATGATTAAAAAACCATATAGTTATTTACTTTGTATTAAATTAGAAGAAGAACAAGTAAAAGAAACAATGATAACATGGGCAAAAAAAATTGGATATACGATAGAGCTAGATAAATGGCAGCAACTATGGGAAAGAAATTATATAGTAACAATGGTGACAGCATATAAAGATAATTTGTATAAAATGTTTTATAGATGGCATATGTTACCGGAAAGACTGGCAAAAATGTTTAAAGATAAATCAACTAAATGTTGGAAATGCCACCACACACCGGGATTGTATTATCATATGTGGTGGACATGTGCAGAAGCAAGAAATTACTGGGCACAAATTCGAATATGGTTAGAGAAGATGACACAACAACATATTGATTTAAAGCTGGAGCTGTTTTTGTTGGGTATTTTGTCAGAGAAATATAGTAAAGAAAATGTATATTTGATTATTCATGTTATAACTGCAGCTAGAATTGTATTTGCACAAAATTGGAAAGCAGAAAAAATCTCTACAAAGGGAGAGATAATTAAGAAAATACCAGAATGTGCAGAAATGAATAGAGTAACATTGGCAATTAAAGGGAAGGAAGAATTGGAGTATTATAATATATGGGGGCATTTTTATAATTGGATAGTAAATGAATATGGACAAAAAAAGATATGAACTTAAATAAAGCATGAAGGAAAAAGTACCCCTGAAGATAAGTTAAATTGAAATGTAGAAGTAAATGTATGTATGTATGTATGTATGTATGTATGTATGTATGTATGTATATGCATATGCATATGCATATGTATATGTACAGTGGGGGAAAAAGTATTTAGTCAGCCACCAATTGTACAAGTTCTCCCACTTAAAAAGATGAGAGAGGCCTGTAATTGACATCATAGGTAGACCTATGAGAGACAAAATGAGAAAACAAATCCAGACAATCACATTGTGTGATTTCGAAAGAATTTATTTGCACATTATGGTGGAAAATAAGTATTTGGTCAATATCAAAAGTTCATCTCAATACTTTGTTATATATCCTTTGTTGGCAATGACAGAGGTCAAACATTTTCTGTAAGTCTTCACAAGGTTGGCACACACTGTTGCTGGTATGTTGGCCCATTCCTCCATGCAGATCTCTTCTAGAGCAGTGATGTTTTGGGGCTGTCGCTGAGCAACACGGACTTTCAACTCCCTCCAAAGGTTTTCTATGGGGTTGAGATCTGGAGACTGGCTAGGCCACTCCAGGACCTTGAAATGCTTCTTACAAAGCCACTCCTTTGTTGCCCGGGCGGTGTGTTTGGGATCGCTGTCATGCTGAAAGACCCAGCCACGTTTCATCTTCAATGCCCTTGCTGATGGAAGGAGGTTTGCACTCAAAATCTCACGATACATGGCCCCATTCATTCTTTCCTGTACACGGATCAGTCGTCCTGGTCCCTTTGCAGAGAAACAGCCCCAAAGCATGATGTTGCCACCCCCATGCTTCACAGTAGGTATGGTGTTCTTTGGATGCAACTCAGCATTCTCTCTCCTCCAAACACGACAAGTTGTGTTTCTACCAAACAGTTCTACTTTGGTTTCATCTGACCATATGTGTTAGGATGAGAATAAAATCTCATAGAGGCGATGTTGGATCTTTACTTGGAATTCAGACATTTAAAAATAAAACCGAGATTAAATGTCTAATAGAAAATATTTATTTCAGTACAAAAACAATAAACCCTGAATAATTACATCTTTGCTAAGAAATACGACCATTCAGGTCAAGAGCCAAGGCAGAAGAGAAATTAATGGTGGATTAAGAATGTAGACATGCGTAGAAAGCATATCACGTGTTCTGCTTGTATTGGAAAGTACCATCATATTTAGGATAGGGGTGCATCACCCTGCATAGACTCACAACTGACAATATTCACATCGTGACAATATGACATTCTCCCAATCCTCTTCTGGATCATCCAAATGCTCTCTAGCAAACTTCAGACGGGCCCGGACATGTACTGGCTTAAGCAGGGGGACACGTCTGGCACTGCAGGATCTGAGTCCCTGGCGGCGTAGTGTGTTACTGATGGTAGCCTTTGTTACATTGGTCCCAGCTCTCTGCAGGTCATTCACTAGGTCCCCCCGTGTGGTTGTGGAATTTTTGCTCACTGTTCTTGTGATCATTTTGACCCCACGGGGTGAGATCTTGCGTGGAGCCTCAGATCGAGGGAGATTATCAGTGGTCTTGTATGTCTTCCATTTGCTAATTATTGCTCCCACAGTTGATTTCTTCACACCAAGCTGCTTGCCTATTGCAGATTCAGTCTTCCCAGCCTGGTGCAGGTCTACAATTTTGTTTCTGGTGTCCTTCGACAGCTCTTTGGTCTTCACCATAGTGGAGTTTGGAGTGTGACTGTTTGAGGTTGTGGACAGGTGTCTTTTATACTGATAACAAGTTCAAACAGGTGCCATTAATACAGGTAATGAGTGGAGGACAGAGGAGCCTCTTAAAGAAGATGTTACAGGTCTGTGAAAGCCAGACATCTTGCTTGTTTGTAGGTGACCAAATACTTATTTTCCACCATCCAAATTCTTTCCCAATGTGATTGTCTGGATTTGTGTTCTCATTTTGTCTCTCATAGTTGAGGTCTACCTATGATGTCAATTACAGGCCTCTCTCATCTTTTTAAGTGGGAGAACTTGCACAATTGGTGGCTGACTAAATACTCCCCCCCCCACTGTATATGTATATGTATATACATATACATATACATGCACATGCATCTCTCTCTCTCTCTCTCTCTCTCTCTCTCTCTCTCTCTTCTCTCTCTCTCTCTCTCTCTCTCTCTCTATATATATATATATATATATATATATATATATATAGATAGATAGATAGATAGATAGATAGATAGATAGATAGATAGATAGAGAGATAGAGAGATAGAGAGATAGAGAGATAGAGAGATAGAGAGATAGATATAGATATAGATATAGATATAGATAGATAGATAGATAGATAGATAGATAGATGATAGATAGATAGATAGATAGATAGATAGATAGATAGATAGATTAGAGATAGAGATAGAGATAGAGATATATAGATATAGATATAGATGATATAGATATAGATATAGATATAGAGATATAGATATATAGATATATATATAGATATATAATGGTGGTAAATGTAAAATATGCTGATACAAAAACTTTGTATCCAGATGACACACTGATTGATTAATGATGTAATGTTTGTTAAAAGAAAAAATAAAAATTTATTTAAAAAAAGAAAGAAAGAAAGAAAGTAAACATTATGTCCTTGCACTGCCCTGGAGAATGGAATCTTCCACAATTACAATTGTAAATGTGAAACCATTCCTTTGTGTATAGAAGTCCTCAATGTTGTGGCCATGTTCCCTATGGGACTAGTTAGCAAATGTTGAGGAGGAAGCCATGTCTGAATCTCACCAAATTTGAAGCATGTAACTGCTGGATTACAAGAATAGTAGCTGTAGAGTTTAAAGATATGTCAGTGAGGAAATTTTACTCTATTCTTTTTTTAAGTCTATTTTTGAATAAGAGTAACAATCTCTGGATCCTAATTAAGGGTTCTTTTCCATTATATAATTCTCATGTTCACTGGTGTCCAATGCAAGCTTTTTCTCCATCAATCTGCATTATGCACTTATGGTTAAGCTAGAGGTGTGCTATAAATCTTCCACAAAAAGACTTCGAGAAGTTGTGAAAGAAATATAAACAAACAAAAGAAAAAAGGGGCATAGACTGTCTTGTATGATTGCTTTCATTATCAACTTAAAAGGATCAATGGGAAAAAAGTAAGTTTTTAAAATTTAAAATTTGTAAAGATTATTCAAGAAAGGTTTAACTGTCTTTTTATGAGTTATAACAAAGGAGTTTTATGGTTGTTGTATTAATAGTTTTGATAAAGATAGGCTAAAGTCTGAAAGGAGAAATGTAACATTTTCAATGAAACAACTGAAGTGCTAGTTTTGTGCTAATGAACAGATATGGAACTTTCTCTTGATAATTCACATCCTTGAATATATCCTATGGCTGTAGATATTATTTCTGTAATATTAGAAGAAAGGTGTATCTCTAAAATTTCAAAGGTTGGCAAAATCAGTATTCCCTGCTGATATGGAAAAAAAATCAAATGCTCCTCTAATGTTTGATAACCATAACCATGCTACGTTCTTTTCTTTGAAATTTCTTCTCTAATAAAAGGAAATTGGTATGAAGAACTTTCTCTTCAGTTCAAGATATGGCCTTTTATGACATAGGAAATATTACATTAATATAAAATGGTTGACGTACATCTAGGATCATATCATTACAAGAAAACTTATATCACTTTTGTTTTTTAAAAATTAAAACTTCAGAAAAATTCCAGAATAACAGGTCTCATTGCCCCTCTATTATACATAAAGAATCTAAATAGGCTTGACATCCATCCTGAGGTATTTCATATCTTTAGGATGTCGAGCAGTTGAGAATTTTATGGTGCACTATAACAAATTATGTTTGTAATGACACTGCATGTTACAAGAAAGCAATTTTATATCTGAACTCCAGGTTTAAACAAGATTGGAATTATATGATTAAATAAGATATTAACCTATTGCCTTAATATTATATTTTTCTCCTGCAGAATTGGTTCCTTAATAAAGGACATCACTACTGAAGAACTAAATTGAAGTTATGTAGCTTTTATGTTATGGGAGTGACCATATTAAAAAGGAAAAACGTTCGTTGGAGTGTACAGTTTTGCAAAATAGAATCATATTCAATGGGAAGATTTGTTAAATTGATGTTTTTCTCTCTCAGTTAAAATTTCAACAATGCCAAACAGAACCATCATCATGGATTTCTTGCTTATGGGATTTTCTGAGCAACGGGAGTTCCAGCTTTTGCACTTTTTGGTTTTCCTCATAATGTATCTGGTTATACTGACAGGAAATCTTCTCCTTATCATTCTGGTAGTAATGAACAACCATCTTCAGACCCCAATGTATTTCTTTCTGGTCAATTTAGCGATTGTTGATCTAGGATCCACCACTGTCACCATTCCCAGATCAATAGCCAGTGCCCTCATGAATACAAGGAAGATATCGTACTCTGAATGTGCTGCACAAATGTTTTTCTTTGTTTTCTTCCTGTCATCAGACCTTTTCCTTCTCACTGCTATGGCCTATGATAGATATGTGGCTATCTGCCATCCTTTACATTATATGTCTATGATGAAATTGGGAACCTGCTTCCAGATGGCAGGGGGCGCATGGATGGTAGGCTTTCTTAATGCTGCTATTCATGAAGGAACCCTTTTTTCTTTGCCTTTCTGTTCCACAGTCATCCGTCAGTTCTTCTGTGAAATCCCACACCTCATGAAGATTTCCTGCTTCGACCCCAAATTCAGTGAAATCTGGGTTCTCCTTTTTAGTACTTTGCTTGGTGTTGTTTCTTTTATATTAATTATCATGTCCTATGTAAAAATCTTTAAGACTGTATTGAGCATGTCCTCAGTGGCCAGTAGACAAAAGGCCTTCTCTACTTGCATTCCCCATCTCCTTGTTGTCTGTTTATTACTTGGCACAGGCATAATTTCCCATTTCATATCAAATTCTAGATCTTCTTACAACTGGGATGCAGTCATTACAGTGATCTACTCTGTGACTCCTCCAATGATGAACCCTGTAATCTATAGCATGAGGAATAAGGATATCAAAGCTGCTTTATGGAAGTTGTTTAATCAAAGGATTACAAATCAAAATACAAAACCTGCTTAAGTTGAATTCTTAAGCAACTTTTGCTTAAGAATTCAAAAATCCCTCAAATTTTGTTAACCTAAAGACTAACATCTCTATTATCATTTAAGTCTTGTGAATTACAGTTTACTTATTTGGATGTACCGTGTTTTCCTGAAAATAAGACATCCACCAAAAATATGCCCTCTTCTGAAAATAAACTGTTCCCCAAAAATAAGCCCTCCCCCAAAAATAAACCCTACCCCTGAAAATAAGCCCTCCCCGAAAATATTTAAACGCATGCGCAGCCGGTCTCTGCCATTTCCTCTTGTTAGGGTTAGGGAGACAGAGCTGCAAATCAGGTAAGATGGCAAGAAGAGCCCCGTCTTGCTCCATGCACCCCAAAATAATAAGACCTCCCTGAAAATAAGGCCAAGCGCTTATTTCAGGGTTCAAAAAATATAAGACAGTGTCTTATTTTCAGGGAAACACGGTATTTGACATAGTCCAGAAAATCATAGTCCAGAAAAACAGTATCTAGACAGATATTCCAATTCCTGGCTGACTGCTTCAGCCCATAAATGGCTTTGTTCAATTTGTATACAGTGTTAGGCTTTTTACTTTCATACCCTAGTGCTTGAATCATGTACATTTCTTCCCCTCATTCCACATTGAGGAATGCTGTGGTTATATCAAAATGTCAAATTTTATGGCCACTTGCCGCTGATAACGCTAGTGCCAACCTTATGCTTTTACTCTTTACTGCAAATACATAATCATAGTGCACATTTTTCATCTGTGAAAAACCTTGTGCCACTAACCTTGTTTTATATTGGACCTCATTATTGGGTAGTATTTTCTTTTTCTATACCCGTTTAAATCCTACAGCTTTGCAACCCTGTGGCAAAGTCATAGATGTGAACACTTTGGGACTTCCGGTGGCAATGTTGAGGCGGCGCAGAGGAAAAAGGATGAGCTCCATCCTTTAACTCTGAATTTTTCGTGTCTGGGGATCCTTCGAGGGCGCGTTGAGTTTGGAGAACTGCGCGAGACAGAGGGGAAGCCCGGGAAACAGCAAAGTGGAAAGCAAATGCCAGCTGGAATGAGGGAATCCCTCTTTAACCCAGCACAAATGCAATCTGTCATGTCATTTTGACATGGCAGACCCGAGGCCGCGACAACCATATCAGTTTGGGAAGTGAAACAGTGAGTAGCAGACTGTGTTCATTTCTGTTGGTGAGGACTTCCATATGGGCAGTGATTAGAATTATTAAACTGAGTAATTTTAATGATATTCGGCAAACAGAACAAATTTCCAGCAAAAAACCTAGCGGCAACTGAAAGAAAAGAGCCGAGATCTATTTGAAAATAGTATTGCCAAGAAATAACAAGGCTAAAGGACACTAAAAGTGAGATTGAAAGTGATAAGAACATAAGAAAATAGAGGAAAGTAAAAAAAGGAGCAGGAGAAGGGCGAAATCCACGTTGAAGCAAGAGAAATAGAGTATGAAAAGGACAATCTAAATCGGAAAAGGGACAGGAGATTGAGAAGAACACGAAAAAGAAAGACAAAAAGTTTGTAAAGGAGTAAGGGAACTGAAAGCTAATGGAACGTGCTGTGGAAGAAAGTATTAGATCAAGGAGATTTGTGTTAGAGAAAGGATTTGCATTTTGAGCAATCCGGAGATTAAGATTAAATGTAAAAACGTTAGAAGAAGACAGCGGAAGTTGGAGAGGTGAGAGAGGATGGAGAAAGTGGAACTCGAGTGACTAAGCAGAAAACAGATGGAGGAGGAGTGGATTGTGAAGCCAATAGCACGAAGAATATTGGAAGTTCAAGAGACTAAAAGACTTAAACAATGGAGTTGCTGAACTTTGAATACCAAACTGACTGTCTGATTCTATATTGAGATCATTGGACTTTTTTAATTAATGTGGTTTACGATTGTTCTCCTTTAAGATCAAACATATATAATCTTTCTTTATTAATTTTGTTATAATAACGTATTAAGGTATAATCATTTAGATTAATAAGATTAAGTTGGAAACCTATTTATTAAAGTTAATTCAGTACAATTAATTTAAAGAATTAAGAATTAAGATTGAATACAGAATACAGAAAAGAAATATAATTAGTGGGTTTTTTTAGTTATATTATAATATATGGTATATTTGTAGATTGATTTATAGATATAGAAAAACATATTATTGAGAAAAAAGGTCAAAAGTGGGATGAAAAGTGGTACATTGTAATTTGGGAAAGAATTTATGCAATCTTAGGAGAACAGAATAAAATTCTAAAGAAAATGACAAGCACCACTACCACAACCTTAAGAACAGGGAAGAAAGTGATACCTATTCAGACAGGCACAGTAGCTTCACCGGTATCCCAGAAAACAATAGAAGAGATGTTACCCATAAAAAAAGTGCGAATTTGACCTTTCAAACAATGCAAACTACCCTTCAAATGCTACAGGAGACTATAACAAAGCTCCAGGAGATGATAACAAAAGGACTTGGGGACTTGAGAACTGATAGACAAAATCTGGATAATAAAGTAGGGTTAATCCAAGAGGCGATACAATGAAACGAACAGAAAATACAATCAGTGGAAGTGAAGGCAGAACAAACAGATAAGATATTAGACCAAATAGATCAAAAAATGATGGAAAAAAATAAGGATCTAGAGAGTTCGATGATTCGCCTTGAATTGGATTGAGCCTCCTTCTATCTGAGGTGCCAAAATGTGGTAGAGATGAAAGATGAAGATCTAGGGGAAGTAATGGCAGGATTGATTGTGGGAATTCTTCAGAGGGAAAAGACAGCGATTATTAATGAGATGGACAAAATTTATAGTCCATACAAATTATGTAAAACAGCATCATCTCCCTCGAGAAGTGCATATATGATTTGCACGAAAGAATTTTTGAGATACTATTTACAAAATAACAAGGGATGAACCTTTGATCTATAATGAAAAGGAAATTATAATATTGAAACAGATTCCCAGGTGGATTAGAGAACAAAGGAAGGATTACAGATTTTTAGCAGCAATATTGAATAAGAAAAATATACTATTTCGATGGATTACTCCAGAAGGAATGTCAACATCATGGCAAGGTAAAAGATTCAAAGTGGATGACTTAGAGAAAGCTCAGGAGATGTACAACCAAATAAGGAGGATGGAGGAAGATTCTAGTAGTAGAGAGAGATTAGATACAGAGAGTCTAGAAGAACAGAGACAAGAAATGGGAGGTGAAGAGGTGGAAGAAGGAAATAAGGTAATAACAATAAACCAACAAGAACAGAGAGGTAGAATTAGAATACAAAGAACTACTAGAACAAGGAGAGTTTAGGACCTGTTGATAAATAGGAATAATGGAGAAGGAATTACAATTACTGTCAATAAATGTGAATGGGTTAAGCGATTTGGTGAAAAGGAAAAAAATTCTTACAAAATTGGTGAAGCAAAATGTGGATATTATATGTCTCCAGGAGGTTCACTTACAAAAACAAAACCAGAAATATTTGGAATATAAGAAATTAGGGAAATTGTTTGTAGCATTAGCTGAAAAAAGAGAGAGAGGGGTGGTGATATTTATGAGGAATGAAATAAAAGCAAATCTAATTTATGCAGACTCAAAAGGAAGGATATTAATGCTGGAATTAATAATGGGGGGGGGGAGAAAAATGTTATTGATAAATATATATCTCCAAATAAAAACCAAAGTGAGTTTTATAAAAAAGTTCATGAGAAAATTATTGAGATAGATTGTAAAAACATATGCATAGCAGGAGATTATAACGGAATAGTGAATATCAAAAAAGACTATGTGAGATAAGAAAAAACAAAAAAAGAGAAATGTACTACCAAAAACCTTTTTTGATATGGTTGAAGAATTAAATCTGATGGATGTGTGGAGGACATTTAACCCCAATGAGAGAAAATATACTTTTTATTTGAACCCTCATAAATCCTTTTTGAGAATTGACATGATATGGGCAAATAAAGAATTAAGTAAAACAATAGATAAGGTAGAGATTAGTTCAAACATATGGGCAGATCACAATCCCCAGAAAATAATATGGAAAGGTCAAAATAGAAAAACTAAAAGGTGGACCATGAATCCACAGATACTACAAAAACAGGAATATCTTCAGAGAATTAAAAAAGAACTGATTTCATTTCTTGAAGTAAATAAAAAACAACACACCTCCCTACAAAATTTGTGGGACACGTTGAAAGCCTATACAAGAGGAATAACAATAACTTACATGTCTAAAAAGAAAAAAGAAAAACAGAAACAAGAGTATATATTATTGAAAGAAATAGGCCAATTGGAAAAACAACTTCAAACAAAACCAGGGGATGAACAAATTATTGAGATGTTATCACTAAACAAACATAAATTAAACCTAATAGAACAAGCTGAATATGTAAATAATATCAAACATATGAACCAACATCTTTCTGAAAATGCAAATAAACCGGGGAGGTGGTTGGCGTATCAACTAAAAAAAGAAAAAGAAAATAGGATAATCCACCAACTGCAGGATGAAGTAGGGAATTTGCAAAACAATGAAGAGGAAATTAAAAAGATTGCAACTAATTATTTTGAAAAATTATATAGGCAGGAGGAAATTGATCCAGATAAAATAAAGGATTATTTAGAAGAAGGAAGTATGACTGTATTGGAAGAAGAAAAAAGAGAGTTGTTAAATATTTGGTATTTGTATTTGTTTATTTATCAAGCATATATGATTATAAGCAAAGTATAAACAGTAAAACATGATTGTATATATATATGTAATAGTACAAGCAAGAATAAGAGTAAAAGAGGTATGAATATATGGGTACATTAGGACAGGAATGATAGGCACGATTGTGCGCTTATGCACGCCCCTTACCGACCTCTTAGAAATGGGGTGAGGTCGATGGTAGATAATCCGAGGTTGAAGTTTTTGGGATTAGGGGAAGAAACTACTGAGTCAGGTAAAGTGTTCCAGGCATTAACTACTCTGTTGTTGAAGTCGAATAAAGAGATAACAGTGAGTGAATTAAAGGAAGCAATTCAAAAACAGAAAAGTAATAAAATTCCAGGTCCAGACGGTATACCAGGGAAGTTCTATAAAAACATAGAGGAACTGATAGAACCAATACTTTTAGAACTCTACAATGAGATGTTGTTGGAAGCCAAGATGCCTGTATTATGGAGAGAAGCATATATCATAGTGATTATGAAAGAAGGTACAGATGCAAATCAAATCCAAAACTATAGGCCAATTTCACTTTTGAATGTAGATTATAAAATTTTTATGACCATAATTGCAGGAAGAATTAATTTTTTTAAAAATAAGATAATTCATCCAGATCAAAACGGGTTTCTCCCAATGAGACAAATCAGGAATAATTCAAGAACAATATTAAATATATTAGAATATTATGAAGCTCATCCAGAGAAACAAGTCGTACTTATTTTTCTGGATGCGCAAAAAGCGTTTGACAATTTAAATTGGACATATATGATTAGACAGATTAAAGGAATGAAATTTGGAGATAGATTCAAAAAAATGATAGAAACTGTATACTCTACCCAAAAAGCAAATATAATAATAAATGGAGATACCACAAGACCATTTGAAATATCAAAAGGAGTCCGTCAGGGATGCCCTTTGTCACCTCTGCTATTTATTCTAATATTAGAGTCTTTATTAATAAAGATTAGAGCAAACAAAGATTAAAGGAACTAGAATTAGAAAAGAAGAGTACAAAATTCAAGCATTTGCAGATGACCTAGTATTTTTTATCAAGGGCACAAAGGAGACAGGACAAATTTTACTAAGGGAAATAGTGAAATATGGAGAGGTAGCAGGCCTTAAAATTAATAAACAAAAACAAAAATGATAGTGAAAAATGTAACACTAAAACAGGAAAGGGAATTAGAGGGAAAATTGGGACTACAAAGTACAAAAAAAAATCAAATAATTAGGTATTTGGCTAACAAGATGCTCCTCAAGTAAAGAAGACAACTACAGAAAATTACTACAACAAATTAAAATAGTTTTGGAAAGATGGGGAACATTACAATTGTCTATACTAGGTCGAATTGCAAGTATGAAAATATTTTGCCGAAATTGCTCTATCTTTTCCAAACCATACTCATAAAATTAGATAAAACGTTTTTACGGATTTGAACAAAATTACAACAAAATTTATTTGGGCAGGCAAAAAAGTAAGGATAAAATTAACAGATCTTCAGGATGACAGAAGCAGAGGTGGGATGGGGCTTCCTGACTGGTGACTTTATTACAAAGCGGCAATTTTGGTATGGGTTAAAGAGTGGATCAATTTAAGAAATAGAAGATTACTAACGTTGGAGGGAAATGACCTACAAAAAGGTTGGCATGCCTTCCTATGTTACAAGGAGAACAAAATGCATACACACTTTATTAGACATAAAGTAAGAGAAGCTTTATGCCTCAACATCATCAGGTCCTTTTATGAGGAAATGAAGGGCACGGTAGTTTTTGATGGCTTAACCTCAGATTCCTTTGACATTCGAAGTGGAGTGAAACAGGGCTGTGTCCTTGCGCCAACTCTATTCGGGATCTTCTTTGCTGTGATGCTGAAGCACACTTTTGGAACTGTAACAGAGGGAATCTATCTCCGGACCAGATCAGACGGAAAACTCTTTAGCCTCTCTAGATTGAGAGCAAAATCTAAAGTCCAGCTGAAATGCTTACGGGATTTCCTCTTCGCTGCTGATGCTGCCGTTACTGCTCATTCTGCCGAAGACCTTCAATGACTCATTGACTGTTTTAGCAAGGCCTGCCAAGATTTTGGATTAACAATCAGCCTGAAAAAAATGCAAGTCATGGGTCAGGATGTGGATTCACCTCCCCATATTACAATCCTTGCACAAGAATTGGAAGTCGTCCATGACTTTGTGTATCTTGGCTCAACCATTACCGATACTCTCTTTCTAGATATTGAACTGAATAAATGTATTGGTAAAGCGGCCACTACATTCTCTAGACTCACAAAGAGAGTATGGCTTAATAAGAAGCTGACAGACCATACAAAGATCCAGATTTATAGAGCCTGTGTCCTGAGCACACTCTTGTATTGCAGCGAGTCTTGGACCCTTTACGCATGGCAAGAGAGAAAGTTGAATACTTTTCATATGCACTGTCTCCTAAGTATGCTTGGCATCACCTGGCATGACAAAGTTTCAAATAGCGTAGTCTTGTAACATGCTGGAATTTCTAGCATGTATACACTGTTGAAACAGTGACATCTTCGCTGGCTTGGGCATGTTGTGAGAATGGATGATGGGCGGATTCCGAAAGATCTCCTGTATGGTGAACTAGTGCAGGGAAAGCACCCCAGAGGGAGACCACAGCTGGAATATAAGGATATCTGTAAGAGGGATTTAAAGGCCTTGGGAATGGACATTAACAGCTGGGAAACCTTGACCTCTGATCGTTCAGCTTGGAGGCTAAAGACACAGCATGGCCTTCTCCATTTCGAGGAGACACTTGTTCGGCAGGCTGAGGCAAAGAGGCAGTCCCGGAACCAGTGAAATCTGAGGGCCAGGCAGGGGACAGAATGGATCTGCCCTCAGTGTGGAAGGGATTGCCACTCTCGGATTGGCCTTTTTAGCCACACTAGATGCTGTTCTGGGAACTCTTTCTAGAAACTCTTTCCAGAGCACGATACCATAGTCTTTCGAGACTGAAGGTTGCCAATGAAGAGAAGCTTTGATGCAAGTATGGCAAGAGATTAAGAGAAAACACTATATGAAAGTCCCTAGGTGGGTATCCACAATGGAAGCGATGATACACCCGAACACTTTGGACATAAACAAAATGGTTAAATATCAGGAACTTTTAGATAGTCAAGGAAATTTAAAAAGTAGAGAGGAATTGGAAGATCAGGGTATAATCATAGACTAGTGGCCATATATGCAAATTCAATCACGGTACAAAAAAGATAAAGAAGAGCATGGATTTGAGACAGTCCCGCAACAACTAGACAAAATATTGATTGGCCTGGATGAAAAATTAATAACAAAAATTTATAATTATTTATTAGAATTTGATAAAGCAGAAGACATAGTAAAAGGAGTTATGATAGCGTGGGCAAAAATATTGGACATAACATAGAATTAGAAGATTGGTGGAAAATTTGGAATAGAAATTATAAAATAACTAAATCGGCAAAATATAAAGAGAACCAGTAAAAAAAAATTATCGATGGTACATGGCACCCGTTAGATTAGCGAAGATCTATCTTAACCTGGAACCAAATTGTTGGAAATGTGGTCAAAAGCAAGGTACCTTCTATCATACATGGTGGTTATGCACGGAAACAAACAAAAATATTGGGTAAAAATTCATAGATGGATACAGGAAATAACAGAATGTAATTAATAAATGTACAATTATGACATTATTGATTTATGTGTCCATGTATAGGTGAGGGGGCCCATATTAGTGTTGTTCCAGCACTAAATAATCTTCTCAGCGGCCCTGAATGAAGCTCCTATCAGTAATATTTTGAACCTCTACTACATATTCCTTTTGTTGAAAGGAAACGTCATGTCCTTGCAATGCCTTGGAGAATTGCATCTGCTACCACAACAGTTGTGATTGTGCAATCATTCCTTTGTCTATAGAGTTTTTTAATATTGTGGCCAAGCTCCCTATGGGACTAGTTAGCAAATGTTGAGGAGGAAGCCATGCCTGAATCTCACCAAATTTGCAGCATGTAACTGCTGGATTACAAGAATAGTAGCTGTAGAATAAGAGTTTACAGATACGTCAGTGAGGGAATTTTTTTTTCTTTATTCTTTTTTTAAATTTAAGTCTATTTTTGAATAAGTGTAATAATCTCTGGATCCTAATTAAGGATTCATTTCCATTATATAATGGTCATATTTACTGATGTTCGATGCTAGCTTTTTCTCCATCAATCTGCATTATGCACATGCTTGAGCGAGAGGTGTGCTATAAATCTTCCACAAAAAGACTTTGAGATGTTGTGAAAGAAATATAAACAAACAAAAGAAAAAAGAGGCATAGACTGACTTTGTATGATTGTTTTCATTATCAATTTAAAAGGATCAATAGGGAAAAAGTAAGTTTTTAAATTTTAAAATTTATAAGTATTATTCAAGAAAGGTTTAACAGGTAACCTGTCTTCTTATGAGTTTTAACAAAGAGGTTTTGTTGTTGCTGTATTCATAGTTTTGATAAAAATAGGATAAAGTGTGAAAGGAGAAATGTAACATTTTCAATGAAACAACTGAAGTGCCAGTTTTGTCCTAATCAACAGATATTGAACTTTCTCTTGACAATTCACATCCTTGAATATATCCTATGGCTGTAGATAATATCTCTGTAATAGTAGAAGAAAGATGTATCTCTAAAATTTCAAAGGTTGACAAAATCAATATTCCCTGCTGATATGAAAAAAATCAAATGCTCCTCTAACATTTGATAAACATAACCACATACATTCTTCTTCTTTGAAATTTCTTCTTTAATAAAAGGAAATTGGTATGAAGAACTTTCTTTTCAGTTCAAGATATGGCCTTTTATCACCCAGGAGATATCATATTAACATATTATATCTGGGATCATATCATCATAAGAAAACTCATATGACCTCTGTTTTCCAGAAATTAAATCTTCAGTAAAATGCCAAAATAACAATTGCTCCTCCATTATACATAAAGAATCTAAATAGGCTTGAAATCCATCCTGAGGTATTTCATATCTTTAGGATGTCATGCAGTTGAAAATTTTACAGTGTGTTATAACAAATTATGTATGTAATGACTCTGCATATTACAAGAAAGCAATTTTATATCTGAACTCCAGGTTTAAACAAGATTGGAATTATTATATGATTAAATAAGATATTAACCTATTGCACTATATTATATTTTTCTCCTGCAGAATTGGTTCCTTAATAAAGGACATCACTACTGAAGAACTAAATTGAAGTTATGTAGCTTTTATGTTATGGGAGTGAGCATATCAAAATGAAAATAAGTTAATTGGAGTGTACAGTTTTGTAAAATAGGATCATATACTGTTGGAAGAGTGGTTAAATTGATATGATTTTCTCTGACAGTTAAAATGTCAACAATGCTAAACAGAACCGTCATCATGGATTTCTTGTTTATGGGATTTTCTGAGAAATGGGAGTTCCAGATTTTGCACTTTGTGGTCTTCCTCATGATGTATCTGGCTATCCTGATAGGAAATCTTCTCCTCATCATTCTGGTAGTAGTGAACAACCATCTTCAGACACCAATGTATTTCTTTCTGGTCAATTTAGCGATTGTTGATCTGGGATCCACCACTGTCACCATTCCCAGATCAATAGTCACTGCCCTCATGAATACAAGAAAGATATCATATTCTGAATGTGTTGCACAAATGTTTTTCTTTGTTTTCTTCCTGTCATCAGACATTTTCCTTCTCACTGCTATGGCTTATGATAGATATGTGGCTATCTGCCATCCTTTACATTATATGTCTATGATGAAATGGGGAAACTGCTTCCAGATGGCAGGGGGCGCATGGATGATAGGCTTTCTTAATGCTGCCATGCATGCAGGAACCCTTTTTTCATTGCCTTTCTGTTCCACAGTCATCCATCAGTTCTTCTGTGAAATCCCACACCTCATGAAGATTTCCTGCTTTGATCCCAAATTCAGTGAAATCTCTGCACTTCTTTTTAGTGCTTTGCTTTGTGCTGTTTGTTTTATGTTAATTATCATCTCCTATGTAAAAATCTTTAAGACTGTATTGAGCATGTCCTCAGTGGCCAGTAGACAAAAGGCCTTCTCTACTTGCATTCCCCATCTCCTCGTTGTCTGTTTATTATGTGGTACAGGTATATTTTCCCATTTCATATCAAATTCTGGATCTTCTTACAATTGGGATGAAGTCCTTGCAGTGATCTACTCTGTGATCCCTCCAATGATGAACCCTATAATCTATAGCATGAAGAATAAGGATATCAAAGCTGCTTTATGGAAGTTGTTTAATCAAAGGATTACAAATCAAAATACCAAACCTGCTTAATTCAAAAATCCCATTAATTTTGTTAACCTAAAAACTAACATCTCTATTATTATTTATGTCTTGTGAACTACAATTTACTTATTTGGATGCATAGAGACAGTTCAGAGAATCACACACATACACTTATCTGAAATGGTTGAAAAGCTGCAATTATTTGTAGTAACCTTTAGCAAAATAAAAATTAGATGTAACAGCCACATTTTAACATTAATATATTTATTACACTATATTTTGGGATAAGAGACTTGACTGTTTGTTTAATCAATGGAAAATATTCTTAAGTCTTCTCTTGCACAAATATTTTGTGATGAAATCTATATTTTGCTCCCATTTTCGTTCTTAAATACAGTCATCTTAAAATCAGGCTCAGAATGCTCAGAGAAATGTCCTTTACTGGTATAAGTTTTATTTTATGCCATATAAAATTTATTGAGGCCAAATATGATAACAAATATTTTCCCCTGTGAAGTTGTGGATGAGAAAATGGGATTTGTTATTCTGCATTTATCACATTGGTGGACTCTGATTTTGCTGGTTAATAACTGCTTCAACCAACAAAAAAATGGAGATCTCCAACTGCAAACAGGGAACATGTCAAGATTATATGTAAGAATCAGTAGTGGGTTTAAATTAGATCGCCACTGGTTCGCGCGATGCTTCTGCGAATGTACAGAAGCATCCCGGGCGGATGGGTGGAGCCTCCCACCGCCGTTGCTACCGGTTCTAAGAACCAGTCCAAACCGGGAGCAACCCACCGCTGGTAAGAATAAATGTTGTCAATGCATTGCAAGTAGCAAAACAATCTATCTGTTATTTAATGTTGTTCTCCATCTACCATTT
>JALIGW010000009.1:1605000-1820000 GCA_023053685.1 Diadophis punctatus similis
AAATTAAATCAGAGTCCAAGGCAAAAGATTCCTCAAATTTATTAATAGAGCCATGTTGGCACATCTGGGTGAAACCTGAATCTGAATTCTCCCGGGTTTCTCTACCCAGTTGAAAGTTCAAGTCCTTGCCCCCACACCCACAAATCCATCATGTTGTCCAATCTTCAACTGCCGTGCTGGCAAAATCCACCCATCTCCTTCCGTGCAGGTGCAGAGACAAAGGATGTCCTTGGCTTTCTAGAAAGAATTTGTTATGGCTACATGCTAGCAACTTCAAAAATCCCCCTTCCATTTTCTCACAATAGAAAATGCATAGTAGAATAGTATAAAGTGTGGCAGGCCTAAGATCCCAAATAAAATGGCTTCGGCCTGACAGCTCTTTCTTTTCATACTTGTGTTTCAACATCACATAAGTAAATGAAGAATGACATCTGACACATATTTTGTCACATGTGCCATTTATACTCCTGTGGATGCCTATAGGATATTAGATTTGGTTCCTTATTTCACTGATGGACTCTTCCTGCAACTAAACCTATTTGCACAACCATAGATTTTTATTCAAATTGTCTTTAATAGTGCAAATCAATGTTGTGATGTAGTCTTCATTGTAAGGAATAGTTGGGATACATAGAGTGGTCTTTAAGGGACAGTTGTTTTAGTTCATGATATAATATTTTGGAAAACTAAAGGCAGTGATTGAAAACATCAGATATTGCATTTACCCTTAATTACAGAAATATACTTGCACTATTCATTATTTGCTAAACTAATATTATTCTCAGTAATATTGTGAACCTCTCATACATATTCCTCTTGTTGAAAGTAAACATTATGTTCTTACAATGCCTTGGAGAATGGCATCTTCCGCCAATACAGTTGTGATTGTGCAACCATTCCTTTGTGTATAGAAGTCTTCAATGTTCTTTCCATATTCCCTATGGGTGTAGTTAGCAAATGTTGAGGAGGAAGCGATATCTGAATCTCACCAGATTTACAGCATGTAACTGCTGTATTATAAGAATAGTAGCTGTAGAATAAGAACTTAAAGATAAGCCAGTGAGGATTTTTTCCCCTTTCCTTTTCTTTATTAAATCTATTTTTGAATAAGTATAATAATATCTGGATCCTAATTAAGGATTCATTTCCATTATATAATTGTCATATTTACTGGTGTTTGATGCTAGATTTTTCTCCATCAATCTGCATCATGCACTTATGCTTGAGCTAGAGGTGTGCTATAAATCTTCCACAAAAAGACTTTGAAAGGTTGTGAAAGAAATATAAACAAACAAAAGAAAAAAGGGGCATAGACTGTCTTTGTATGATTGTTTTCATTATCAATTTAAAAGGATCAATGGGGAAAAAGTAAGTTTTTAAATTTTAAAATTTATAAGGATTATTCAATAAAAGTTTAAGGGGTAACCTGTTTTTATGAGTTTTAACAAAGGGGTTTCATTGTTGTATTCATAGCTTTGATAAAAAAAGGCTAAAGTCTGAAAGGAGAAATGTAACATTTTCAATGAAACAACTGAAGTGCTAGTTTTGTGCTAATCAAAAGATATTGAACTTTCTCTTGACAATTCACATCCTTGAATATATCCTATGGCTGTAGATAATATCTCTGTAATATTAGAAGAAAGGTGTATCTCTAAAATTTCAAAGGTTGGCAAAATCAGTATTCCCTGCTGATATGGAGAAAAAAATCAAATGCTCCTCTAACATTTGATAAACATAACCACATACATTCTTCTTCTTTGAAATTTCTTCTTTAATAAAAGGAAATTGGTATGAAGAACTTTCTTTTCAGTTCAAGATATGGCCTTTTATGACACAGGATATGTCATATTACCATTAATATAAAATAATGGGCGTATATCTGGGATAATATCATCACAACAATACTTTTTTTTTAAAAAAATTAAAACTTCAATAAAATGCCAAAATAACAGGCCTCATTTCTCCTCTATTATACATAAAGAATCTAAATAGGCATTAAATCCAACCTGAGGTATTTCATATATTTAGGATGTTGAGCAGTTGTAACTTTTATAATGCACTATAACAAATTATGTTTGTAATGACTCTGCATGTTACAAGAAAGCTATTTTGTATCTGAACTCCAGGTTTAAACAAAATTGAAATTATAAGATGATAACCTATTATATTTTTCTTCTACAAAATTGGTTCCTTAATAAAGGGCATCACTACTGCAGAACTAACTTAAAGTTATGTAGCTTTTTATGTTATGGGAGTTAACACACGAAAATGAAAATAAGTTAGTTGAAGTATACCATTTTGCAAAATAGAATCATATTCAATGAGGTGATTTGTTAAATTGATATGATTTTCTCCGACAGTTAACATTTCAACAATGCCAAACAGAACCATCATCATGGATTTCTTGCTTATGGGATTTTCTGAGAAATGGGAGTTCCAGATTTTGCACTTTGTGGTCTTCCTCATGATGTATCTGGCGATCCTGATAGGAAATCTTCTCCTTATCATTCTGGTAGAAGTGAACAACCATCTCCAGACACCAATGTATTTCTTTCTGGTCAATTTAGCGATTGTTGATCTGGGATCCACCACTGTCACCATTCCCAGATCAATAGTCACTGCCCTCATAAATACAAGAAAGATATCATATTCTGAATGTGTTGCACAAATGTTTTTCTTTGTTTTCTTCCTGTCATCAGACATTTTCCTTCTCACTGCTATGGCTTATGATAGATATGTGGCTATCTGCCATCCTTTACATTATATGTCTATGATGAAATGGGGAAACTGCTTCCAGATGGCAGGGGGCGCATGGATGATAGGCTTTCTTAATGCTGCCATGCATGCAGGAACCCTTTTTTCATTGCCTTTCTGTTCCACAGTCATCCATCAGTTCTTCTGTGAAATCCCACACCTCATGAAGATTTCCTGCTTTGATCCCAAATTCAGTGAAATCTCTGCACTTCTTTTTAGTGCTTTGCTTTGTGCTGTTTGTTTTATGTTAATTATCATCTCCTATGTAAAAATCTTTAAGACTGTATTGAGCATGTCCTCAGTGGCCAGTAGACAAAAGGCCTTCTCTACTTGCATTCCCCATCTCCTCGTTGTCTGTTTATTATGTGGTACAGGTATATTTTCCCAGTTCATATCAAATTCTTGGTCTTCTTACAATTGGGACGAGGTCTTTGCAGTGATCTACTCTGTGATTCCTCCAATGATGAACCCTGTAATCTATAGCATGAGAAATAAGGATATCAAAGCTGCTTTATGGAAGTTGTTTAATCAAAGGATTACAAATCAAAATATAAAACCTACTTAAGTTAAATTATTTTTAAAACAAACAAGCAAGCAAGACCAACAAACAACAAACAAGAATATACATACAACTACAGTAGTACAAACATTGAAAACAAATACAATGAGTAAATAATCACTTTTACAGCTTTGTCAAAATGTTACTACATTTTGAGATTGAGAGAAAGAGTATGAACAATTATGGATTTATCTTAAATAGTCCTCATTTTATAACCAGATTTTTAAGTTTTGATTTTGTTTTAACCAACTATACATTTTATTCCATATTTCATAAAATTCAGTGTCCTCTTTTTTGCGTATCTCCATCGTCAACTTACACATCTCGGAACATTCTAGTACCTTTCTGATCACCATAGAAGATGTGGGTATATTATCAGTTTTCCAGTTCTGGGCATATACTATCCTGGCTGCCGTAGTTATGTGTAATATTAAATATATTTTCTCTTTTTTGTATTTTGTACGAAATATCCCCAATAAGAACATTTCTGGTTTTAAATCAATTTCTTTTTGTACAATTTCCTCCAACCAACTCCTAATTTTGTTCCAGAATATTTTAACTTTAGGACATGTCCACCAGAAGTGATAGTAAGTTCCTCGCTCCTTTTTACATTTCCAACATTTCGGAGATGTCGTTGGAAACATCTTTGCCAATCGCACCAGAGGTAGGTGCCAACGGTAAAACATATTATAAATATCCTCTTTATATGATGCCGCCAATATAAGTTTGTAATTTGTTTCCCATATTTTATCCCATTCTACCAGATTAATTGCGTAGCCGAAATTTTGCGCCTATGCAATCATATTTCATTTCACTACCTCTTCCTCCAGCTTGAATTGTAGTTGAATATTATAAAGTTGTGAAATCATTTTCTCCTCCGGGTCAAATAAAATCTTATCTAAGACATGTTCTTTTTGGAATCCAAATTGTACTGTGTCTTTTTTATATCTAGTTTGTACTTGCAAGTAGTGCCACCAGTCTAATTCTATTTCCGATATAATCTAAGGTCCTGTCTTGTTTTAAGGTTGTCCTGATCGTCCAAAAGTTGTTTATAAGTAACATTTTTTTTATCTTCTAATAAATTCAGATATATAATTGCTTTTGTAGTTGAAAGCCATTTGGGAATTTTACTGTAGTGTTCTTTCTTTATTTTAAGCCAAATTTCAAATAAGGAACCTCTTATGTAATGCCTTTGGAAGTAGGTGTGTGCTTTATGTTTCCCATCCCATAAGAAAGCGTGCCAGTCAATTTGGAGATCAAAACCTTCAAGTTTTAAAATCCTTCAGTTTCTTAAAGTGATCCACTCTTTCATCCAGTTCAACGTGGCAGCTCTGTAGTAGCTTTCCCAATCAGGGAGTCCAAATCCACCCCTCTTCCTCTTATCATAGTGATACTGTATAATCTTAATTCTGGCCTTCTTTTTTGACCATATAAATTTCATGACCATATTATTTAATTCTGTGAAGTAATTCTTTCTTAATTTAACTGGTGCTACTTGGAATAAGAATAAAATCTTAGGCAGAATGTTCATTTTTATAGCAGCAATTTTGCCTAACAATGATAGTTGTAGTTTGGTCCAACATTCCAATTCTTTGTGTATTTTCTGTGTCAATTTAGTATAGTTGTCCTCTTTTATTGAGCTACATTTGGCCATTAACCATAACCCTAAATACTTCACTTTGTTTACGGTCTTGATCCCTAATGCTACTTCCAAGTTCCTATTTTGGTATTCTGTTAAATTTTTTGTTATTATTTTTGTTTTTTCTTTGTTTATTTTTAATCCTGCCACTTTTTCAAATTTCTCTATCTCTTTCATTAAAATTGGTCCCGTCTCCAGAGGGTCTTCTACAATATATATCATATCATCGGCAAAAGCCCGAACCTTGTACTCTTCCTTCCTTATTTTTAAGCCTTTCATATTATGATTGTTTCTTACCATCCTCAGGAATATTTGTAATGCTGCTATGAATAAAAGTGGGGATAGGGGCCACCCTTGTCAAACCCCTTTCCCAATTATTACTTTTTCCGTCAAATAATTGTTTATTAAATTTTTTGCAGATTGATCCTTATATATTGCTGTTATTAAATTTAAAAATCTTTCTCCAAATTCCATTTTTTCTAATTGAATTTTTAAAAATTGCCTATCTAAATCAAATACTTTTTGAGCATCTATAAATATTAAAGCCAATTGTTTTTATGTTGTTTGTGTGTACATCATAATATTCTAAAGTATTTAGTATGGTTCTAATATTGCTTCTAATCTGTCTGTTGGGTAGGAACCCATTCTGGTCTGGATGCATTATTTGATTTAGTATTTTTTTTAGTCTTTCCGCAACAATTGTGGCAAGTATCTTATAATCTGTATTTAAGAGTGATATTGGTCTGTAGTTCTTAATCAATAATTTATCTGTGTCCTCTTTTGGTATTAACATAATATAGGCTTCTTTCCATGATCTTTGTTTTCTCCATTGCCTCATTATAGTATCTAACATTATCATTTCCAATTTATCTTGAAATTTTCTGTAGAATTCTGAAGGAATCTCATTTGGTCCCGGTGTTTTGTTATTTTTTTGTTTGTTAATGGCATTTTAAATTTCCATTATAGTTATTTCTTTATTTAACATGGTCTTATCCTCCTCCGACACGATTGGCAAATCTATTTCCTTTAAATAATCTTTAATATCCTCTTGTTTGGTCTCCTCTTTCTTATATAGTTTAGTAAAGAAGTTTTGGACAATGGCTTTTTTCCTTCCTGTCTACTGTGGACTTTATTTATTTATTTGTGAGATTTATATACCGCCTCACAGTGCAAGCACTCTTTAAGCGGTTTACACCATTAAGCAATGTATATATTTACATTGCCCCCAACATCATCTACTAACTGTTCAATTAATCTTTCTGCCCTTTCTTTTCTGAGCTTATAGGCTAACCATTTTCCTGGTTTATTTGCCAATTTGAAGTAATTTTGTTTGGACATTTTGATTTTTCTTGCCAATTCTTCTTGGGTAATCAAGTTAATCTTATGTTTGATTATAATTATTTCTTTCTTAATTCTACCTTCCTTTGAATCATTCTGTAATTTGTTCTCTAAATCTCTAAGTTTAGTGTATAATTGACTTTGATATTTCCTCTTTTCTTTGTTACGGTTAGCTACGTATGCTATGGTTAGCCCTCTAATATATGCCTTAGTTGTGTCCCATAAATTTTGTGTGGAGGTTTGTTCCTTAGTGTTAAATTTAAAAAAGTATTCTAGTTCTTTTCCCATCATTTGTTTGTAGTCTTTTTCCTGCACTACTCTTAAATCTAATGACCATCTCACTTTTTTCCTCTTAATTTGTCCTTTCCATTTTATCATTAGTGGATTATGGTCTCCCCAGGTGTTAGGGAGTATATCTATTTCCAAAGTTTTCTCCATTAAATTCGGGTTTAACCATGCCATGTCTAATCTTGACTATGTTTTGTGTGGGTGGGAGAAGAAAGTGTATTGTCTACCGTTTGGATTTAAGTAATACCAGCCATCTATCAAATCAAATTCCTGTCTGATTTCTTTGAATGAACCTGGTAATTTTCACCTCATTTTTCCCTCCACTGTTACTTTTGTGGTCTTTTTAAATCTGTTACAGCATTAAAATCTCCGATTAGGCAAATATTCTCCCATTGTAATTCTAACAATTTTTAATGTAAACTGGAATAGAACACTTTCTGATTTGTATTTGGTGCGTAGATCACTACCAATAATATTTTCTTGTATCCTGCTGTTATTTCCACAATTAGAATTCTGCCTTCTTCATCTCTGTAAATTATTTTTGGTTTAAGCCATTTTTTAATATACACTGCCACTCCTCTTTTTTTAACTTTTGATAAGGCCGAATGTAGTATACCCAATTTAGAATGTCCCAAAATATTGTTTTGATCTCTCTTAATACGTATCTCCTGGAGACATGTAATATCGGTATTCAATTTTGCTAGTCTAAATAATATTCTTTTACGTTTAAATGATGAATTCAATCCATTGATGTTCATAGAAATGAGTTTTATTTCTCCATCTTTTAATTCTTCATTTTGTATTTTCTTTTTGGCCACTCCTCCTATATTCTGTCTGTGCTCTCATTCTAGCGCCATCTCTTTCATGTTTATTTATCTTTTTCCTCTCTATCTTCTCCTGATCTATTATTGTTTAAGTTACATTCTTAAGCAACTTTTTGCTTATGAATTCAAAAATCCCACAAGTTGTGTTATCCTAAAGACTAACATCTTTTTTATCATTTAAACCTTGTGAACTATAATTTATTTATTTGGATGTATTTTGCATAGTCCAGAAAATTACACACATACACTTATATGAAATGTTGAAAAGCTGCAATTACTTATATGAAATGTTGAAAAGCTGCAATTACTTGTAGTAACCTTTAGCTAAATTGAAATTAGATGCAACAGCCACATTTTAACATTAATATAATTACACTATACATTCGGATAATATATATCTCTTGCCCAAATATTTGGTCATGAAATCTATATTTTGCTCTCATTTCCTTTCTTAAGAATAACAATCTTGAAATTAGGCTCAGAGTGCTCTGAGAAATGTTCTTACTGGTGTCAGTTTTTGTGTATGTGGGCTGATTTATCCCATGTAAAATGTACTGGGGATAGGGTAAGAGTATAGGAAATGAAATTCAAGGGTTAAAAAAGTAAGGTTCTACATTTAAGCAAGAAAAACCAATGTACAGATATAGTATAGGTGGTACCTGGCTCAATAGTAATAACGTGAGAGGGATCTTGGAGTCCTAGTGGACTCTTAGTTAAATATGAGCCAGCAGTGTGCAGTAGCTGCCAAAAAAGCCAACACAGTTCTAGGCTGTATTAATAGTGGGATAAATCAAGATCACATGAAGTGTTAATACCACTTTATAATGCCTTGGTAAGACAACACTTAGAATACTGTTTGCAGTTTTGGTTGATATGATGTAAAAAAGATGTTGAGACTCTAGAAAGAGTGTAGAGAAGAGCAACAAAGATGATTAGGGGACTGGAGGCTAAAACATATAAATAACAGTTGCTGGAATCGGGCATTGACAAATAAATAAATAAAATAAAAAATAAATGTCCAGTTTAATGAAAAGAAGGGCTAGGAATGACATGATAGCAGTGTTCCAATATCTCAGGGGTTGCCAAAAGGAGAGGGAATCAAGCTATTCTCCAAGAAGACAGGACAAGAAACAATGGAAACTAATCAAGGAGAGAAGCAACCTGGAATTAAGAAGAAACTTCCTAACAGTGAGAACAATTAATCAGTGGAACAACTTGCCTCCAGTAGTTGTGAATGCTCAAACACTGGAAGTTTTAAAGAAGAGATTAAACAACAACTTGTCTGAAATGATATAGGGATTCCTACCTGACCAATGGGTTGGACTAGAAGACCTCCAAGACCCTTCCAGCTCTGTTATTGTATTCTAAATTCTATTGTAGTGAATATTTGCTGCTGTGATGTTGTAGGAGAGAAAATTGGATTTCTTTACTCTGCATTTATTACTCTGGTGCACTCTGTTTTTGCTGGTTAATAACTCCTTCACCAACTTAGCTGTCTGCAAACAAATGAAAGTCTCCAACTGCATACTGCAAACATGGCAAGATTGGTTATAAGAATATATGTTGTGAAAGCATTGCAGGTAGCGCAAAATCTATTTATTATTATTTGCTGTTTTCCATCTAGAATTTATTCTGTCCATTTCCCAAGCTCTAAAACAGGGCTGTAAAACTCCTGGCCCATGTGCCGGATGCATCACACACTGGTCACACCCACTCCCAGATTAGCGAAGGGGGAAAAAGTCCCAATATGTCACATGACGCCATCATGATGACATGAGTTTGACACCTCTGCTCTAAAAGAATAGGCACATTAGAAGAAGGCATTAATAGTTAGTGCTGAAGTAACATATGCCACTATAGAATCAATCTGCATATAAACAAAGATACACGCAATGAAACTGAGCAATTGAAACTCATTGAAGCTCATATTCACCAGAGATTGCAATGTATGTAACATTTAGAAAACAGTTAATCATTATCACTACACAATCTCTCTGAAACTGTGCACCTATGGATATTTGGACCCTCTTTTCTGAGGACTTTCTGCCTTTAGTCTTGGAGGGGTTGCACTTCCCTACTCAACACTGGTGCACAACCTGGTAGTCATCTTAAACTCATAGCTCCTGCTCAAGAGTAGGTGGCAGCAATTTCCAAAAGGGCCTTTGCTGAAATTTATGTAATGCACTACTTGTATCTGTTCCTAGAACAGGACATCCTGCAGATAGCCATTCATGTTCTGGTCACTGATGAGTGGACTACTGCACTATGTAATATATGAAGCTGTCTATGAAGAAGTCTCAGAAACTACTGCTGGTCCCAAATATGGCAGGGCAAGTAGTGATGGGCATGTCACATTCTGTCTATGTGATGTCACTGTATTCAAGTTGCACTAGCTGTAATTGTATTCCATGTGCAATTTAAGATTCTGGTTATCACCAATGAAGCCCTTTCTGAATAGGGCCTGTCTATTTATAGAATGGCCTATCCCCAATTGTTTCTACCTATCAGCTGATATCAGACAGACCTCAGGTCCCTTTCATACAACAATATCATCTACTGGGACCAAAGAAATAAGCCTTTTATGTTACAGCTCCTGTCTTCTGGAATAGCTTCTGGAATATATATATATATATATATATATATATATATATATATATATATATATATATATATATATATATATATATATATATATATATATATATATATATATATATATATATATATATATATATATATATACATACATATATATATATATACATATATATATATATATGTGTGTGTGTGTGTGTGTGTGTGTATGTATATGTATATGTATATGTATATGTATGCATGCATACACACACACACACACATATATATACATATACATATACATATACATATACATATACATATACATATACATATACATATACATATACATATACATATACATATACATATACATATACATATACATATACATATACAGAGCTATTTAACTCATTTTTTTGCATCTGTCTTTACACAAATGGAAAAAACAGTCCAACCTATCAAAAACAGCATCACAAAAAACATATTAGGAACACAACTTAAAATAGGGAAGAAAATGGTAAGTGAACACCTGTCTACCCTAGACGAGTTCAAATCACCAGGACCAGTTGGATTACACCACAAGGTTCTGAAAGAACTGGCAGACGAGATCTCAGAACTAGTGAACTATATCTTTCAAAGATCCTGGAGCACTGGGGAACTGCCAGAGGACTGGAAAAGAGCTGATGTAGTTCCCATCTTCCCATCAGATGAACCTTTCTATAAACAACATTCCTGGTTTTGCTGTCTGGCTGGAGAATGACCAGGCGGTCAGGTGAACTGATTCTGGAGCATGCCACATAGAATTGGCTATGGGAGAAACAGTCACTCATGAGAAGCACACCAGCCACTTTCAAAGTCTGTCCCTGTGACTTATTGATGGTTATGGCGTAGCAAATGGGAAATTGTAGACGTTTGACCTCAAAGTGGCAGTCTGATGGGATCAGAGGAATTCGGGGTATGAAAACAGTTTCTCCCTGAGTGATGCCTGTGAAAATCGTGGCTTTGATTATCTGTTTGTACACCTGAAGCCTGGTGCCATTGCATAGTTTTGGAGGGCTTAGATTGCGTAACAGCATGATTGGAGCACCAACCTTGAGGTAGAGGACATGAGGTAATCCTGGTGGGTTGAGAGTGTGCAAGATCTCCGCAGGGTAATATACAGCATCCCCGATCTCCATTACTGAGTCCACAGATTCATACTTCACATGCTCAGTGGACAACTTTTGCAGCAGAAAGTTGTTGATGCTGTTGGCTGAGTCATTTGTTGGAGTGAGAATAGCTCTTTCCCTCATTCCTGAACTGCAATCCACTCCAGCTTGATGAATGTTGGGGTATATTCTGTCAGTCAAGCTGATCAGTTCTGTCACAACATCGCAAAGGTTACTCGGAAGAGTTATTCTTCCCTCCTCTTCCAAAAGCTTGCCATCACCAATATCAAGTAATAATTTAGAAAACTCTTCTGCCCTCAAATCATGTTGAAGGTGGACACGCATGTTAACTGTCAAGGTCAGGACTTTGACTTTAGGCCATAAGATGGATGAGTTGAGACAGGCCTTGACTTCATCTGCATGTGCCCCTCATGGAACAACAGGCAAAGTCTGAAGTCACCAGCCAAAAGCATCATAACTCCACCCATAAGACGGTTGCTGCCCTTAATGTCCTGGAGCATCCTGTTTACAGCCTCAAGACCTCCTTTGTGAGTCATGGTGCACTCATCCCACATGATAAGTTTGGCTTCTAGAAGTACCTGAGCTAAGTCTCTCTGCTTAGAGATGTTACAAACTGCAGACTCAGAATGATTCAGGTTGAGAGGTAACTTGAAGGCAGAGTGAGCCGTCTTGCCGCCTTCGATCAAGGTAGCTGCAATTTCTGAGGAAGCAACAGCTAGGGTGATATTCCTTCTGCTTTTAATTTTGGCCAGTAAGAGATTGATCAAGAATGTTTTGCCAGTGCCACCAGGAGCGTCAAGAAAGAACAACTGCCCAGAATCGGAAGCAATACTGTGCATGATTTCATCGTAGGCTTTCCTCTGTTCTTGATTTAATTTTGGAACATTCACAGCAACTCTGAAAGTCAGAAATGGAGGCTTCTTCCAGAGTGCGGTCCCAATGGGCATCATCCTCCAGCAAGCCAAGTGCAGTGCACGCTGCTTGAAATGTTGGTTGAAGTGCCCCTGCCATAGTTTTTAGGGCAATAAATGACATTGGGCCACGGATCTCATGCAAGAGGAGGCTTAGGTAGTAGCACTCAGCATTACTGGGATGGACGGTGTAGAATCTACCCAAAATCTGAGCTTTCTTCACCCCCGGATAACCTGGTACAGGCTTCCCTTGTTTCCTCCTGGTTGTCTTTCCAAATGTAGTAAGTTGGAACTTCGCAATATAAGGGTCCTTGTGAAAGCATTCACTTTGCAGAGCTCAAAAAAGGCCAGAAGTGTTGTTTTTGGAGGGTTATTCATCCTCTCAACAACATTGTCCTTAGTAAAATAAACTGCCTGACTGTTTTCGAGATGTACAGCAAAGTGCATAACAGGAGGAAACCTTTCATGAATAGGGAAGCAGAGAATGCGCCAGAGCTGCTGATGTATCGTCCTGCCTCGAACCTTGTCATCTCGTCCACATCTTCAATGGTGAACGCTGCCTGGTCAGACCCTTTGTTAATATACTTGCAGATGTATTTTATGGATTTAACTGAATTGCAACACTCAACATTTATATGAGTCGAGAAGGTGCGAGACAGGACGAGGTTGTATGGCATCACCCAGCGATTGTCAAGATCAAGTCCAGTGATGTTGGCAATGAAGCCACAATCTGCCGAGGACCACCTGCGATACTGAGGAAAACCGTCCTCTCCAGTTTGAGTTTCCTTCAAAAAGGGTCAGGGGTACTTCTTGCTGCAGGTGCCATCCACCATGCAGAGTGAGTTCCTGTTGGAAACATGGGCCACATGGGCCACATGGGCCGTGGATCTTTGTCGTCTTGATAGTGTCATGGAAGGCTAGGTCTAGGTCAGGATGAGGTACCTCAGCACTTATAACTTTGTCAATGGACTCTGGTCTTCTCTTCTCTTCTAGCCACAGAAGAATATGAATGTGGGGGAGTCCATGTTTCTGCCATTCCATGGAGTACTTGTGACATCTGATATTTCCAAAGATGCAACCTTTAGTGAGGAGTTTCATGATATGTTTTACTTTCATGTGAAAAACCCTTGCTACTATGTCATGTCTATCATGAGATTTTTGTCTGTGTTTCAAGATCTGTATGATTTCTGGCCATTTCGGATTGCAGGTAAATGTAATGAACAGATCCTGTCATCCAAAATGGCGCACATACGTCATCGCATATTGAATTCGCTCATGCATGTAGTGGGGCCCTCCAGTGAAAGAAGACGGCAACACAACCATCTTGCCAAGCTGTGATAAGTGGCTGTCTGTTCTTGTCATGGCATCCTTCAGGTGCACATACTCCTCACTTCTCAGGGTCTTTTTTGTTTCTACAAATCCAATGGAGTCTTTCACTCTCAATTTTTGCATACATATCAACCAGAAATTGAGAAGGTTGCAGAACAGCAGTAGCTAGCATTCCTCACCATCATGCTCCATTATCTTGTAGCTGTAAAAGGCAGTAGCAGACTTGGTCGTCTTGAGAGGAACCTTGGTGTTTGGGTTGCACTGAGGTATATTGATGTAATAGCCATCTTCTGCATGGCAGAACATCAGAGGGTACTGGAGAGTGTCATAGGCATGGTGCGTCTCAGTGATTCATAACTACCTGTTGTCTCTGCTGTGGAGAATGATATCTCTCTTCTCAAAATCCTGGCCAACAATGAGAACAGCCACTTCTGTAGTCGTGGGGGCATTGAAATGACCTTGATGCTCTCCAGAAGGCTTCCTATTGGTGTTAATCACCACTTGGAAGTCCTTGTGGCCCTTAGGAACAGAATCAACAGCAGCCTTAAGTTCCAGAATATACTTGTGTTCATGCAGCAACTTCTGCAGTTGGCTAACCAGTTGTGGATTAATGCCTGGGTAGATTCCACAATGGAAGTCCCTCTCATTGTCATCATCACCAACGAAATATATCTGGAGACATGAAGGCTGCTGCTGAGGCCCCGCCATGATACTCCCTATCCTGTGGTAGACCTGCCCCTGCACTTTGAATGTTGGCATAAAATTTCCCTCCTTCACCTCTCTGGCTCCAAAAGACATCATTTGGAAGCATCCATTGTATTTCCGGACAGCAGAAAGAAAGTGCTTTGCCATTGGATGCTGGTGGGTTAGAAGGCTGTGTAAGGGTTCAGGGTAGGGCTGAAGGCGATATTCAGGTTCATATTTAAAACCAGACAATTACTTATTAGTCCAAGGCATTGATGTAATTTGTGACTGATTAATGTAGGGGTTATTAGATGTATCCTTTTTTACAGCCTGTGTACTGACTTGGGGCTGAGTTTTACGATACTTTTGTGTACAGCTTCCCTTACTTGTGTTTTCCTAATTGTATCTGTAAATCTTTTTCTGCGTTTTTTGCCTCTTTCCCCTTTAACTGATGTTACAGTAGAAGGCACAGATTCATCTGAACTGAGGAGGAAAATAAGGGGGGGGAATCTGCCTCTGCCTACCAGCATCCAGCGGTATTCATGTGGCTAGCATCCTGTCAGTGTGTGAGAGAGTTGAGGGGCATTTGGAAACTCAAACAGTATTTGCTATGTGAGGAAGAAGGAGACAGGAAGGAGACTGGGCGTGGCTTAGCTCAACTGTTCTATAGTAAAGCTGCTTGCTGCTGTGAAAGTAAAACTGAAAGTGAAACTCCTCTCCTTGTGTTTTGCATTTGGAACAGATTTATTTTGAGGTGGGGAGGGGGAGTAGGACTCCTTGGCATCAAAGTGTGGAACAGATTTCTTTTCAGATGGGGAGGGGGAGTAGACCTCCTTAGCATCAGAGCGTGTTAATAATAATATAGGAAATACTAATGCTTTGATGGTCATTTAGAAAAATCCTTTCTTAGTGAGCACCTAGAAGGCAAGAGGAACATACATGGCAAATTTCAAGTTTACGGTAGGCTTTACGGTTCTGGAGATTTCGTGATTACGGCATGAGTGGTTTTTGCCTTTATATATGTATAGATTTGTCTTCTTACTTCAGCTGTTGGACTCAAAATATGACAGGGCCTAATCAAACCTTTATGTACAGCCATAGAGCTTTATTCAAATTGCCTTTTAATAATGCAAATGCATGTTGTGATGTAGTGTTAATTCTAAGGAATACTTGGGATAGATTCAGTGGTCCTTAATAGGCAGTTGTTTTAGTTCATGACATAATATTCTGGAAAACTAAATGATCATGAAAAACTAAGGGCATTAACTGAATTGTCTCAATCGTTAATTACATAAACAGAAACATCCACTTTTCATTATTTGCTGAAATAAAGCTACTATCACTAATATTTTGTACCTCTACTATACATTCCTCTTGTTGAAAGGAAACATCATGTCCTTGCAATGCTTTGGAGAATTGCATCTGCCACCATTACAGTTGTGATTGTGCAATCATCCTGTTGTGTATAGAGTTATTTAATATTGTGTCCATGTTCCCTATGGGACTAGTTAGCAAATGTTGAGGAGGAAGCCATGTCTGAATCTCACCAAATTTGCAGCATGTAACTGCTGGATTACATGAAAGGTAGCTGTAGAAAGAGTTTAAAGATAGTATGTTAGTGAGAAAAAATGTTTTTCTTTTTCCTTTTTTAAAAATTTCTGTCTGTTTTGGAATAAGAAATATAATCTCTGGATGCTAATTAAGGATTCATTTCTACTATATAACGCTCATATTAATTGTTCAATGCTAGCTTTTTCTCCATCAATCTGCATCATGCACCTATGCTTGAAGTAGAGTTGTGCTTTAAATCCACCACTAAAGGTTTTTGAGAGGCTGTGGGATGTGAAAGAAATATAAACAAACAGAAGAAAAGAAGTGGGCACAGAGTGGCTTGTATACTCATTTTTATTATCAGTTTAAAAGGATCAATGAGGAAAAGTAAGTTTTTACATTTTAAATTTCTAAAAACTTATTCAAGAAAGGTTCAATATGTAAGCTTTCAAAAACCTGTCTTATGTCTTTTAATCAAGAGATGTGTTTTTTCTTCATTTTCTTCATAGGCTATACTCTGAAAAGAGAAATGTAACATTACAATGATACAACTCAAGTACTTATGCTAATCAATTAATCTATCAAATCTGGAGTTTTATCAACTGTTGTAGATGTCTTTAGTTAATTAGATTCAGGTTTCTTCAATAATATTAAATTGTCTATACAAGGTCTACACAAGCAATATGGTAGTTCTATACCGCATAGAGAGAATCCAATTAAATTTGTAATAAAACCTGTTTTATTTCATGTCCTTGGATGCATCTCATGGCTACAGATTTGGAGGTGGGGAGTATAAGAAAAATGATATTCACAATATCTCTGTAATATTATAGCAATATATAGCAATAGCACTTTACTTATATACCGCTTCATAGTGCTTTACAGCCCTCTCTAAGCGGTTTACAGAGTTCAGCATATTGCCCCCAACAATCTGGGTTCTCATTTTACCCACCTCGGAAGGATGGAAGGCTGAGTCAACCTTGAGCCTAGTGAGATTTGAACAGCTGAACTGCTGAACTAGCAGTCAGCCTGCAGTCGCAGCATTTAACCACTGCACCACTTCAGCTTAGAAGAAATATCTATCTCTTCAAATTCAAAAATTGGCAAAATCAGTAATCCTTGGTGATATGGAAAAAAATGCTGCTCTAAAATTTGATAACCCTAACCATGCTATTTTCTTCTATGAAATTCTTTATTTAATAAAATGAATCTGGTATTGAACATCTATATTTTAGTTCTAAATGTGGCCTTAAGATGTGTAATAAGAGTTATCATATTACTATTAATATAAATTGGTTTGTATAGTCTCATTATATGGAATCATATTCTTATACAAGAAGCTTATATGGCCTTTCTTTTGTAATATTTAATGTTCTGTGAAATGATAAACAGAACAGGCCATGGTAACTTACTATTACAGATAAAGAATCTAATTAGGCTTGTTATTGAGCCTCATTCACATCTTTGTATAGTGCATAGTACCAAATAATATATTTAAAGCCTGTGCATTTGCAAGGGAGTAAATTTCTGTCTAAACTCCAAGTTTAAATAAGATTGGAATGCTCTGATTAAGTAAATGATAAAATATTGCACAATACTATATACATCTCCTGCAGAAATGGTTTCTTGAAAAGGATTTGATTATTGAAGAGCTATCTTGATTTTATAAATATAATTTTCTACGTTATGGAGGTCACCATATCACCATGAAAATAAAACATTTGACGTGTACAGTTTTGTAAAAATGGATTTGTTAAATTGATACTCCTTTCTCTGACAGTTAAAATTCAATGACGTGATGCAAAACAGAACCATCATCATAGATTTCTTGCTTATGGGATTTTCTGAGAAATGGGAGTTCCAGATTTTGCACTTTGTGGTCTTCCTCATGATGTATCTGGCTATCCTGATAGGAAATCTTCTCCTCATCATTCTGGTAGAAGTGAACAACCATCTCCAGACACCAATGTATTTCTTTCTGGTCAATTTAGCAATTGTTGATCTGGGATCCACCACTGTCACCATTCCCAGATCAATAGCCAGTGCCCTCATGAATGCAAGAAGGATTTCATATTCTGAATGTGTTGCACAAATGTTTTTCTTTCTTTTCTTTATGTCCTCAGACATTTTCCTTCTCACTGCTATGGCCTATGACAGATTTGTGGCTATCTGCCATCCTTTACATTATATGTCTATGATGCAATGGAGAAGCTGCTTCCAGATGGCAGGGGTTGCATGGATGCTAGGCTTTCTTAATGCTGCCATGCATGCAGGAACTCTTTTTTCATTGCCTTTCTGTTCCACAGTCATCCATCAGTTCTTCTGTGAAATCCCACACCTCATGAAGATTTCCTGCTTTGATCCCAAATTCAGTGAAATTTCTGTTCTTCTTTTTAGTACTTTGCTTGGTGTTGTTTGTTTTATGTTAATTATCATGTCCTATGTAAAAATATTTAAGGCAGTATTGAGCATGCCGTCAGTGGCCAGTAGACAAAAGGCCTTCTCTACTTGCATTCCCCATCTCCTTGTTGTCTGTTTATTACTTGGTACAGGTATATTTTCCTATTTCATACCAAATTCTGGGTCTTCTTACAATTGGGATGAGGTCTTTGCAGTAATCTACTCTGTGATTCCTCCAATGATGAACCCAGTAATCTATAGCATGAGAAATAAGGACATCAAAGCAGCTTTATGGATGTTGTTTAATCAAAAGATTGCAAATCAAAATAGAAAACTCTGCTAAGCACAACTAAACAACTTTGTTTTAAGCAATAAAAAGAATCCCACAAATTATGTTGTCCTGAACAATAACATCTTTATTATCATTTAAGCCTTGTGAACTACAATTTACTTATTTGGATGCATTGGGCATAGTCCAGAGAATCACGCACATATAGGAAATAGTTAAAAAGTTTAAAAGATTGAATTACTAGTAGTAACCTTAAGCAAAGGAAGAAATAGGTGTAACATCCACATTTTATCATTAATACATTACACTATATATTGGGATAAGAAACTTGACTGACTTTTTAATCAATGGAAGATTATTTTAAGTCTTCTCTTGCCCAAGTATTTGATCATGAAATCTATTTTTTCCCTCTCATTTCCTTTTTTAAGGATAACAATCTTGAAATCAGGCACAGAATACTCTGGGAAATGTCCATTACTGGTGTCCGATTTTGTTGGAAGTGGGCCATTTTATACCATGCAAAATGGATTGGGGCCAGGGTAACAGATGATAGCAAATTATTTTGTAGTCAATATTTGCTCCTGTGATGTTGTGGGTGAGACAATAGGATTTCTTTACTGTCTATGTATCACCCTGGTTCCCCCCCCCCTGACTAATAGCTGATTCACTTAGGATAGTTGTCTGCAAGCAAATGCAGATCACCAACTTCATATAGTCATATGTTAACTATGGTTGTAGTTACTGCATACACTTTGTCAAGGCATTGCAGGTACCACAACAATATTTTTATTATTTATTGTTTCTCTCCACCTAGCATTCACTGTATTTATTTCTCAAGCTCTTAAAAAAAATAGACTAAAAAGAACAAGGCATTAACAGCTAGTGCTGAAGCAAGATTTGCTGTTGTGGAATCAGTCAGCACCTAAACCAAGACAAAAACACTGAAATAGTGAGGAATTTAAACATATTAATGGTGGTATTCATCATAGATGGCAATATATGTTGCAATTATAAAATTCTAAACCCTCAGCATATTCACAGTGTTGCTGTAGGCATATGGATATTGTCCTATCTTTTTCTGAGAAATTTCTTTCTTTAGGATGTGGTTGTATTTCTCAAAGAAGTGCTCAAGATGCTACATAATTTGGATTTGTCAAAATCTCAAGATTTCTATTGATGAATTTTTATAGATATTATTAGATATCTACAACTTCACTAATATTCTGTTATCTACACATGTTCTACACAAACAAATATGGAAATTCTTCCACTGTATTCCAGATAGAAAATCCAATTTGTAGTCAGATCACAGCTTTGGATATTTCTCATAGCTGCAGGTTTGGAGGTGGTGAGTATAAGTAAGAATGATATTTGTAATACCTCCATAATATTAGAACAAAATTTTTAAACGTTAACAAAATCACTATTCCTTTGTGATATGAAAAAAATATCAAATGTTCCTCTAAAGTTTGATAACCATAACTACAGTATGTTCTTCTATGAAATTTATTCTTTAATAAAAGGAGTCTGCTACTGATGAGCTTCCTAACAGACAGAAAGCAGCAGTTGAAGCTAGGCAAAATCACATCAGATACCTGTACAATTAAATAAATAAATAAATAATAATAATTTATTGTCATTGTACGTATATACACAGTATACCCATACAATGAAATTCACATAACGCTTCAAGACCAATCCGCCCAGAGTCCCCCGGGAGTTGGGCGGCATAGAAATTTTAATAAATAAATAAATAAATCCCAACACACATAGCAGTCCCTAAAAACAAGCCCCATCCACCACGAATTCCCCACCCTGAACCACTCAAACATCCATACAACAGACCAAGCAAAGCTATCCAACAGCTCACTGATGGTGACCCTTTAATTCATTATTAAGTGCAATTATAGCTCTGGGATAAAAACTGTCCAGAAAGCGTGTGGTCTGAGTTTTAATTGTTCTGTATCTTCTGCCAGAAGGCTACAGTCCAAAAAGATTGTAAGCAGGATGAGAAGAATCTCTGAGAATATTGTGCAACTTCTTAGAACAGCGAAATGTGAAAATATCGTCCAGGGCTGGTAGCTGGAGCCCAATGATATTCTGGACAGAGCTTTTTTGTCTGCTGCAGAGCTTCTCCCATACCATGCTAGAATACCATATGTCAGGACACTCTCAATGGTGCTGCGATAGTAGGACAACAGTAGATGCTGAAATAGAATTATCTTCCTGAGCATTCTCAGGAAGTATAGCCTCTTCTGAGCCTTCTTCACAAGCATGTTAACATTCATAGTCCATGAGAGGTCCTCTGAGATATAAGTACCCAGAAATTTAAAACTACTAACCCTCTCCACCTCCTCGCCATCTATGTGCAATGGTAAATGTGCATCTATCTTTCTCCTAAAGTCAATTATCAGTTCTTTGGGTTTTTTGGTATTAAGTATAAGATTATTCTCTTTGCACCACGATATCAGTCCTTGTACTTCCTTTCTATAAGCAGACTCATTGTTCTTATTAATGAGCCCCACCACTGTCGTATCGTCCACAAACTTAATAATTGCATTGGTGTTATACAATGGGGTGCAGTCATATGTACACAAGGAATATAGAAAAGGGCTTAGCACACATCCCTGGGGGGCTCCTGTGCTTAATGTCAGAATGGAAGAATGATAAGATCTGATCCTTACTGACTGTGGCATATCTGTCAAAAAATCCTTTATCCACAAACAAATCCTCTGATCTATATCCAAATTAGACATTTTAAGAAACAACCTATTGGGTAGAATGGTGTTAAAGGCAGAGCTATAATCCACAAATAACAGCCTTACATAAGTTCCCTGTTGTTCCAAATGATTCAATACAGTATGAATAACAATAGACATAGCATCATCAGTTGATCTATTGCTCCTATATGCAAATTGATATGGGTCCAAAGTAGATGGAAGACCAGCCTTAATATAGTTCAACACCAGTCTCTCAAAACATTTCATGACAACAGATGTCAAAGCTACTGGTCTATAATCATTAAGGGATATCACTGTTGTCTGCTTGCGGACGACTATAATGGATGTCTTCAGGCAGGTAGGGATAGAGCACCGCAACTGAAGAGCTGAAGTGGTGCAGTGGTTAAATGCTGCGACTGCAGGCTGACTGCTAGTTCAGCAGTTCAGCTGTTCAAATCTCACTAGGCTCAAGGTTGACTCAGCCTTCCATCCTTCCGAGGTGGGTAAAATGAGGACCCAGATTGTTGGGGGCAATATGCTGAACTCTGTAAACCGCTTAGAGAGGGCTGTAAAGCACTATGAAGCGGTATATAAGTAAAGTGCTATTGCTATTGCTATTGCAACAGGGATAGATTGAAAATATCTGTGAACAGCTAGCTCTGCAGCACAGTCCCTAACAACTCGTCCCTTGATTCCACAGGGCCCCTCCAAGGCTGTGTACTCTCACCACTTCTCTTCTCTATATATACCAATGACTGCATCTCAAACGATCCATCTGTTAAACTACTGAAGTTTGCAGATGACACAACAGTGATTGGTCTCATTCGAGAAAATGATGACACCACATGCAGACGGGAGGTTGAACAACTAGCCTTGTGGTGTGACTGGAACAATCTGGAACTGAACACACTCAAAACCGTAGAAATTGTGGTAGACTTTAGGAGAAACTCTCCCATTCTACCACCTCTTACAATACTAGACAACACAGTATCAACAGTAGAGCCCTTCAAATTTCTAGGTTCTATCATATCTCAAGACCTAAAATGGTCACCTAACATCAAAAACGTCATCAAAAAAGCACAACAAAGAATGTTCTTTCTGTGCCAACTCAGGAAGTTCAACTTCCCAAGGAGCTGCTGATACAGTTCTACATAGGAATTATTGAGTCTGTCATTTACACCTCTATAACTGTTTGGTTTGGTTCTGCAACCAAACAAGACAGACACAGACTTCAGAGGATAATCAGAACTGCAGAAGAAGCAATTACTGCCAACCTGCCTTCCACTGAGGACCTGTATACTGCACAAGTCAAAAAGAGGGCCGTGAAAATATTTACTGACCCCTCGCATCCTGGACATAAATTATTTTAACGCCTACCCTCAAAACGACACTATAGAGCACTGCACACCAAGACAACTAGACACAAGAACAGTTTTTCTCCGAACACCATCACTCTGCTAAACAAATAATTCCCTCACCACTGTCAAACTATTCACTAAGGCTGCATTACCATTACTATTAGTCTTCTCATCATTCCTATCACCCATCTCCTCCCACTTATGACTGTATGACTGTAACTTGTTGCTTGTATCCTTATGATTTATATTAATATTGTTTCCTGATTGCTTATTTGTACCCTATGACAATCATTAAGTGTTGTACCTCATGATTCTTGACAAATGTATCTTTTCTTTTATGTACACTGAGATCATATGCACCATTGACAAATTCCTTGTGTGTCCTATCACACTTGGCCAATAAAAAATTCTATTCTATTCTATTCTATTCTATTCTATTCTATTCTATTCTATTCTATTCTATTCTATTCTATTCTATTCTATTCTATTCTATTCTATATTTTTAGTTATAGATGTGGCTCTTTATGTAATTGTGCCGTTTGTGTATCATATTATTTTTTACAAACAAATTGTCTATGTTAATTGGGCAATTAATTTTCTTAAGGGGACATGTTAGAAATCTAGGCTGTTGTGAAGGGTCTAACCAAGAGGCCTGTACACATATTTATATTTGATTTCTATTTTCCAATTGAACTCACACAGAGGCAGCCAAAGGACAGCATATGGCCAGGTCTGATCTACATTGTCTCATATGGGATCATATTCTCATATTTCATTTCATGTCATTTCTTTCCCAGCAGTTAAAACTTCAGTGACATACCAAACATAACTGTCATCACAGATTTCTTGCTTGTGGAATTTTTGGAACAATGGGAGTTCCAAATTTTGCACTTTGTATCAACATCTTTGAATTTTTATTGGAGAAAATTTTTGAGAATTCTGTGGGCAGACAAGAAACAAATAAATGGACCATTTACAATTCAACCTAGAGTTCTCACTCAAGGTGCAAATGGCCATAGTCAAATTATTCTACTTTGGACTTTTTATGTGAATCCCCAACTGTTCTGGAAAAGGCAATAATGCTGGGAAAAGTAGAAGGAAAAGGAAACATAGGATGATCAGGAATTAAGGTGCTTGAAATCAGAAAGCCAATGTGTGCACCAATGGGAAACCTGAAATAACAGATTAGGGACAGATTATCTTGGAAAAAATCTATGTGGCCACTAGGTGTTGAAAATAACCTGATGGTACATAATCATTAATCAAAATTCACCACTTTGTGCCATGGGATATCTTGACAATATATACCATATTGCACTCTCATTCAGAATCCATTCCCCAATGAGGTGAGTCAAAAAGCAATTTGGCATTAAGCAGAAATAGTTGCACCCTCAGGTCACCTAAGTTTTGATGACTGGGCATTGAGGGTAATGACATTGGGCCTATGTTCACTGTGAATAGCCTGACCCTTGACTCCCACAATTCCTTCCATTGTCCATCAGTACAATGATTTTCCTGCCTGCCTCTGAGCCAATATACTAACTTCCCCCACCCTCAAACTTACTTGCCACCTCAACCATAGTTGCTGTTAGTACACTCACAGTAGACTGGATAGTAAACATCATGGATATTCTGACTAACATTCAGCTGCCAGCATTCCCAGCACAATCCAACAGCTGTAGAAGAAAAACTGACTGAGCCAGTGGAGGGATTAACCAGAAAATTAGCCTGAAATCCCTATGTGGGGCACAAGAGATAAAATTTGACCCCATTTGAATGCTGTTGAATTTTATCCCATCTCATCCAGCCCGAGAAGATTCCTGTGTATAAGCTTGAGCAATCTGACCTTCCACAAAAGTCCTAGTTTCTCATGTGGCCTCTTGATCAAATTGCCCACCTCTGTCATATATCCTTCAAATATAGATGGCTATGTAGGGTTAGTTCTTTGTGTATTGCAGAGGGCCAATGTACAGTTTACAAGAATTTCTACAATGAAGTATTTATTTACCCTTTTCATGAATGTGGCCTTCAAACACAAGCAAGATTGCCATATGCTGCAAGAAGTATGATAGAAAAGTCTGGTTTTTTTAACTTTAAAAAAATTGACACTAAGCTTAAATCTTGGTTACAGACAGTTTTGCAATTCTTCTAAAAATGATCAAATCTCCAATGACTTGCTCCATTATCAGAACCATGTAGGGATCCAGACAGACTAGTTAGTTTGGATGATGAACTAGCTAGACCTCTTAGTATATCTTTATAATGCAGATTCATGGTTTATGATATTTCATTCTTAGATACTGTGTTTTATTCATTATTTCAGTGTTAAACGAAAAGGGCTTGGTGTAATGTATAAAACAAGCTCCAATAATTCAAACTTCCAATGAATGTCTTTCTTTTTTTTACCTTAAAATACTTTGACACTGAGGATGCATGAGAGTTAATTTTTATTTTGGTTTTCTTCTTAATGGAAGGCTGCTTCCTTAAGAGATTCGATGTGGAAAAAACAGGACAGAAAGAATTATCAAAGGAAAAATATCAGAGTCGCCACAATTTATATAACACAGATTTAATATTCTTATTTCTTATGCTATAGATGATTGGATTACACAGGGGTGGAAGTAAAGAATATAGAGCAGTTAGTATGAAATCTAAATAAGATGAGCTGTTAAAGAGAGGTTTCAGATATGCCATCCCCACTGTTACCAAAAACATACAAATGACCGTAAGGTGGGGAAGACACGTGGAAAAGGTCTTCTGCCTTCCTTTCACAGAAGGGATTTTCAAAACTGCCTTGAAGATCATAATGTAAGAGACAATGATAAAAATAAAGCAACCTAATCCTAAAGTGAATATACTAGTCACAAGAAATCCAACTTCAACTAGATTGAACCCAAAGCAGGACAGTTTTAGCAAATGTGGAATTTCACAGAAAAACTGGTTGACAACATTAGAACAGAAAGGGCTGTAAAAAGTACCAATGGTGTGCCACATACCATAGAGAAAACTTGCCACCCACACCAGAATCATTATTTTGATGCTGGCTTTCCGATTCATCACCAACTCATAGTGCAATGGATGGCAAATGGCAACATACCGATCATATGCCATGACTGTCAGGAGAAAGTAATCAGAAGCTTCAAAGCAGGTAAAGATCAATACTTGTGCAAGGCAATCAAAGTAAGAGATGTATCTGGTGTTCATGAGAGAATTTATCATGGATTTGGGGACAATGGCTGAAACAATACCCACATCCTGTACTGCCAAATTCACCAGAAACAAGTACATGGGGCTGTGTAGTCGATGGTCGAAAGCTACTGCAGAGATGATGAGAAGATTTGCTGTTGTAATTGCCAGATATAATATGAAGAATAAGAAGAAATATAAAAGCTGCAGATGCCGATCTTTGGAGAGTTCCAGGAGCAAAAAGTAAGAGACGATTGTTTGATTCTCCATCTTTAAGCTATGACTAAGATGAATGCCACATCTGTAGGAAATCAGAAGTGAGAATAGCATTAAATTGAAACAGCTACAGCTTTATACATACTGGGAACAGAAGGGAAAATATAATAAAAATGTGACAGTTAAAAGAGAACTATAACATTGAAAGAATGCCAATGTCCAATCAGAACACACTTTCTATATTGCAATTAATCATTGATCAAAGAACTAACCAGAAAGCCTTTTATTTTTCCCCCTCTTATTCCATTCCAGTTGTTTTCCCTGTTATGGTTAAAATGTTTGCCTACAACTCTGAAGAATCTGCCAAGTATACCTTTAGCACTGAGAAAATTTATATCACACCCACACACAGAGAGGAGGAAAACATCTCTAAGATATGTATGGCTGAAAAATAAGATAAAAGATGTGGAGTTCAGCTTAAGAGATGGCCTGGAAGAAAACTGAATTTTTAATCTATTATTTCACTTTCACCACTGAATCTTATTTTTTTTCCGAATAAGAAACGGATAGACCACAGAAGAACATTGTTGTGTTGTGTTTAGGTTACCAGTCGATCATAATACAGCTCAGCTGCCTTCAACTGTTCTTTCAGTGAAACACGGTGTACTATAATTCTAGCAGTTACAGGATATAAAATAATATAAAAAGGGACTTATTCCAAGTCAGGTCCTCGTTCAAGTCTTTCCTTTTGCATTACTGATTGCTGTAATTCTATATATAATTGATGTGATATTTCTCACAAAATTTTAACTGTATATAATTTTTGGATTTATAGTATTTATCTTATATATTAGTGAAGAGTTAATTTGTTTATTAATTAAATTTTTATTTTGTACTTCTGGAATGTATGACCCTATTTAATAACATTGCTCAGGCAGACACCAGTTCATAATACAAGATTAAAATTCTCATTCCATATTCACTGGGTACTGTATAAAAGTGTACAGTTAAATTACATTTTATCAGGACAAATGAGAAATAATGAAACTATGTTAATATGTCCCTTCTGCCCAATCATCTCTAGTCTTTTTTTTTAATAAAAGACTTTATTGAAGATTATCTTAATATAACATACAAATGGAAATAGACATAGGGAAAATAGTAAAGGAAGAGGAAGGAGAAAGAGAGGTAAGAAGAAGAAAAAAATGCAAAAAAAAATGCAGCCCAGTAACTTCCAACATTTTTTGGTGCAGTATATTACAAAGTAATATTACAGTCTCAACTTTTCACTTTCATATACTTAATAACTACTAGCCGTTTCTATAACAACAAACGAATATAATAATAAACCAATAAAAAACTAATAAAAATCCAAAGTCAAGTTTTCATTTTCTTGTGTTTCAAGCACAAAGTTTAGAAGCGATCTACAAGTAAAAGCAAACATTCTTTTCCTTGATTAGGACAGTTAATTTTGCCATCTCTACCAGTTTCATCTTGAATGAGAAGTGAAACATTTTCTTCTTCCTCCTCAAGGACAAAACAGTCCAGTTGCTTTTTGAAAAAGCACCTTTGAGACTTCTGGTTCCATCAGTTTTTCCATCCATTCTTCCATTGTGGGAATTGATATATCTTTCCATATTTTTGCACATATAAAATTATCACTGCAGTCAATAAATATGTAGCGCTACCCCCATAAGGGCCACTGGAGTCTGGGTTCTCCTGGTCTTATTGGTATTGCTGCCAGTTCACACTGGTCCCTTGCTCAGCCACCTCTACTGGCCTGGGTTCGTAGTGGAATGGTGGTCAGTCTCTTTCCAGCAGGCAGGTCATGTGATGACATGGTATTCAGGTGGTTGGTTGGCTTTCCATTTATTTATTTATTTATTTATTTATTTATTTATTTATTTATTTATTTATTTATTTATTTATTTATTTATTTATTTATTTATTTATTTATTTATTTATTTATTTATTTATTTATGAATTCTTCTATGCCACCCTACTCCCTAAGGACTCAGGGCGGCGTACAGCATTTTAAAGAACACCAAACAATAAAATCATTAAAAACAATTTTAAAAAAGTTTAAAAAAGACACACAACACCATGCATACATGGGGGAGACCTCAGATGTAAAATTGTCTCAGAACCTTTCCTCCCTCCCTCCCTCCCTCCCTCCCTTCCTCCCTCCCTCCCTCCCTCCCTCTCTCTCTCCACCTGCTGAGCTTTCCTTCCACAGTCTCTGCTTCTTTGTGGATTCCACTGCTTGCCCCACAGAAGCCTTTCCTATCCTCATCTCTCCCTCATGCTTGCCCCACAGAAGCCTTTCCTATCTTATCCTCCCTATTGCCTTCACTCCCTCTCCCTTTCCCCAGGCCTCTTTCTCCATTTTCTCCTTAAGTCTCTTTTCCTATCCTCTCAGGCCTCATTTTCCCCAGGCCTCCCTTGCTATCCTCACCTTCTAGCTTTGCCCCAAGAAAAACCCATCCTTCCTCCTCTCGCACTCCCTCTATCTTCCCTTATTCCCACCAAAACCTCCTTTTATTCCCTTCTCCTCCCCCGCTACAAATATAATAACAAAGTTCCAATTTTTTTTCAAGATCCTTATCTGTTAGTCCCTAAGAAAAAATTCGCTTTCAACTGTATATTTGTTTTAAGGATTTTCTGAATTGGCAAATGAATCTCCCTCTGATATTTCTTTGCTTTCTCACAGATCCTCTACATATGATAAAAATACCTTCTCTACAATTGCATTTCCAACATACATTTGAGATACCTTTTTACATCTTTGACAATTTGTCAGGGATTAAGTACCAATGATACTTTCCTTTGTAGAAATCCTCTTTCAGGTTATAGTTCAAAGTAAATTTCAGCCCTTTCAGCCACCTATTTTCCCACATTATAACCAAAGATCTTCACCCATTAAATCATATTGTGTTTAGCATATTCATTTTCTGGTTCAACTTTAATATTTTATAAACCTTAACAATAACTTGTTCATCATTAACACATTATACAATTTCAAATTCAGTTTTTACAGTTTCAAAACCATAACTTTTCTAATCTAAATTAAAATTTCTTTCAGTTGTAAATATGTAAGTCAGTGATAAGCGCATTCTTCTGACTCCAATTCTCCAATCAACTCTTAATGGCAAATGTAGGCAGGATAAATCTGGCTTTTCCCCACAATCTGTCTGCAATCTTTCCAAGTATCAGGTGAAGAATCTGAGTGGAGTAGAGTATCCATTCAGCACTTCCCCTTCTTCTTTATGTTGTTTTTGTTTAGTGCCCTACACTTTGATCTATATGACTAAAGCTATCCACCCACCACATGACACAGCTTACTTGTCATAAAAGTAGCAGGATTCAAAATTTTCCAGTCAACATTTCTCCAGATTGAATATTAGGAAAGGTGTTTTTAAAGGAAAAACAGGTTGATGAGGGGCCAATAATAGAAAAACACAATGATTTGTTTTTATTGGATATTTTCAAGAAGAGTATGTGCAGCCATCTTTCAAAAGTACTTTAATTTGTATCTGTGCACTGACCAAGGAATTGTATTTTGTAGGCTCAATCACCTCTTCCATTCTAGGATACATTTTAATGATTCCTAATCACCACCATACTTTTTTCAGTTTATTAGTGTAGTGAACACACTTACATGCTACCATATTGATGTCTTTAAATGGACAATTCCACCCATTCATAAGTGTTGGTCTGGAGATATGCTTTTTTGAATTTTCTCATACATGTTATATACTTCTCTAATTTAATAGAGGAAGATAACTTAACATTGACTTTTTAAGCTAAGCTAAAAAAACATAGTTGAATGTTCCCTCCAAATAATACTGAAGAGGGATTTTTGTCCAACCTTTTTTGCTATAATATAAGCATACTCTACAATAATAAGAAAGTATTAAAGTTTCAACACCCTAGTTAAAAGTGAATCAAACATTTAACCAGTTTTTTTTAAAAAAACCTCAAATATGCATATGTATGTAGAAATGATGCTGATTCTGATTCATAATAATTTTAACCTACCTTTTATCATCTACATTTCTGAAAACAATGCTCTCTTTATTACTCTCCTATCCCTAAAACATTTTCTATTACAGCAAATCACCAGGTTCTAATTTCATTTTATTAAATCCTGCCCAATGAAAAAAAAATAGAAATGCATCTAATACAGAGTCAAGATATGGATATAACTGCCAATTTGCCCCTGATGCCTGGAAATGCTTTTCTATAAAATAATCAATACAGAAATCACTTACATTTTTTCTTGACAGAATTATTGTTTCCCTTGATGTCTGCTCTTTAGAATCTTTAATATGGGTCCTGTAATTGATAAATGCTACCCTTGCTTAGTCATGAAAAAGATGTATCATCAGTGGGAACATTTGACTTTATATTTGACAAGCTTAATAATAAGCTTACTTTATATTTATATGACTCTATAGCTTCCCTCTAGAGGACAGAAACAACATTAACAAACATTATAATGAGCGGTTTGATTTTTAACATAATGAACAATTAGCAGCTATTGTTTTCCCTGCTCAAATGGGGATTAAGCAAGAATGCTTTCATGACATATATTCTATAACAGATTTCAACATCTGGCATACTATTTTACACAGAAAGATTTTTATTTTTATTTTGTCTTCCAAGCAGATTTCTCCATTGTTCCTCACCTATAGACAGAACCTTGCCAACCAAAGCATGCCACCAGCCCCATAACACCTTTATTCTGGACACTATTAAGAATGAGCTGTCTTCACCCTCTTTCTGAGTGGTTTATAAGAAGCAATCCAGATACAAAGAACAATCACAATAAAAGCTAATAATCAGTAACATGCAACCTGGTTCATATTCATGCACTCTCCCAATGGAGACTTATTTATTCTATATCAAATGCATGGGAATAGCCACATTTTAAAGCCCATCTTCCAGGCATGGACTCAGCTGAATATCAGAGGGCGAAATAGGAGAGAATGATGTGGCATTAAGCAGAAAGAGCTGCACTCAGGCCACCTAAGGCTTGGTGACTGAGCATTGTGGATGATGACATTAGGCTCATGTTCTCTATCAATTGACAGGTCCTTGATTTCCACAATTCCTTCCATTGCTCATCAGCACCATGATTTTCTGCCTGCCTCTGACCCAATAGACAACAATACAATAGATAGTAAACACTAGGGAGATTTTGGCTAATATTCAGTACTCAGCACTTTAAACATAATCTACCAGGCTCTTCCCTTCTCTGAACTTGTTTACCTCTTTTCCAAACCATTGTTTATCCTCTGGCATACTAAATTAAAAATAGCCAAACAAACACCCAACAACTATGGTAAGGCCTCATCCCTTCTCCTTTCTCCTACATCCTTGGAATACAGATGGCTGTGTAGAGTTAGATTTCTGTGTATTTAAGAAGATATGTGCAGTTTACTAGATGTCTACAACAGAGCAATTATCTCCCACTTCATGACGGTGACCTTCCACCACAAAAAAATTGAGAATATGGGGTTTAGTCTTTGAAGAATCAAGATTTATTACCATATACTTCAAGAAGTCTGATAGGAACATCTGCATTTTTCTACTTTCAACAATTTGAGACAAAGTTGAAAACATGGTTACAATTATGCAATTATTCTAACAATGATCAAGTCATCAATTCCTTGTTTCAGAACAACATATGATCCAGGCAAGTCAGTAAAACTGAATGATGAAAGAGCTAGACTACTAAGTATATTCTTATAAAGCTACTTCATAGATTATGATATTTCAATCTTAGCAATTGTGTTTTATTCATTATCCCAGTGTTAAATGATCAAGGGGTTATGTAGGAATGTATGAAATATGCATCACTAATTTAACCTCTCAGTTGAATACCTTCTTTTCATCTTAAAATACTTTGACACTGGGGATGCATGACAATTTCTACTTTGATTTTCTTCTTAATGGAAGAAAAGGATTAAAGGATTCAGTGTGGGGAAAAATAGAACAGAAAATATTATCAAAGGAAAGTCCATAATTTAGAAACAGCAGATTTGATATTCTTATTTCTCATGCTATAGATGATTGGGTTAAACAGAGGTGGAAGTAAAGAGTAAAGGGCAGTTTGTGTGAAATCTAAGTAAGATTGGGTGTTAGTGGGAGGTTTCAGATATGCTAAGCACAGTGTTATCAAAACATCGAAAAGACCATAAGGTGGGGAAGACACGTGGAAAAGGTCTTCTGTCTTGCTTTCACAGAAGGGATTTTCAAAACTGCCTTGAAGATCATAGTGTAGGAGACAATGATAAATATAAAGCAACCTAATCCTAAAGTGATTATATTAGCCACAAGGAATCCAACTTCAACTAAATTGAACCCAAAGCAGGACATTTTTAGCAAATCCAGTTCAGAGGTGGGTTCAGCCCGGTTCGGACCGGTTCGCCTGAACTGGTAGCAAATCGCTGGTGATGTCATGATGACATCACGGAACCGGTTTCAGTCGGTGCCGGTCCATGGGCACTGTCATCTTTTTAAAATGCTTTTTTGGATTTTGGGGGGGATTTTTTCCCCAGTTTTTTTTTCCTGTGCATGCGCAGAAGCTGAGTTTCCGGCACTGCGCATGCATTGCCATCTTGTTTTAGGCTTTTTTTTCCTGATTTTTTTTTATTTTTTCGGCACTGGAGTATTTCACCCCTGGAAAAGATAAAATACAGATATATTTTAAAAAAGGGAAAAAAAGAAGCCAAGAGAAAGGGATAAAAGGATAAACAGAAAATCAATACAAAATGGAATAGTAGAGAGACCAAGAGATAATGGTTAAAAAAGGGAAGATTAAGGAGGGAGGAAGAAAACTAGGTTTTGTAGGGGTAGATATAAATAGGATTTAATAGAATTGTACTAGTACTAAGAATCCTTGACTGTTAACTATTGGAAAAATGGTTTCTCTTATGTATGTTAAACTGAAAATAGATTTAAAAAATGATGAATGTTATACACAGTAAAATATTGGTAAAGATAAAATGGAAAAAAGGAAATGGGATTAATCTTGATTATAAAATGAAGGAAACTAATATTGAAAAATGGGTAAATAAATGGGTTGTTAAAGAAAACAAGAAATTAAGGGTGTATAATGGTAAAACGTTGATTTTGAATATATATATATATGAGAGAAGAAAAGGAGGAAAATGAAGTGTACTAGTAATAAAAATATGGAAAATGGTTTTATATATAGGTAAAAGTGAAATAAGATGAATTATGTTATAGATGATGGAAAATTTCAGTAGATAAAATTAGACTGAAATTAATGTTGGTGTTTGATTATAAAATTAATTAAAGATTCAAATGTGGAGGGTTGAAGAATTAGAAGGGAAACTTAAAAGGTGTTTAGAGAAATAGAAACTATAATAATAGGGCATATAATGATATGTGTTAAAAATTGTATAAGAAAAAATGAATAAGGATAACAAATTATGGGAAAAAAGAAGAATATGGCTAAAATTTAATAACATATATTATTGATTATGTATAAGAAATGATGTAAGAGAAAGGATCCGGAAAACACTTTCTTCATAAAAGCTGTATATGTTTTGTGTTAAAAATAAAAAAACCTATTTACAAAAGAAGAAGAAGAAGATTAATTTGTGTGAGTGGAAGGCATGCATGCATGCTGCTCACACAAATGGAGCTGTGTATGCATGCATGCATCTGTTACTCACATGCCCCCCTCCCCGGGCTGGGCCAGGCTGTCAAGTTAGAAAGATAGGGGACTGTTGGTGTAAGCCTTTTATGAAACACTACCTTATTATGCCTGATTGAGAACTGTTCTATCAGCTCAAACTCCACACTCATCTTGTTCCACCGTTTCTGTGTCTTGTTCTTGTGCATCAAATATGTCAATAACCTCCTGCTTTGGATGTTGCTCCATTGTTTCCCAAGTTGAGATTCCTACATAAAACCTTAATATGTCATTAGCATATGATCCTTGGGATTTAGCAAAATATGCAACATTTTTATTTATGGCATTTTTTATGTAGAAAGAGCAAAATATATTTTGAAAAACCAGGAAATATGGATTCTATCTTGGAGTTAAATTTAAAGATTGCAACAATTTTTTTTTATAAAAGCCACAAAAGTATTACATTTATATGTCGGCCAACTTCAGCAATGTAACTCTGGTTGCCGAACAGTATTATAATATAATATATATTAAAAATGCAATAAAAATACTATTCCAGATCAGCTAACACAATAGGTTTTTTTAAATATAGTGGTTACACTCTTTCATACGTTGTCCAACTTCTACTATCTTTGGGGGGGGGGGGGGAACCAGTATAAACCTTTACATGAGTCTAAGAAGAGGCAGGCCCACAGAAAATCATGGTAAAATTTTTGACTTATTGCACAATTTTGGTCCCTAGGAAGCTGTATTTCAAATGTGGGGTGACATCATAAGGATAGTATGATGAAAATATAATCCCAAATTTGGACATACACCTTTGCTTATTGATTAAAGTTATTTTTCCTCCTATGGGCTTAATTTTAAGTGATGAGTAAGTTTCATTTTGCTGTGGAATATTATATGAGAAATGGAAATGTTGTGATTATTTATTTTTACTTAAGACTCTTCTGATGGTGGGATCATGCGAGGCCTTAAACAGTATACCAAGGATTTGGAAGCCCAATTGGTTTTGCTGCATACCCAAAGATGTGTTTTTGGGTACTCATTAACTTTTTTTCAACCTGAGCCAGCATCAAAGCCAGATATTAGTTCTAAATTCAGGAGACCCATAACTCTGGTTTCATTCATTGTCCTCCCAAAGCTGTTTTTCCAGGAAATCTAAAAGGTATTGCAGTTGAACACAGACTTTGCCCATGTGATGCCAGAGACTCTGAAACTAAAACATGCTCCTTTTTATTGCTTCTATTATAAAGATAACCCACTGCAATTAATAACACCACATTTAAGCAGATTTCCAAGCTATTTTATTTACAATTTTTGTTATCAAATCAATGCAATCGTATTTCTCTTAATGTGGCTGTTTTGTTTTGCAGTTTATATAATACATTCTATATAGATATCACCTCTTAATCCCATCTGATTTATAATTGGATTTTTAATGTGGCTTTTATTTGCTGTTTTACATTTGTTTTCTTTCTGTTTTTGACTGATGCCCATGACCATCTTACCTTATATATTCATCTAAGTATAATGGTGACATAAAACAACTTTTTTTGTAACCCACTTTATTTCTTAGTGAAACATTGTTGCAGTTCTCTTTGAAGTTCTTGAAAATGTTTTATTTGAGAAGCATCATCCATTGATTTATTCTTAAAGAAAGTTGAAACTCCCAATATTTCAATTTGTTTTTATCTGATTTTTTCAAAGAGGAATACCATTTGTCTGTCAGGATTATGGTCTTATTTAAACCACTTGCTAAATCAAATGGTTTATTTGGCTTTGTATATAAATTGAGTGAATCTACTGTAATTAAAATACTGTTTGCATAATTTGTTTTATGTCCTAGCATGATCTGAGATCTCTGAAAATTGTGGCTTATTCAATTGCTTGTTAAGTGAATAGTGGCTTAGTGTGATACAAAAAATCAACACAAATAAGATATCTCCCAATTAATTTCTGCTTTTAATACCTCTGAGAATGCATGGGGAAAATAATTTTTTTTTGCACAAAAATTTGCACAAGATTCTTTAGCCATTTGCCAAAAGGTAGTATCTTTTTTCCCCTCTAAAGAAAGACTGAGTTTATTTAGCAAAAATAAGAGCTGAAGCTTAATTATCCAAATGAAAGTGTAATTAGGAAAAGTTTGGGTCTATCAGATCATTTTTATATCTGCTTTAGAGATTAAAGCCTGCAATGGTGATTTTCAATTTGTGGTTCTCAGGATGCTGCTAAACCAATTCATAGCACAAGGCAAAAACTAGAGGTATCAGTTTGTATGTTATAATTTTCTCTCAGTTCTCAGTTCTCTTATATTTCTCTGGTTCAGAGTAAGAGCACTATTTCTACCTCAGTTGTGTCTCATTTTCAAATTTCTTTCCTTTCCTCAGAAAAACAAAGGTAAAAGACAAAAAAACTTTAACACGAGAAAAAATAGGACAGAAAATATTGTTAAAATAAAATATCAGGAATTCCATAACTTACAAAGAACAGATTTTATATTGTTATTTCTTATACTATAGATGATAGGATTGAACAGGGGTGGAAGTAAAGAATATAGGGCAGTTAAAATGAAATCTAAGTAAGTTGGGGTGTTAGAGGCAGGTTTCAGATATGCCAAACATACAGGTACCAAAAATATGGAAAGGACTATAAGGTGGGGAAGACAAGTGGAAAAAGTCTTCTGTCTTCCTTTCACAGAAGGGATTCTCAACACTGCCTTGAATATCATGGCATAAGATACAATTATCAAAATGAAGCATCCTAATGATGCAATGGCACTTGCAACTATTACTCCAACTTCAATTAGATTGAATCCAGAGCATGTTAGCGTTAGTAATTGTGGAATTTCACAGAAAAATTGATTGACAACATTAGAACAGAAAGGGGTGGAAAAGGTGCCACTGGCATGCAACATTGCATAGAGAAGACTTGTGACCCACACCAGGACCACTATTTTGGTGCAGGCTTTCCAATTCATCACCATCTCATAGTGTAATGGATGGCAAATGGCAACATACCGGTCATATGCCATCACTGTCAAGAGAGATAAATCAGAAGCTTCAAAGCAGGTAAAGATCAAGATCTGGGCATAGCAACCAAAGTAAGAGATGTGTCTAGTATCCACAAGAGCATTTATTATGGATTTGGGGATAATGACTGAAACAATGCCCAGGTCCTGCACTGCCAAATTCACTAGGAAGAAGTACATAGGGCTATGCAATCGATGGTCAAAAGCTACTGCAGAGATGATGAAAATATTTGCTGTTGCAGTTACCAGGTACAATATGAAGAATAAGAAAATATGTAGAAGCTGCAGGTGCCGATTTTTTGAAAATTCCAGGAGTAAGAAGTAAGACACAGTGGTTTGATTCTCCATGTTAATGTTATGACCAAGGTGAATGCCACATCTGCAAGGTATCTGAGGTATGCAATGCCATTAGATAAAAATAGTGAATCTATATCCGAACAGTGATCATGCCAAGAATCTCAGAAAATTATTTGGAAGGATTAGTACTCTTTTTCATTGAGAACCAAAACTCTTATGCCTTATAAGAAGTCTTGCAGGCATATCTGGTTCCAGTAGAGATTCCACTTTGAAGAAAAATGGTTTTCTTTCAATAGCCTCTTCATGAAACTTGTGTACAGCAATTCTAGTAGTTTTGTGAAAGAAAAATAACATTAAAAACAAATTTGTTATTGATAGGGAGCAACTATCTCCCTTCCCTTCCCTTCTCTTCCTATCATTGGGAAACTTCCTAACAATGGTCCACAAACTTCAGGATTCTGTTTACAAAGGAATGAAAATATGTTCCTCCACCAACTCCTTCATTATATTTATGCACATCCTTCTAAGTGAAGCAGTATCTGTGCCAATGAGCCCCTCACACACACTTTGTGTGTGTATATGTGAAAGCTATAGAAAGCACATAACCTTCCATTATCCCAGTTTTCTTTTTAGTAGAAAGAATCAATATGCTTCTCTTTCTGCCTGAACATATAATTTGTTTAAATTGCCCTCAATTCTGCTTGCTTTCAGAAGTTGCAGGTGCTCCATCACTGGAGGTTTTTAAGAAGAGATTCGACAACCATTTGTCTGAAATGGTAGAGGTCCCCTGCTTGAGCAGGGGGTTGGACTAGAAGACCTCCAAGGTCCCTTCCAATTCTGTTATTCTATTATTGTGTTATTCAGTTGCCACCCTTTGAACTCTGTGCTTTCATCTCTCTTTGAGTCCCTTGTGCTACTTAATGTTCTACAATCTCTGTTCCACAGATTCTCTAAACTCCAGTCCAATCTTCTGCAGAATTGAACATGTAGCTCTCCAATCTTCATGCCTTTCTTTTAGTAAATTAAACAAGTTATTTCCTAGATCTCTTTATTTTTTCTTATGGAAATTAATCAATTGTAACATATTATTGTTTTTTTTAAATATTATATATGCTATATTTCCAATAATTTGTTCTCCTGACCCTAAACATTTTTTCAGTCACAGCAAAGTACTAGATTACAATTTCATTTTATCAAATCTTCTCCTCAATGCTAAAAGTATAAAAGTGATTCTAATACAAAGTCAAATAATGCACATGTAAATAAGTGCCAATTTGCCCTGGAAAGCAGGAAATGGCCATTTTTGTAAAATAATCAGTATGCTGATTACTTACTATTTTTCTTCATAGAATTATTGTTCAATAATGCATGGATGGTATTGAATTCTTGTTCAGTTTTGAAAAAGATGTATGGATAAATTTGAGTTTATATTTGGCAAGCTTAATTAATAATAAATTGACTTTATTGCTAGCAATAATTTTGTTTCCCTCTAGACCGTATAACAAAAACATGCAAAAAGTTATAATGAGCATCTATATTTTTGTAATTAGCAATTAGTGGCAATTATTTTTCATGTTCAAATGTGAGAAGACTCTCCTAATAGATCTCATCACCTGGGGTTCTATTTTACATCCAGCTTTGAAACAATCGTATGCTCAAAATTAAAGCTATCTAAGCTTGTGATAGCTATGAGTTCCATTACTTAGTTATGAATAATGTAAATAAATTTGGCAAAAATTCTGGTTAAATTAATTCTTTCATTTAATTGAATGACCCCAATCAATGAACGCTAGGATGCTACATAGTATTCAAAATGGGGCTGCACCATGAAGTAGACTTTGGGCCCACAACATTTTGAGTCATGCAGGCATATTGCACTTTTGTAGTAATATCTAACTATCAGCAGGTCAAACATGTAAGTTTCTTTAATGCTACTCCTCCCCTTCATGTTCTCTGGGGTTTTTCCCATTGTCCACCATTTTCATTTTCTAAAAATGTTTATGAGGTTTAATATATATTAAATATTGGTAATCCTAGAAATTGCTTTCTACCATCACATTTCCTTCCTTCCTTCCTTCCTCCCTCCCTCCCTCCCCCCTCCCTCCCTCCCTGTCTTCCTGTTTCTCTCTCCTTCTGAAATTATATAACACAATAGCACAGGAAACCTGGCAAAGGACCATATGCCACAGAATCCAACAAAGTTTGGAATGCCAAATCTATCAGTAGAGGCTTGCTCAAATTTGAGCTGCAAAGCCTGTTGAGTGAGGGACAGATATGTGTATAGGCCAAAAGATGCTCATTTACAATAGAGCTTTGTAACCTGGAGAAAACACTCTGTGCTAGGCATTGAATCCAAATATCAGTTCCAAAATTCAGTGAAGCCCTAACTCTGATACCATTTAATGTTTCTCAACAGCTGTTTTCACAGGAAATCTACAGGGTATTCTATTTGATTTTTTCCCTTGTGATAAAAAATTCTGAAACACTAAAAACAATATCCTTTTTATCACTCCTGCTACAAAAATGTCCTTTTGATATTGTTCCATTTACTTAGATTCTCAGGCCACCCAAATTCAATTTACTTACAGTTGCTATTATACAATCAACACAACCATGATTCTCTTACCTGTCAAAGGTTTGCTTTACTTGTAAAGTACCCTAACCCCACAAATTTTATAATTATTGTGTTTTAAAGTAGTTTTTATTTGCTCTCTTATACTTTATCTTATTTCTGTCTTTGAGCCACTCCATATCATATTGATATATAGATTCAGGTATGTGACCCTTTGAGCTCTGACTGATACGTTACTGCAAATTCTATTGGAATATCTTGAAAATCCTTGAATTGAGAAGCATTATGACGATGTTTTTTCAAGGACTATAGCATCTCATTTGAAAATCCCAAATTTTGTAATTTTGTTTTACTTGATATTTTCAAGAGGTTTAGTAATTGTCTATCAGAATAATATGTATCATATCTTGAGTTTGATAACAGACCTTTAGACACTATCTGAGCAAATCTAATCATGCCCTCTTCAGTTCTAATAAGTACTGAATCCTAACATTCAAGAACATGACACACACATTTCAGTATCTGGAATAACTTCAGTAGGAAAGTAGTTTCCAAGAGACTTTGACTTTGCTAAAATATGTTGCTAATTCATATGGTCTCTTTGGTTTTGACGTGTAAATTATGTGAATGCAGTTGAAATGCAGTTGATAGACTGGTTTGGACAAAACTCAGCAGCACTTTTTCATGTGGCTGTTGATAAAAATAGTATTGTCAACATGATCATCAATGTCTGATGATGGATATGGCACAACAATATGAAGAAGTTGATATACAATTTGTATAATCATGTTTCATGCTGCTGCAGCCTCTGGGATAGGATAATTTTGTGGCTTCCTCAATAATTAACTTTTAAATCAACTTTGGGACAGTATGGTATATACAATTAGCCACAGCAATACATTTCATAACACATTCCTCTTTTTTATATTAAAATACTCTGGGTATTCATGAAGACAAAATCTTTAGGGTCATTTGCCCAAAGATAATGTACAATTTGTTTTATTCACTAACAAAAATATGCCTTTATTCAGCAGAGAAAAGAGTCCAATCTTAATTATTCAAAGTACCCTGTAATTAGTTTGGTGGGGGGGGAGGATCTGTTCATCACCTTGATATTAAATCCAGGAATTGCAGTTGTGAATCTGTGGAATTCAGGATGCTGCTAAGGCAACTCATAGTAGCCTGAAAAACAGAGCCAGTAAATACAGATATGGGACTGCAGGTCATTATTTTCTCAAGTGTTACCATTGGTTCTGTTAGATAGAGTGAATGGAAGAGGCAGACAGAAGTGGCTTCAAAACAACAGCTCTTTATTTGGCAACTATTTACAATATGCTGACTCTGTAAAATACCAGAGAGTGCTGTAAAGCACGAAAAAGTGGTTCATAAGTCTAAGAGTTATTGCTGTTGCTATTGACCCAGTTTGGCTCAGCTTAACCTTATAGACAAATCAAAAAGTTGAAAAAAATATTTGCAGGGATTCATTCACTTTTTCATCAAGAATCCAAATCCTATGCTTTAGAAGAAGTCTGCTAGGCATATCTAATGCCAGAAGAGACCCCATTTTGAAGACAAATGGGTTGCTTCAATGGTGTCTTCAGGGAAAGCCTTTGTACTGTTATTCTAATAGCCATGGAAAAGAAAATTAATATTAAAAAGAATCAAGAATCAAGAATAATTTCAAACTAAACTTTGGCAAACAACCCCCCTTTAACATTTCCCATTGGCATTCCTAATTGTTATGTCTTGTTGTCCCAATGGCAGATGTAGTGAAATAATAATTGTAATTGGTAAAGTTGTCAAAATTATCAACTCTTTCCAGTCTTAACTTTTTTCCAACATTCATTTGCTCTTCCATGAGACTTCTCTGTTGGGCTCTACTTCCCTTTTCTTCTTTCTACCTTTCCTCTTACCTGAAGTTATTCAGAAGATATGCAGGGAAGGACAGCCAATCCTGAGCTTCTTTCTCACTTGACAACTTTTATTCTCCCTGAGAGAAACTTCGTTGAGCCCCTGAATCCAGATTCTTTGCCCATAGACTGAAAGAGCCCCACCAATGTGACCTTGACACTGACAAAGGCCACCTATGCCCCTCCAATGAGTTGGACTTGCCAGCCCAAGGAGAAAGTTGGGCTTTACATAAGCTGAGCCCAAGCCTTCACTGTGTTGCTTTCCTGGACTTTGCAATGTACAGCTTTCCTGACTCCTTGAAGCAAATAAGTTGAGTTGGGTTTCATAGCCTGGAAGAGCACACTGGCTTCAACTGATCAGCTGGATTCAGAATCAATCAACCCTTTTAAACTGGTCTTGGTCTTCAGCTTCAAGAGAACCATGGTTTGAGAAAGCCAAGGAATGCATTAAGGAAACTAGTAAAAGTAGTAGTAGAAGACCCACTTTCTTCCTTTCTTCCTTTCCAATTCATCGGGAAACCCTCTAACACTAGCCTTCAAGCTTTCTAATTCGGTGTACGTGCATGCCTTTAAAAATATTCTTAATTATCACTCCTATTTTTCTCATAGATTATTACTTATACTATTTTAGCATAATTCAGTAATATGCAACCATAATGGTGTGTTTAAATGGATCATTCCATTGACTGAAAAATGTGGGATTGGGGGTATATTTATTGATTAGCTAAATTTTAAAACAAATCATATTTGAATTTTCCCATCAAATAATAATAAAGAATAACAAGGATGAATTTTGTTTTTTTCATTGTTTTTGCTCCAGTATAGAATGAACACATTGTACCATAGCAATGAATTTGAACAACGTGAATCAAATTTTTAACTGGAATGGAAAACAAACATTATTCCATAAAGTGCAGATGGATCCGGAAATGATGTTATAGATGCTAATTTGGCAATTAGTATTCAGTTTAAACAGAGTATTAAAATTTTTGCAAATTGTAAAATACCTCTCTTTTTTAATATCCAGTATCTACATACAGAAAATATACCATTATGCAAAGTATAAACTTCTTTCAGTATTTAGGAAGATTATGGACCACTCCCTGTACTGCTATTGATTCCCATTATTTTGTTCACAATACTCTTAATCTATCTTTCAGGGTGTAAATTTCTGAAAACAAATTTTTGTTGTCCTCACAATCCTAAAAGTTTTTCTATTATAGTAAAGTACAAGGGTCTAATTTCATTTTTTCAAACCCTTTCCCCAATGTCAAAAATATAGAACTGAGTCTAAAACAGAGTCAATGTAAAGATGTGCCAATTTTCTTTAGAAAGCAGGACAAAATTTGCAGTACAATCAATAAACTCATAACTTACTATTTTTCTTCACAGAATCATTATCTGGCAATGCAGAAATGCTACACAAATTGTTAAGCTATATAAAAGATGTATCAGTGAGTAATTTTGAGTTCATATTTGGCAAATTCAATAATAAGTTGATTTTACAGTTGCAATTAGTTTGTTTCCCTCTAGGTTATACAAACAAAATTAGCAAAATATTATAACAAGTGTCTAGATGTTTAACATAATTAGCAATTAGCAGCTACTAGTCTCAACCCGTGGGATTCTCCAGGGTACCCCCTATGGCCCACTATTATTATTATTTTGCTAAAAAATTGCTTAGGAGGTCTAATATTGAAGATTCTTGAAATAATTTTTCAGGATATCTTTCCATCTGATAAGCACAATTTTTATTAAAATAATGAAGTCATATATTGCAGACCAGGGAACCTGGCAAATATTCATGAGCCCCAAGATAAGACAAAGTTAAATCTATCAATAATTGTAATCTATGTTTTAGGTTTAAAAAAAAAAGTCCCACCGAATACTTGATTATAAGTTCATTTTCACATTGCACATACAGGTGGTCCTTGCTATTGACCACAATTGCAATTGGCAACTCTCTTAATAAGGACTGCAGTCCTTGAGGCATCACATGACCATGCTAAATTATAACCTCATTTCCATTTCTGTCATTAAGTGAATCACTGAGATTATTAAATAATATATCATATGATCATTGCTTGATAATTCCATTTCCTTGTCCTCCATTAATGCTGCTTGTTGGAATCCATTTGTTTAGAAAATGAATGGTAATCACACGACTCTTTGATGCTGCAACAATTGTAAATGCAAAGATTGGTTGCAAAGCCATTTCCTCCTAACCTTAGTAATTGTTGCTCAAGTGAGGCAGTTGGTAAGTGAGGACTGCCTGTACCATTGTAAAATTCTTATGAAAGCAAGGATTATCTTGAAGAGCCGAGGTGGCGCAGCGGTTAGAGGCAGTACTGCAGGTCACTTTAGCTGACACTGATCCGCAGGTCAGCGGTTCAAATCTCACCGGCTCAAGGTTGACTCAGCCTTCCATCCTTCCGAGGTAGGTAAAATGAGGACCCAGATTGTTGGGGGCAATGTAAATATACATTGCTTACTGGTGTAAACCGCTTAGAGAGTGCTTGCACTGTGAGGCGGTATATAAATGTCACAAAATAAATAAATAAATAAATATCTGAACCATTATAAAATATATTCAAAAGTTGTCTGTTCATGACATCTGGAAAGATTTCATTCTCAATTTAATTCTTTTGGAAATGTTCTTCGATGACATCCATGTTTATGGCATTTGATGTCCACTTATGCATCCCATTTAATACAGAAGAACATCTCTATCCAATAGACATCATCTCCTATTGGGAATTTTGAAAAGAGATTTATTCATTTTTTCTATCAATTTATAGCCACATGTATTGTTCCTCTGTGTATTTGTGTGTATGTGCAGAAGTATGCTTGTGCATGTATCTATGGTCGTTCCATGTGTTGTCATCTGCTCTGTCTGACAGTATAAGCCTTTAGATGGCACAATCTTATTGTGCTTGATTAAGAGATGGGCTACTGGCTCAAACTGCACTCCCCTCTTCTGGTTTAGAATATAGAATAACAGAGTTGGAAGGGATCTGGGGAAGTGTTCTAGTCCAATCCCCTGCTTAGGCAGGAAACCCTACACCACTTCAGACAAATGGTTATCCAACATCTTCTTAAAAACATTCAGTGTTGGAGCATTCACAACTTCTGGAGGTAAGCTGTTCCACTGATTAATTGTTCTAACTGTCAGAAAATTTCTCCTTAGTTCTAAGTTACTTCTCTCCTTGATTAGTTTCCACCCATTGCTTCTTTTTCTACCCTCAGGTGCTTTGGAGAATAGTTTGACTCCCTCTTCTTTGTGGCAGCTCCTGAAATATTGGAACACTTCTATCATGTTTCCCCTAGTCTTTCTTTTTATTAAACTAGACATATCCAGTTCCTGCAACCATTCTTCATGTGTTTTAGCCTCCAGTCCCCTAATCATCTTTGTTGCTCTTCTCTGCACTCTTTCTAGAGTCTCAACATCCTTTTTACATCGTGGCGACCAAAACTGAATGCAGTATTCCAAGTGTGGCCTTACCAAGGCATTATAAAGTGGTATTAACACTTCACGTGATCTTGATTCTACCCTTCTGTTAATGCAGCCTAGAACTGTGTTGGCTTTTTTGGCAGCTGTTGCACACTGCTGGCTCATATTTAAATGGTTGTCCACTAGGACTCCACTAGGTTTCTGTGTCTTGTGCTTGAGCATCAAGGATGTCAATCAATTCCTGCTTTGGATGCTGTCCATTGTTTCCCATGATGGAATTCCTATATGAAACCTTGACATGTCATTAGTATATAGTTCTTGGGTTTAATCAAAACAGGTATTTTTATGGGTTTTTTCTTTATAAAAACAGGGGAAACTTATTTAGTATTGTCACTCATTTTAAATAATGCAGACAAGAACTTGCAATAAGAAAAATACATACAATGCCCATCTTCTTTTTCTGTCACTGAAAATGTTTCTAAATAGAGCAAAGGAGTTCCATGTTCTTAGATGTAGATCATCGTGCAAAGTACACACCTCTAAGTTTCCTGATGCAAATTTGTATAATATTTCTTGTGGGACAAGATTGTATTGGAGAAATAACATATCAATGAATGCTCAACAAATTTCTAAGTTTCACTTGAACTCTTCTAGCATGGGAATCTGTGTTTTCCATAAATTTGGAACTGAATCAAAAGAGCTTTTATATTGCAGACAAATTTCCTCCACCATCTTAGGATACGGCACAATTGATTTCTGCTTATGATGAACAATAATTTTCTTTGGACTTTTCTCTTCAACCCCCCACCCCTCCCAAAAAGAATGGGGAGACATTTAGTATCATTCATGATGTAGGCAAAAAAATGCATACTTTTTGGAATATAAACCACAGCTTCCTTTAAAAGCCAAAGAAAGCTATTAAAAAACCCTTTAAAATAAAACTAACTTAAACAAAGAATATGACATTTGTTTACAAAGATACTATATAGAATAAAATTCTTTATTGGCCAAGTGTGATTGGACACACAAGGAATTTGTCTTTGGTGCATATGCTCTCAGTGTACATAAAAGAAAAGATACATTTGTCAAGAATGGTTGTCATAGGGTTCAAGTAAGCAATCAGGAAACTATCAATATTAATATAAATCGTAAGGATACAAGCAACAAGTTACAGTCATACAGTCATAAGTGGGAGGAGATGGGTGATAGGAACGATGAGAAAAACTAATAGTAATAGTAATACAGCCTAGTGAATAGTTTGACAGTGGTGAGGGAATTATTTGTTTAGCAGAGTGATGGTGTTTGGGAAAAAAACTGTTCTTCTGTCTTGTATATAGCACTGAAGCTGCCTCCTATGCTAAGGTTATTTTATTATGAAATATAGAGCTATAAATTTTGGAAATAGTGTTCATCTAAAAAATAAAATCCAAGTAATCCTCAATTTATGATCACAACTGAGCCCAAAATCTCTTCTGCTAAGTGCGATAGTTGTTAAGTGAATTGTGCCTCATTTTATGACCTTTCTTTCCACATTTGTTAAGTTAACACAGTTCTTAAGTGAATCCGGCTTTCCCATTGACTTTGCTTCTCAGACGGTCACAAAGGTTTCACTGCAACCATCATAAATATGAGTCATTTGTCAAGTGCTTGAATTTTGATCACATGGAGATGCTGGAATGGACATAAGTGTGAAAAATAGTTATAAATCACTTTTTCAGTGCCATGGTAACTTGTAACCATTACTTAACAAACTGTTGTAAATCAAAGACTATCTGTAATAGCCCACTAAAAAAAAAAGTCTGCCTTTATACATACTCCACAATATCCAGATTTCATTTCCTATCAAAGCTTCTTCATCACAAACTGGCATAAGCCATGTGCAAAATGCAATATGCCAACTAAGTATTTCCCAATAAATATGGCAATAATCTAATTTTTTCTCCTTGGAAAAGATTTTGCCCTCTGAAACAATGTGAATTTTTGAAAAAATTGTACATTAGTATAACATTAGTTAAAACAATTTCTTTTAAAAATTTAATGATAGTACCTAGGATTTATTTACAAAGAGATTATGGGCTTATTGAAACAATTTGCTAAGTCATATTGTTTCCTTGGCTTTGATTTATACATTGTGTGAAGCTAGTTAACATATAGTATTTAAATCATGATTTATGCCTTATTATTGTCTGGGATGTAAATAAATTGTAGCTTACTCAATAACTGATTGAACAGTGGCTTAGTGTGATATACAAAATCAGCTCCAGGACCATATTTTGCAATGAATGCATTGGAAAAAAAATTGGATGGTGATTTCAATAAAGATAATCTCTACTTTGTTTTTTTTCCTCTAATGAAAGACCACCTGTATTGAACAGAAACTAGGATTTCAAATTGGAAGAGAATGATAGAAACATTTTGAGGGTATAAGCTCATCATTACATCTGATCCTGATACTAAAGCCTAGGATAGTAGTGTTCAACATGTGGAATTCAGGATGCTGCTACACACAGCACCCTGAAAAACAGGGCAGTAATTAGAGTTGTGGGATTGTAGACTTACATCTTCCCAATTACTATCATTGGTCCCAGAGGTGGGTTCCTCCCGGTTCACACTAGTTCTATAGAACCGGTAGTAAACTGCTGGTGACATCATGGAGCCGGTTCTGTCGGTGCCAGTCCGAGGACGCTGCCATATTTTTTTTTCTGCGCATGTGCAGAAGCTGAGTTTTCGGCACTATGCCTGCACATTGTCTTGTGTTTTGCTTTTTTTTTGCTTTTTTGCTTGCTGTTTGTACTGCCCATGCGTGGCCACACGGCACGGGAGGAAGCGAACTGGCAGCGAGTTAAGTTAGAACCCACCCCTGATTAGTCCTTAATGGCAAACTCTACTTCTATCTTAGCCTCAGAAAATGAGGGAAAAGACACAGAGCATTTGATGTAAGGAAAAAAATATTAGAAAATAATATTCAAAATAAAATGTCAACATCTCCACAATTTAGATAGCACAGACTTGATTTTCTTATTTCTTATGCTGTAGATGATAGGATTGAACAGTGGTGGAAGTAAAGAATATAGAGCAGTTAATGCAAAATCTAAATAAGTTGCAGTGCTAGAAGAGGGTCTCAGATATGCTAAGCATGCAGGTACCAAAAAAATGGAAAAGACTATAAGATGAGGAAGACAAGTGGAAAAAGTCTTCTGTCTTCCTTTCACAGAAGGGATTTTCATCACTGCCTTAAAAATTAGAGTATACGAGACAAAAATAAAAATAAAACAACCTAATGTTGCAGAGATACTCACAAATATAACTCCAGCTTCAATTAGACTAAATCCAGAACATGATAACTTTAGCAATTGTGGAATCTCACAGAAAAACTGATTGACAACATTAGAACAGAAAGGAGTGGAAAAAGTGCCACTGGTATGCAACATTGCATAGAGAAGACTTGTCACCCACACCAGAATCACAATTTTGGTGCAGGCTTTCCAATTCATTACTATTTCATAGTGCAGTGGGTGGCAAATGGCAACATACCTATCATATGCCATGACTGTCAGGAGGGATAAATCAGAAGCTTCAAAACAGACAAAGATCAAGACTTGTGCAATGCAACCAAAGTAAGAGATGTGTCTTGTGTCCATGAGGGAATTTATCATGGATTTGGGAACAATGACTGAAACAATACCTATATCCTGCACAGCCAAATTCACTAGAAAGAAGTACATTGGTGTGTGTAGTCGATGGTCAACAATTACTGCAGAGATGATGAAAAGATTTGTTGCTGCAGTTGCCAAGTATAATATGAAGAATAAGAAGAAATGTAGAAGCTGCAGATGACGATCTTTGGAGAATTCCAGGAGCAGAATGTAAGATACAGTTGTTTGATTCTCCATTCTCTTGATTCTCTTAAGTTAGGACTGAGATGAATGCCACATCAGTAAGGAATGAGACATGAAAAACCATTAAATGAAAACAATGAAGTTACAGCTTCATACGTACTGGGAACAGAAAGGAAAACTTTTAAAGTAAAGTGACAACAATTAAACAAACCATACCATGTTAAAAGAATGCCAATGTCCAGTCAGGGCACTCTCCATATATTTCAATTAAACATTGATGAAATTACCAACCAAAAAACCCTCTTCTTTTTCTTACCTTCTTCCATCCAAATTCTTTACATTGTTGTTATAATTAAAATGCTTTTTAGAATTTGAAAGTGTCTGCCAAGACCATTTTTAGCTATGGAGAAAACTTGGGAGACTTTATATTGGTCATTTTCATTACATTTTTATAAGACTTAGTTGGTAAAAAAAAAAGGAGTGCAAGTTAAGTGTTGCCCTGGAATTGAGAAGAGTGTGAGTTCTTCTCCCACCTTAGGTATGAAAAACTGGCTGAGTGATTTTGAGTCACTCTCAGCCCAGCCCACCTCACAGGGATGTTGTTATGGGAGAAATAAGAGGAGGAAGGAGTATTAGGTATGTTTTCAATTTTGAGTTACTTATAAATATTAAAAGAGGGATAGCTATAATTAAATAAATATAATATATAAAGGAAAGACAGGGTACAGAACCACAACATAAATCCATGAAGATATAGATGTAGTGCTTGGGAGCACAAGCACAAAGAGATGGAGAAGTTTTTTGTCACATGTTCTGATAGATTTTGAAAAATAAGATTATAATGCTTAAAACAAACAAATGTTGGTTGAGTATTTATATAAGAAATATTAGAACTTTATTTAAGACACTCATTACATCATTACATTATTTACATTGTATCCAAATTTGGCTCAAAGTTTGCTTAATTTTATGATCAAGTCATTTTTTTTAAATGGAAGAATTAATTCTTTTTTTTTTTCATCCAGAAGTGAAACCTTATGCTTTAGAAGAAATCTGCTAGGCATTTCTAGTTCCAGAAGAGATCCCACTCTGAAGAAAAATAGATTGCCTTTACATTTTCTACTACAATTCTAATAGCCACAGGAAAGAAAATTAATTCCAATATTAAGAGGGATCCAATAATTTCAAACTAAGATTTGTAAGTCAGAACAAGGAACATAACCTCTTGAGGGGCTCAAATGCCTTTCCATGAAAGGAATATGAGCCCCATGTTGTGCTCTGCTTTGCTTTCCTCCTTTCCTCTTATTTGAAGTCATTCAGAAGATATGCAGAGAGGGCTAACCAGCCCTGAGCTTCTTCCTCAGTTTTTTATTCTCTCTGAGAGAAATCTCATTGAGCCTCTGAAGCCAGGTTCTTTGCTCCAGATTGAAAGAGCCCCACCAGTGTGACCTTGATACTGACAAAGGCCACTTATGCCCCTCCAATGAGTTGGATTTGTGGACCAGCCCAAGGAGAAAGTTGGGCTTTACATAAGCTGAGCCCAAGCCTTCACTGTGTTGCTTTCCTGGACTTTGCATGTACAGCTTTCCTGACTCCTTGAAGCAAATAAGTTGAGTTGCGTTTCATAGTCTGGAAGAGCACACTGGCTTCAACTGATCAGCTGGATTCAGAATCAATCAACCATTTCAGACTGGTCTTGGTCTTCAGCTTCAAGAGAACCATGGTTTGAGAAAGCCAAGGAATGCATTAAGGAAACCTAGTAAAAGAGCTCTGACTAAGTAGTAATAGAAGACCCACTTTCTTCCTTTCTTCCTTTCCAATTCAAAGGGAAACCCTCTAACACTAGCCTTCAAGCTTTCTAATTTGATGTACATGCATGCCTTTAAAAAGTATTCTTAATTATCACTCCTATTTTTCTCATATATTATTACTTATACTATTTTAGCATATTTCAGTAATATGCAACCATAATGGTGTGTTTAAATGGATCATTCCACTGACTGATAATTGTGAGATTGGAGGTACATTTTATTGATTAGCTAAATTTTAAAATAATTCATATTTGAATGTTCCCACCAAAAACATAGCAAAAAACAATGAGGGATTTGTTTTTCCCATTGTTTTTCCTCTAGTATAGAATTGAACACATTGTACTATATCAATGAATTTGAACAACGTGAATCAAAATTTTAACTAGAATGGAAAACAAACATTATTCCATAAAGTGCAGATGGATCTAGAAATGATCTTATAGATGCTAATTCATCAATTACTATTCAATTCAACCAGAGTATTTAAATTTGTGCAAATTATAAAGTACCTCTTTTTTAAATATCCAGCATTTACATGCAGAAGATATACCATTATATTAAGCATTACCTTGCTTTATTATTTAGGAAGGTTATAGACCACCTCCTCTACTGCAGCAGATTTCTATTATTTTTTTCATAATACTTTAAACCTACCTTTTATGATACATCTTTGTTCTCCTCTCAACCCTAAAAAGTTTCTCTATTATAGAAAAATACTGGGTTATAATTTTATTTTATTTTCAATCCTTTCCCCAGAGTCAGAAGTATAGAAGTGAATGTAATGTAGAGTCATGGATATGTAAAGAAGTGCTAATTCATTTTTGAAAGCAGGAAATGGCCTTTTTGCACAACAATCAGTATATTCATCACTTACTATTTTTCTTCACAGAATTATTATCCAGTAATGCAGAAATACTACACAAATTATTCAGCTATGAAAGACATGTATCAGTGGGTAACTTTGAGTTTATATTCGGGAAGTTCAATAATAAGTTGACTTCACATTTGCAATTATTTTGCTTCCCTCTAGAGTCTAGTCCATGCAAAAAGAATTAACAAAATATTATAACAAGTATCTGGATGTTTAACATAATTAGCAATTAGCAGCTAATAGTCTCAACACATGGGATTCTCCAGGGTATCACACAGGGTATCCCCCATTGCCCACTACTTTTATTTTCTAAACATTTCTTTAGAAAAGACAGAATCCAATTTGGGTCAGTCACCAGGACCCGAGTTTTAGTCTTCTGAGCTTTCCGGCTCCTGAGGATGGGCTCCAGCAAGAGTTCGAAAGCTCAGAAGACTAAACTTCTGGTCATGATGACTGACTCCGATTGGACCCTGCAATATTACCCTGGGACAAGTATATTCACTTCGTTCATTCCTTATGAGGTCTAATACATATTAAACATAGATGGTTCTTGAAATTATTTTTAGGATATCCTTCCTTCTGATAAGCACAATATTTTGTTAAAATTAATGAAATATACTTCAGACCAGGGAACCTGACAAATATTCATGAGCTCTAGGAGAAAAAAAAAGGTTAAATCTCTCAATAATTGTAATTCATGCTTGCTCCAGTTTGGGGGGGGGTTAATTCCCATTGAATACTTGACTATGAATTCATTTTCACATTGCACATATAGGTAGTCCTTGCCTATTGACCACAACTGGGATTGGCAAATATGTTAGAAATACCCCAGTCCTTGGGACATCACATGACTATGAGGACTTCTCCTCATTTTATCTTGTAGAGTGTCTCTCATTTTCCACCATTTTTATTTTCTAAAAATGCTTATACATTCTAATAGATTACTTCAGATAATCACATTTCTATAAATTGATGCTTTGATTTTCAGATTGCCATTTCAGCCCTGTTTATAGTTAAAGATTTGGGCGATATAACTTTTTCAGGCCTGTTTCAAAGTCTTGCCACAGGCTCAAACTTTCCAGTCTCATGCTGGTTGTTCTGTCACTACTTCTGTGACTTCTTCTTGAGCAATGATGATACCAATTATTTCCCACTTTTGGTGTTTCTCATTGTTTTCCATGTTAGGATCTCTATTTGAAAGCTTGATATTTCATCAAGCATACCAACCTTGCCTTTCATCAAAATATGGCACACTAAATTTCTTGATAGGTTTTGTGAAAGACTCAAGAATTCTGTATCCTTTCCATCTTAACTCATATCTTTGAAAGACACTTCTGCAGTTCTGCAAGTTATTTTTCTCATTTTCTGTTTAAGGTAGATAAAATTTAGATCTAAACACTTGATTGTGTTTTGCAAAATGGCTGCGCCTGAACATACTGTACTTTATTGTGTTCAACAGGCTTTACTTGATGAGCTAGATCGTAGAAGAAGATGAAGGTGTGACATAACCAATAAACAAATTTTGACTTGGTTATCCTCAGCACCAAGAAAATCATGGTTTGAGAATGCCATGGGACACATGAAAGACTGCAAAGCAGTTTCTGATAGGGATTATGTCAGAGTATGAATATTCATGGACTGGAATAGATCAGCCAATGGGGACTGAATGGAGACATGGTAACAGGTCAGCCAATGAATAGACATGGCAACTAAGTCAGCCAATGGGAGCTGAAACAGATCTGAATCTGTGCTTAGAATTGAAACTGAAACAACTCTGGACTTGTTAGTCTGCTCTGAACTCTGAACTGGAAACTGATCTCTCTACTTGTTACCACATTGGAAGAACTCTGCTACTGGTATTGTAAATTCATCTGTTATGTATATAAAAAAGTTAATGAACCCAGCTGAATCAGTCATCTGTGTGTGTTTTCTGGATGTGATTTTTGCTGCAAACTCTGATAGAATCTCTATCTTTTTTTCCCCTTCTAATTATTAGAGGATGCTTCCAAACTTGCTCTTTATCTGTGCTATGAAAGGTCTCAAGTGAATCAATCTGTGTATAAGAGAATTTGGGAAGAAAATCACGTTTCCCAGACCTTATTCAAATACAATCATAATGATCCTTCAAGATACAGAGTTGTGCTCAATTCTGGATAATGCCAACATCAGGGAGATTTTTGTACATCTACCTCTTTGTTTCCTAATAATGGAGGGAAATACAATGTCTTCTGTAATAGCAATAGCAATAGCAATAGCAATAGCAATAGCAATAGCACTTAGACTTACATACTGCTTCACAGTGCTTTACAGACCTCTCTAAGCAGTTTACAGAGTCAGAGGATCCTGGATCCTCATTTTACTGATTTCAGAAGGATGGAAGGCTGTCAACCTTGAGCCTGGTGAGATTCAAACTGCCAAAATGCAGTCAGGCGGCAGTTAGCAGAAGTAGCCTGCAGTATTGCATTCTAACCACTGTGCCACCAGAGCTAAATAATAAAATTTCCACCAAAATTTCCATCATGCAATCATTTCCTTATTCATGCAGTTATGAAGCAATAGATTAAGAAAGACACCGCTGAAGGAAAAATAGCAAATAGATTTCATTTCCTCTAAGCCACTCACTCCTTTCATACATGTACATTCTAGAAAGAAATCAAACTGTTACTTTAGTCATGAAACACTCAGACAGAATATTGTTTCAGATAAGAATAAGAGTGAAATACATACATGGAGATCACATCAGAGCCAGAGGTTGTTTCCAGCAAAGAGGACAGGGATAACCAAGTCCCTTATATAGGCTGCAGTCAACTTTCACTCTTTGGAATGTTGCTGCAGTCAACTGTCACTGTTTGGAATGTTTATTCTGTTGCTAGGCAAATAATCTAATAAAACCTCTGTTCTGATCTGCTTTCTATTGAGCCATGACACCTCTTTATCGTCATGCCCCAATTTAACCAATGGCCAACTCTCCACTATGTTGCTCCCACAAACTCTCAAAGGCAAAGTAGTCATTTAATGTCAATCAGCAATAATAGACCTCATTCCAAAATCACAATGACTATTTTTGTGTCAGCATCAAAGGTGTAGAGTAGAAATCTCTTCCTCTAGGGCACTTAGGCAATAGTAGCATGTAGATACATATTAATCTTTGTGTATAGTTGTGTATTGGAATATGAGATACATATATAATGGAGGGTGTTAGAGTGATGAAAGTCCAAATAGGGTAACATGAAGTAACCAGGCATCTTATTTTAATCGTTCTCAGAGCTGTCACCTGGTCAGGCTAGACAATATCCATATAATCTATTTGCCAACCCAGCTGGGACATATCAATGATATCAGGACCAGAGAGGTGCTTAAATGGAATGAACTGTTCAGAAATAAATTTAAATACATTACTCTTTATTTTAAGTTCTGTAGAAATTTTAAAAACACCTAAATTGGGCCAAAGTAATAATGCTATTAAAGGAAGCTTAGGCAGGTCTATACACCCATCTGCCCTTTTAAACTGAGCCTTTCTATACTATAAAATAAATATATATTTCATTGGTAAAATAATTAATTGGACATATCTTTCATATTCGTCTCCTGACCTCTGCTTGATTGGAATGGCAACGACTCAGGGTATGGAATTATAGTTTACCATCTTCTCCAGTGCTGACTTTGACCATTGATCTGGAAGGACATGATAAGGCTCTATCTCAGGGCTGTCAAACTCCCGGCCCATGGGCCGGATGCATCATGAGCTGGCTATGCCAGGTTTAGCAAAGGGGAAAAAATTCCCTATACGTCATGTGACAATGCCGTGATGATGTGAGTTTGACACCCTGCTCTATCTGTATTTCGGCTGAGTTTCACTTTGCAATTGCTTTTTCTTCCTGATAAAACTGAGGGCAAATGACACAGACAGTTCAATGCAGGAGAATCAAATAAAAAACACAGGTGAAACAAAATGTCAGACTCTCCACAGTTTAGACAGGACAGATTTGATTTTCTCATTTCTCATGCTATAGATGATTGGATTGAACATGGGTGGAAGTAAGGAATATGGGATGGTGAATGTTAAGTCTAAGTAACTTGGAATGTTAGAAGGAGATCTCAGATAGGCCAAGAATGAAGTTACAAAAAAGATACAAACAATTATAAGATGGGGAAGACAAGTGGAAAAGGCCTTCTGCCTTCCTTTCACAGAAGGGATTCTGAACACTGCTTTGAAGATCATGGTATAGGAGACAATAATAAAAATAAAGCAACCAAGTGCTGCAATGATACTAATAATCAAGAATCCAAACTCAACTAGATTGAAATCAAAGCAGGATAGCTTTAACAAGTATGGAAGTTCACAGAAAAACTGGTTGATAACATTAGAACAGAAAGGGGTGGAAAAAGTTCCAGTGGTGTGCAACATTCCATAGAAAAGACCTGTAACCCCCACCAAAATCATTATTTTGGTGCAGACTTTCCAATTCATTACCATCTCATAGTGCAGGGGGTGACAAATAGCAACATAACGATCATATGCCATGACTGTCAGGAGGGATAAATCAAAAGCTTCAAAGGAGAAAAAGAAAAAGATTTGAGCAACACAACCAAAATAAGAAATTTGTCTGGTGTCCATGAGAGAATTTATCATGGATTTGGGGACAATGACTGAGACAATACCCAAGTCCTGCATAGCCAAGTTCATTAGAAAGAAGTACATGGGGCTGTGCAGGCGATGGTTGAAAGCTATTGCAGTGATGATGAGAAGATTAGCTACTGCCGTTGCCAGGTATAATATGAAGAATAAGAAGAAATGTAGGAGTTGCAGATCACGTTTTTTTGAGAATTCCATGAGCAGAAAATAAGACACAGTGGTTTGATTCTCCATGTTTAAATTACGACATAACTGTAAGGAAGCACATGTGAGAAATAATATTAGAGAAAACTATATATGTGTGCAAAATCACTACTTCCATTCTTAAATATGCATTTTCTTTTTTCTTTTTAAAAATAATTTTTATTGAACATTTTTTTAAAAAACAAACAAACAAGAAAAATCTTCTTTTCAACACATTTGCATCAGTATACATTTTTTACATATCCATTTTTTTCTCTTACATTCAATTTGCCAGTTAAATATGCATTTTCAATTCTTGGTGGCTACTCATACATTTCTCACAGTTTATAATATTATTTTATTGTAGTATAAAATGTGCTGCCTAAATGGTGTGTTTAAAAAGGTCATTCTTTGCCAAACCATTCATTGATAAGTGTTGGACTAGATATAACTTTCATTAATTTTTTCACAGGGATGATTCATAATTCTCCGTCTCTCTATTTTTATAAAGAAATATAATCTTCCTATCAAGTATACCCAAATAATTTTCACCTAATTTTTAATTAAAAATTAGATGGACACATAATATGCTAGCCATGACTAAAGGACTTTAAGGATCACTTTGAGTAACATGACTCAAACATTTATCAACAACTAAACTATACCCTTTTGAGATGAGCCGAGGTGGTGCAGTGGTTAGAGTGCAGCACTGCAAGCTACTTCAGCTGACTGCTAGCTGCAGTTCAGCTGTTCAAATCTCACCGGCTTAAGGTTGACTCAGCCTTCCATCCTTCTGAGGTCGGTAAAATGAGGACCCAGATTTTGGGGGGCAATATACTGAACTCTGTAAACTGCTTAGAGAGGGCTGTAAAGCACTATGAAGCGATATATAAGTCTAAGTGCTATTGCTATTGCTAAACATTTTCAATATATACTATAGGCTTGCACCGTTTCCCCTCCCCTCACATCCCTTAGGAGAGCCATGGTGAAACCTTCTTCTCCTTGGCTTACCCATGGAACTGCTTGCTACTTTTCCAGGGAAACATATATTTTTTTACCAAACTCATCATTGCCTTCAACAATGGCAGAGCTTCTGAGTACTGCCTTCACTGAAAATGTTCTTAAAAATACAGGGAGATATTCAGAGATGTTTCTGCCTTAAAAATGAACTATATAGCACAATCAAACATCAAGAGAGTTTACAACATTTTGCATTATGTCTGCAAAATAGTTTATAACATGTCAAATTTCAGTTCCATGGGAGTCATAGACTGTGCATAGCCTACCTTGGTTGAAAATATTTGCCCTATAGTGCAGAGTGTGGCCACTTGAGGTTACAGGAATGAGAGTTTTAGTAGTATATAATGAAGAAACAATTTCAGAAATGCCATCATACTTTGTCCCTTAAGTGCAGAGAACATAAAAATAATGCCAGTGATATTAATTTTCCTATTAGGGAGCCGATCTTTCATTGGTTTCTACATTTCTACAATGTATAAATACATTTTTATTTTCCAGTATCAGCATGAGGGAGAGATATGACCATTTAAAACAGACATTTGTTTTATTTCTGAGGATGCATATAAAATCCCATCCACTCCCTCAAATAGATTCTTATTATAAAATCTGAAAATAATCCTCCTTTATGTTCTTTCCCCACCTAAATAACATATTAAAGTATGGTGTTATGTTATCATTTCTTTACATTCTCTTTCCAATGTTAGCATTACAGAATTGAGTCTAATAAATAGTCGAGGCATACAGACTTAACTAAATGCCAATTTGCAGAAAACAGGATATACCTTTTCTATTAAATTTTCAGTCTACATTTCACTTGCTCCTTTTCTTCATAGAATTTGTGTCTCCTGCTGCATACTCCTTTGACTCAGAAGCATAGATGCAGTATTGGATAAAAAATTTCCAACTTTGTTGCATGCAGATGTGCAGATGTATCATCAATATGAACTTGGTTGAACTTGAATGTATATTTAATATACATTTCCCTCAGGAATTAATTACATAGCAAAGAACCATACTGTCAAAACTACACAAAATATTAACAATGTCATTAATGTAATTAGCAATTAGTAGCTTGCACTATCCATGTTCAGATATGGATTAAGTGAGAAAATGTGCATGAAGCAAGTTCTAGAGCAGCAAATTTTGTCAATGCACAGATTCGAAGGGCCATCCAAGAATTTTTGGTATGATAACATGCCTATAACTGTGGGACTGCCATTTCTAATATACAACATAATCTTTGAATATTGGTTTTCAGTTCTTAATATTTTGTGATCTTCTCCAATTTGTGTGTGTGTATGTGTGTGTGTGTGTGTGTGTGTGTGTGTGTGTATGTGTGTGTGTGTGTGTGTGTGTGTGTGTGTAACATTTTTTGCTGATAAATGAAAATAAAGGGAAAACTTTATTTTATTTTAGTTCATTTATCAGCAAAAAATGTTACACATATAGACAACATAGTTTGTCGACTATAGAAAACTGCCTGGATGGTCCCAGGAGGGGCCGAAAGACAAAAGGAAGCTGTTTCCTTCCATACACCAGGATGACTTGACAGAATAAACATAGCTATATATATATATATAGCTATGAGTTAAGATGCTGTCAGTTTTTATTTAGAAATCTCACAATATCTAACCTGCTCATTTTTGACTACTTACCACACAACTTTATGCTCACACCAATTTTTTATTACTGGCACAGGATAATTTTTACAGATCTGTCAGTGAATCATTTTGGCTTTGGTTTGGACCTAGACCAACTAATGTAGCTCCTGTAATGTTTGATCCTCAGAGTTCACTTTAAGCACTCTTGTGTCTACTCTTTAGATTTGGGACTCTTAAAGATCTTTAGATTTGGGACTCTTAAAAGACAAACTTCAGGACATTTTCTTGTGTATTTAGGTGTTCACACTTACTTTGCCACTTGAGTCCTTACTTCACCAATTGCCAATAAAGCTTCCCATGTATATTTGGTCTGGGACAGGACATGGACAATCATTGCAGAGATTCTTGGAGAAAGTGATTTATCAATACCTATTTCAGTCTGGCTTCAGTCTAGGATACAGTTTGGGAGAACATTGGTCATGTGTGTTGAAGAGCTGGGAACATGGTTGTTATCTGTTTTTATGCTTTGTGATCTCTTAATGAATTTCAATACCAGCTGCAGATTTGGGGAAATTGTATTATAGTGATTCTTCTTTTTCTATGGTTGTATAGTCAATGTTGCTGGTAGAAGAGGAGCAGTCATGTCCTTGGACCTTTATGTTTCTAGTGCTGCAGATGGTTAATTCAGTGACAAAGAATGTACCACTGCTGCTTCACTCCACATCTGTGGTCTTTTAGTCTGTATATTATAAAAATCTTTCATAATTTTAATCTGTTATTATATAATTGTTTTTATATGTTTATTTATTATTACATTGTAAACTGCCCAAGCTCGCTTCAACTTATGAGATGGGTAGTATATTAATTAATTAATATATGCCTAGGAGTTTAATTAATTAATTAATTAATTATGCCTAGGAGTGTGACACTCTTTCTCCTTCTGTGTAATATATACCTATAAAACTGCAAAATAGTGTGTTAGAAGAAAATATATCCATTATATTTCTCTCTGAAGTCAATTAAATTAAATAAAGAATAAAGAATATTCTACATTGCAACAAGGAGAATTTTTACCAAAGGCAATCATTCATCATTTAGCCATAGTCCAAATGTGTGTAAAACAGCATAATTCAAATTTTGGAAGAAAGAAATTCAGTTAGATTAACAGAAACCTGCAGTTTTTTCAAAGTTCTGGAATGAAGACCACCACAAAAATCTGTGACATAATATGCTAAATGTTGCTCAGTTATTTCTTGGATTAATCTTATTATCTAATTGGATCCATTAAAATAAATAGAAGTTTATTGTCCCAATTATTTAATGGTCCACATCTGAGAATAACTAAAATTGATTCAAATTCCAATTATTTAGTTTGGTCTTAAATAAACTCTCATTTCTTTGAATAGTATCTATTGTATAATTTATTTCACTTTGATTTCATTAGGCAATTCAAATTTTCAAATGCTGAACAGTTTTAAAATATATTTTTGAAGGTAATTATGGGAAAAAAATTAATCATGGAAAAATAACTTCTGTTTCCACTCATCTTCATCTCAAAGGACTTTTATTCACTGAAATCTTCTCTAGAACCAAATCAAGCTGTTCCTTTACAGAGTCAGAATTGGATCAACTGAAATAAATACAAATAATCATTATAGTACAAGAACATAGATGTATTTGATAAAAACAAAAAAAATCACAATCGCTTTTTTTAAAATTGCTTTGTAAAATATAAAATTTTAGAAATGAGACCTCTAAACAAGTAGAATAATCCAGAGCCCTGGTTGCCTTCTCTTAGATCTTGAATTAAAGCAGCATAAAAAGTTTCTTTCACTCTAAGCCTTGACTCACTCAGGTGGGTTCCTGAACTGCTAGCTCAGCTGGACTTGTAATAAAACATCTACATCAGGGCTGTCAAACTCCTGGCCCGTGGGCCAGATGCGTCATGGGCTGGCCACGCCCATGCCCAGTTTAGCAAAGGGGGAAAAAGTCCCAATATGTCACGTGATGCTGCGTGTTGCCGTGAGTTTGACACACCTAGTCTACATGGAGACCACAAACTACCCTTTATGATGTCATGCTGATGCTATCTACCTGACTATGAGAATTATGAGCCGCGGTTAGAGGCAGTACTGCAGGCCACTTTAGCTGACTGTGATCCGCAGGTCAGCAGTTCAAATCTCACCGGCTCAAGGTTGACTCAGCCTTCCATCGTTCCGAGGTAGGTAAAATGAGGACCCAGATTGTTGGGGGCAATATAAACATACATTGCTTACTGGTGTAAACCGCTTAGAGAGTGCTTGCACTGTGAGGCGGTATATAAATTTCACAAATAAATAAATAAAATAAATATCTAATGCCACTTTGTCCTATGTCAGTTACCTGAAAATAAAATGCAGCCATGGTAACCTCAGATTGTTGCTACCTAACTGAAAAAAGAAAGGCTTTGCAGAATAAGATCATAAACCTCACTCTCGCTATTTAAAGCTTAATAGTACATGCCTAGATTTTAGTTTATTCTTTTACTAAGCTTATGAAAATTTGATTATGTATATTTATACAATGTATATTTATGTTTTCATGTTTATATAAGTTCTGACCTGTGATTCATTTATTATCGATTATTTGTTTATTATTATATTTACAACTACTATTGGTAAAGTATTGACTTTGTCAAAGTAATTCAAAGTAATTGGGTGTATGTAGTAAGTTCCTTCATTCAATTCCATTGTAATGTTATTTCTAAGTTGAAAAATATCTGCAGATAAACTTTTAAAAAGAAGTTGTGCAGATCATGATTGAATAGTATCAGAAAAATAATCTGAAGATTCCCCACCAACACATTATAAAGAAGATAAGTGCTGTGTTTCACATGACATTATGCTATCTCCTGTAGTAGAATGAAATATAATTGAAGAGATGTGCCACTTTCATTAAATTTTTAATAATGCAACTTAATCAATCCTCTAATCTCCCTGGAAAGATTTTTTTTTAAAAAATCAGGGCATAGTATTCATTACTATCTTGTGAACTTGTAAATCAATACAGGTAGTCCTCAACTTACAACCATTCATTTTGTGACTATTTTAAGTTACAACAGCATTGAAAAAAGTGATTTAAGATAGTTTTTATGCAATGGTTGCAGTATCCCCATGGTCACATAATTAAAATTCAGACACTTGGCAATCGTCATGTATTTATGATGGCTGCAGTGTCCTGCAGTTATGTGATCACCTTTTGCGACCTTCTGACAAGCAAAGTTAATGGGGAAGCCAGATTCACTTAATAAACTGTATTACTAATTTAACAGCTTCAGTAATTCACTTGACAACTGTGGCAAGAAAGGTCATAAAATGGGGGGGAGCTCACTTAACAACTGATTTGCTTAGCAACAGAAATGTTGGGCTCAATTGTTGTCATACATTGAGGACTACCTATAGCTATAAGTAAAGATTTAAAATACTTGAGATGCTTTATTTCAAATGCTCATTTAAAGTCTTTGTTTTAAATTGGCCGTAAGTAAATATCAAGAAAGAGGTGCTGCTGGAAATAATATTACAGTAAAAATAGTAGAATGGGAAAAAAAATAAAGATAAAAATAAAGCCAACAACTTAATAGCCATCCATCAACAAGTAAATCAACATCTAGAAAGCCACGTAAAATAGGCACCATATAAATATCACACAGAGAACACCCCAAAGCAGACACTCTGCTAGAGAGAAGCTCACTTAAGATGGGCTCCATTATGAGTCAGAAAGCTTGGAAGACAAAACCTCTGGTCCTGGTGATTGATCCAGATGTTTATTCCATAAAAAATGTTGAGACTGTAGAAAGAGTGCAGAGAAGAGCAACCAAGAGGATTAGGGAACTGAAGGCTAAAACATATGATGAATGGTTGCAGGAACTGGGAACTGGGCATGACTAGTCTAGTGAAGAGAAGGACCAGAGAAGACATGATAGCAGTGTTCTAATATTTGAAGGGCTGCCGAGAGGAGGGGGTCAAGGCTGTGATTCACGATATGGAATTATACTTTGGCACCTTCTCAAGTGGCATTGATCTGGGAGGATATGATAGATATAGGATAGTATCTATCTCTATCTTAGCTGTGTTTCTTTTTGTAATTGCTTTCCCTTACTGAGAAAACTGAAGGCAAAAAACCCCATAAAAAGTTCAATGCAAGAGAATCAAATAAAAAACCATAAGTGAACAAAATGTCAGAATCTCCACAGTTTAGCTAGGACAAGTATGATATTCTTATTTCTCATGCTATAGATGATTGGATTGAACAGGGGTGGAAGTAAGGAATATAGGACAGTGAATACTAAATCTAAGTAAGATGGGGAGTTAGAGGGGGGTTTCAGGTAGGCTAGGCATGAAGTTACCAAAAGAATACAAAAGATTATCAGGTGTGGAAGACAAGTGGAAAAGGTCTTCTGCCTTCCTTTCATAGAAGGGATTCTCAGCACTGCCTTGAAGATCATGGCATAGGAGACGATAATAAAAATAGAGCAACCAAATCCTGCAGTTATACTAACTCCAAGCAATCCAATTTCAAGTAGATTGAAACCAAAGCAGGATAGATTTAGCAATTGTGGAATTTCACAGAAAAACTGGTTGATAACATTAGAACACAAAGGGACGTAAAAAGTGCCAGTGGTGTGCAACGTTCCATAGAGGAGACCTGTAACCCACACTAGAATTATTATTTCAGTGCAGGCTTTCCAATTCATCACCATCTCATAGTGCAGTGGGCGGCAAATGGCAACATACCGATCATATGCCATGACTGTCAGGAGGGACAATTCAAAAGCTTCAAAGGAGACAAAGAGAAAGATTTGAGCAACACAACCAAAGTAAGAAATTTGTCTTGTGTCCATGAGAGAATTTATCATGGATTTGGGGACAATGACTGAAACAATGCCCAGGTCTTGCAAAGCCAAATTCATTAGAAAGAAATACATGGGGCTGTGCAGTTGATGGTCAAAAACTATTACAGAGATGATAAGAAGATTTGCTGTTGCTGTTGCCAGGTATAATATGAAGAATAAGAAGAAATGTAGAAGCTGCAGTGGCCGATTTTTTGAAAATTCCAGGAGCAGAAAATAAGGCACAGTAGTTTGATTCTCCATGATTAACTTATGACATACCTACAAGGAAGCACAGGGAAGCACGTTAAAGTAAAGGCATGGACCTATGCCATGCATGGTGTTTTGATCTCCATGACATGAGACAAAGCTAGAAAATCTGCACTTACTAAAAAGTATTACACTGAAGCTTAAAGACAGAAACTCTCTAACTGCATAAGGAAGTATAATATACATCTGACTCACTCACACTTCCCCACCACCCTATCAGAACCTATCCTTCAATCCCATCTCATCCAGTCTCTACTGTCAGTACCTATCCTTCCATCTTCCCACCATCGGAACTTATGAAGCTTCTTGGATGAGAAGTGATACATTTTCTTCATCTTCCTCAAGGAAAAAACAATCCAGTTGCCTTTTGAAAAAAAAAAGCACCTTTGAGAGTCGCTCTAAATATGCCTTAGTTTTGTTGCTTCGGATTCATATAAAATCCTGTCCCCCATTCAAATAGATTCTCATTGTTTTGATTCATAATATTTTTAATTTGAGTCCAAATTTCTGGGGCAAAAAAGGCCCTTTTCTCTCTCCAACATATAACATTTTATGTTGTAGGAAAGCATATGTTATATTATCATTTCTTTAAATTCTCTTTCCAATGTCAACATTATAGAATTAAGTCTAACAAATAGTCGAGTCAGACATATTTAACTAAATGACAATTTGATCCAGAAAACAGGATATGGCTTTGCTGTTAAAAGTTTAGTCAACAAATACCTTACTACTTGATTCTTAGAATTTGGGTCTTCTGCTGCATATTCTTTAGACCATGAAGTATAGTGCAGTATTGGATAAATACTATCCAACTTTTGTTGGATACAGATTACAAACATATCATCAGTGGGAAATATTTACTGTATATTTAGAAAACTGATTAATCAGTTCATTGTTTCCCTCAAGATCTAATTACGGAACATAATATCACACAATCAAAATGAGACACAATGTTAAGACAAGCATCTTGTTAATATAATTAGCAATCAGTAGCCTCTGCTAGCCATGTTCAGATATGAATTAAGTGAAGATACTATACGTGTGAGCATGTTTTAGAGCAGATCTCATTTGCCTAGGGTTCTACTTTACATTTACCTACTAAGAGATTCCATCATTGTCAAATTTTTAATGTAGATGGGATGAGGAAACTCCATTCACAGGAAGAACAGATTTGCAATATATTTCACCAAGATAGACTATATTAGAAGGTTGCACATCTGGTACTTCTCCTCCCTCTCCTATGCCCAAATAAATCAGGTTCTAATCATTCTGAGCAGGGGTGGGTTTCTCTTACCTTCCCTATTTTTTCAGATGTCTCGTCAGAAGTGTGCAGGTCACATTGGAAGTGCACACGTTGGAAGTGCTCGCTACACTCACATGCGCACGCATCACATCCAGGTACTGACCCTTTGTGCATGCGCAGAAGTCTTTGGGTATGCGCAGAGGATTATTTGCCAGCCACTTTCAAGCAGCGGCGATCGGGGAACCGGTTCGGAGGCATGGAAGTCGGCCTTCACTACCGGTTCAGTGACCGTGGCCAAATTTCCATTACCAGTTCGCACAAACCAGTCCGAACTGGGAGCAATCCACCACTGATTCTGAGTTTCTTCTTAATGCTATCACCCTTGCCAGATTTTAAGGAATGATTTTCCGCTCTTTATTTACACAATGATTTCTTAATATATACTTCAAGGCCACTTCCTTGACTTTTTACAATGCTATATCAAAGCCATCTGAACTGCTGTCTTCCTAGTGAGTTAGGTATCGGTGAGTTCCATCACATAGTCACACATAATGTGAATAGATTTTTTGAATACTGATGGTTTTAAAAGTTGATGTTTTGATTTCTAGCATACTGCTTCCTTTCTTATCCACTAATACTTTTTTATTATTCTATATACAACAATGCAAAATCACACCTGTCAGGTTTTTTAGTTCAACTGCATTTAATTTTTTAATTTATATGTATTGAATTTTTCTCAAGAACCTAGAATGTCATCATGTACTGGTATAGGAGTGTGTATGTGGCTCCAAATGATGTGACCTTTTGAAATTGACAGATGCAAATTTTGTCAATGTGCATACTTTTTAAGTGCTGTCAAAGATTTTTTGGTATGGCACCCAGTGTGAAGATAAGTAGTTGGCTTATATTATAATCTTTCAACTTCAGTTTTCAGTTTTTGCTATTTTATAATCTGCTTCAGTTCTTAGTCTTCTATTCTATTCTAATATTTCTTGGTATTCCCATATCAATTATCCATACAAGATTGAAAATCAAACACGAAGAAGACAGATTATTATCAAACTTGAAATTTATTTTACCAGTGGTTGGAAAAAAGGAGTGGAGAGTAAGAATGGTATTTGTATTGTTAAGCAAATTAAATACTCAGACAACACGATGTTTATTAAGGACCAAGGAATGCAATTAATAGAAAATTAATAAAATTTATTTTTTAAAAAATGATTGGTTATATCTCCATTGTTAAAATATTTCACAAAGTTTTACTTCACTTCAATTTTGTTTTATCTTGCTACAGGGGACAGTATAATGTCTCCATCCTGCCCTGCTGGATCCCTTGGGCTTTCTGACCAGGCTGGGTTTCCACAGCTCTTGGATCTATTTCCTTCCTTGCACACCCCTCCCACACACTTGGCCCTTCCCCATGCCATCATGTCTTGCACTGTTTACCTCTTTTGAAGATTGTCTTTCAGAAAGAGAAGCAGTCTATGCTCCATGCAACCTTCCTGTACAAAAGCTGCTTTGTGCCACACCAAACAGGTGCCATTTTGGAAGTGGCTAAATCCTGGCAATCCTGAGAGTTAGTACCCATTCCAGGATTGCATGGAACAGCTATTGTGTAGAAAGGTGCACAGTTCATCTACTGCATCTCTTTCCAAAAGGCAAACTTTGGAAATCTCCTTTTGGAAAGAGAAACAGTCAAAACAATTCATAGTCATCATATTAAACTGCTTGTGCCTTCTCGGAAATAAATGACATTTTGGGAACAGTTGCAATACTTGCAAACCGATCTTCTGGGTTACATATTCATAATTTTCTATATGTTAAGAAAAGCCACTCACATAAAGCAGGATGGATCTTATACTACAAATTATGGAAAATACAATAATAACCTTGGCCTCTATCTATAATCTAAAAGTTAGTAAATAAATAAATAAATAAAAACTCCCTTTCGGGTTGAAGATGAATGACAGATTGTTAATCCAGGTTACTTTTCTATGAATTCCTAAGAAACAATTGAAAATGTCTGAAGAAGACAGGTGAATGTTTCTATTATCTATCACAATTTTAAAAACATTGTCACAAAATGCAGAAGCTAATTCCATTATTAGTTATATTACACTATTACAAAATAATCAGAGAGAAAACTTCTCAGTGATTTTCCTTACATCAATTATTTTTATGATTTTTTTATGGAAATCATACAAAAATTACAAAGTTTAAAACTTACATTTATGACCTCCTCTTTCCAAGAACTTTGAAAAGAGCCCCTTGTACTTCCTTGTTTCGGAAGCTGTAGATCAAGGGATTGAGCAATGGTATAATGGTGGTGTATAGAATTGAAATTAGGGGGTCTTCCTTTATGGAGTGAGCAGAGGAAGGCCTTATGTAGGTGTACATCAGAGTGCCAAAAAAGAGGCTCACCACAGTGAGATGTGATCCACAGGTGGAAAATGCCTTCATCCTACCATGAGCAGTGTGGATTTTGAGGACAGAGGAAACAATGAAAACATAGGAAAGAAGGGTTAGACCAAATGACACAATCATAATACCACCAGAGATGGTGAAGGTCACCATCTGGCTGACAAAGATATCAGAACAAGATAAGTGTAGTAAGGGAGGAATGTCACAGAAAAAGTGATTGATTTTATTAGAATGGCAGAAATGTAGGGAAAAGACCATGGCTGTATTAATAGTGGAATTGAAGTGGCCAATAATCCAGGAGGTGGCCAACAAACGTCGACGTACTGTTTGGTTAATGAGTAGAGTGTAGTGCAAAGGGTGACAAACAGCTACATAACGGTCATATGCCATAGCTGAGAGAAGAACACATTCTGTGCTTCCAAAAGTACCAAAGAAATACAATTGTAAAGCACATCCTATGTAGGAGATGGTCTTGTCCCCTGACAAGAGGTCCCATAGCACTTTAGGGGCAGTAGTGGAAGTGTAGCAGATCTCCACAAAAGAGAGATTGGCAAGGAGAAAGTACATAGGAGTTTGAAGATGCTGATCTATCATGATCAATGTAATGATGGCTAGATTCCCTCCTAACGTTAACAGATAAATAAACAACCCTATGACAAAAAGAAGATTCTGGTTGTTTGGGTCAATAGAGAAACCCATCAAGAGAAATCCTGTAGCACTTGTCTGGCTCTGATTTTCTGTTGGTGTGTGTCCATCTTTAATCATATTACTAAAGCTTTGGGTTGTTGTTGTTTTTTGGAAGATTTCTTGGGTGTTTAATCAGTCAATGCTGGTAATTTCAAGAAGTGCCACAGGTTAAAAAAAGTATCACCAATCCATAATGATTTTATAAATCCACTTTGTGTGATTGCTTCCTTTTACAGCAATTTCAGAAGTAGCAAACCTAGATCAGGATAAAAAGTCAGCTGTAGTGAGTTGGTGGCCACGGGCTAATTTGCACTAGAACATTGAAACCTCCAGCTTTTGAGGATTCTTGCCAAGAATGATAGACTTCAAACTAATTAGGGAGATGGTTTCTTACGTTCTTGATCAACAATGCCCTGTGAGGATGGAGCTCCTATTATTAAGTAGTACTATTATAGTACTATTACTATGTGATTAATATTGGTATGTATATTATATTATCATTATTATTCTTGTATCTCTATTCAAAACTAATTATACCCAGACAACACATTGTTCAGATAGATATTTGAAAAGCAGTAAAAAACAAATACAAGAAGAAATAACTATATGAGAAACAAAAATGATTTCCAATATTGCCAGCTGCTAGAATGACTATGCATCTTAAAAAATGATTTCAGATCCATGGAGTGCTACAGTGGACATTGTTCAACAGCCAATTGAAAGGTAGGTGCAGAAAGGAAATTGAATGCTACCATCCAGAACAAGAAGTCCAATATTTCCCTTAATAAATGGGATATCTACCATGCAGGTATTTTGTATTAGATGGGCACATAGATATATAAAGGTTGTGATCAGCTTGTGAAGATTCAAAAATCTGAATTTATTTTGAAATTCCAGCATCTTTATTATCTCTTAAATGCAATAGTAGAGAATATATGTAGCTCAGGATTGAAATACTGGATTGTTGTAATCAAGTGTTACTTGAAATCACTTTTTTCACTCTCCTCTTACCTTTGAGCACAAACTCATTTGATGCTACTTCACTCCTGTGAGTGGTAGCCCTATAAAAGGAAAAGTAGTGCTATAAGATTATTTTCAAGTGTTTCTTAGACCCTCCTTTATAATCCAGTTATCTTAAAATCAGTCTTGCCTATTATATTCATACAATATCCTTTCTACTTGTCACCAGATATTTCTGTGGTGCATTGTTGTGCAGCTTACATTTTGAGTTCATGATCATGAGTTGTGATCTATACCAGTGGTTCTCAACCTCTGATCCACAAACTCTGCGGGGCTACGATGTCATCACAGGGGGTCTGTGAAGGCTTGAAAAAATGACATGATTTAAATATTGAGGTAAGTCTTGGGGGGTCTGTGGCCATATTCCATGGCCATAAAAGGTATTTAAAGGGATCTGTGGTGAAGAAAAGGTTGAGAACTACTGATCTACACCTTACCTAGAACAGATCACAATAGCCACATTGACTCCAATTGGTGGCAAAGTTGTTTCTCAGATGAATTCTGCTGTTAAAGGTTGGTTCAAGAATTGAAAAAGCTGAAATTTGTGGTGCTTGGACAATCTGTATTGTGACTGAAAATCAAGCTGCACAAGTGTTGCCAAATCATTAATGTTTTGGAGAACATTTAATTTCCTGTGTTGTGCACTGCCTACTACTATTTTGTTGCCTCTAAAAGAAAATTGGTTGATTACATTCGCTTGAAAACAGTCTACTGTAACCAATGATGTGTATTTTTAGATGTACAGTATGTATATTTTTAGTTCTCTGAAATTATATATCTGTCTGCCCTTCCTTTGGTGATCTGGGAAAGGATTTTTCTCTGAGTGGGCTCTTGAAATAATGACGTTCTTCTTGCTTTAATCTCTACTGAAGTTTCATTAAAATATTTTGATAAATATTTAAAATAAAAGTATTATTGATATGATCAAATCTGAAAAATAAAGATGCTATTTTTTCTCTCTCTTCCATCATGAAACTCCCAATCTGATCATGTTGGATTATGTAATATTTTAGAAAATAGATCTTCAAAAAGAATTAAATAACACTGAAGTTATCATCCTCACTTACCTGGTGGTCAATCTTATCAAATTCAGAGCCAGCTACTTCTAAGCAGAAATATCAGAATTACCCGATAATTTATAACAGTGTAATTATTGCTTCATGATATCAGTTTCTTTAAATTTAACTGTCAAGTAGATTCTGCACATTCATTTTTTATGCTTTCCTTCTTATATCATTGAGAACTTTTATTTGCACTCCTACTGAATTTCTATTATATGTACACTTATGCATGGTTGTTATTCAAAGTTAATCTTCCCTGGGGTTACATGAAATAATTCCCACTGGAGAAAAAACCTTTGGGTTGTGATAATTGTTCCTGGATGAAAACAGTGAATGGAAACAAGTAATAGTCTATATTCATGGCTTTGAAAGCAACTATTCTGACAAGGTGGAAAGGTTAACCAATAATAGCTTTAAACATAATAATACATTATACACGAATCATACATAAGAGCTTATATAAACATAAAAGAATAAATATACACAATCAAACTCTCATAAGCTTACTAAAAGAATGAACAAAAATTTAAGAATATTTAAAGTTTAACGGACGAGGTTTATGAACTTATTCTGCAAAGCTTTCCTTCTTCATTATGTAGCAGCAACCTGAGGTTACCATGGCTGCCTTTTATCTCCAAGCAACTGACATAAGAGTTCAGACAGACACCATCAGCAGAACATCATAAAGGGCAACCTGTGGTCTCCATGTAGATGGTTTCATCCCAAGTCTAGCAGTTCAGTAATGTTTTATACTGCTTTATTATATTTACAACTACTATTGGTAAAGTATCGACTTTGTCAAAGTAATTCAAAGTAATTGGGTGTATGTAGTAAGTTCCTTCATTCAATTCCATTGTAATGTTATTTCTAAGTTGAAAAATACCTGTAGATAAACTTTTAAAAAGAAGTTGTGCAGATCATGATTGAATAGTATCAGAAAAATAATCTGAAGATTTCCCACCACAACATTATAAAGAAGATAACTGCTGTGTTTGATATGACATTATGCTATCTCCTGTAGTAGAATGAAATATAATTGAAGAGAAGTGCCACTTTCATTAAATTTTTAATAATGCAACTTAATTAATCCTCTGATCTCCCTGGGAAAGTATGTATATATATACACACAAACACACATACATATACTGTACATACACATACACATACACATACACATGCATACATACATATACATACATACACACACACACACACACACACACACACACACACACACACACACACACACACACACACACATATATATATATATATTCAATATAGGTAGTCCTCAACTTACAACCATTCATTTTGTGACTATTTTAAGTTACAACAGCATTGAAAAAAGTGATTTAAGATAGTTTTTATACAACGGTTGCCCTATCCCCATGGTCACAAAATTAAACTTCAGACACTTGGCAATCATCATGTATTTATGATGGCTGCAGTGTCCTGCAGTCATGTGATCACATTTTGCGACCTTCTGACAAGCAAAGTTAATGGGGAAGCCAGATTCACTTAATAACTGTATTGCTAACTTAACAGCTGCAGTAATTCACTTTACAGCTGTGGCAAGAAAGGTCATAAAATGGGGGGGGGGGAAGCTCACTTAACAACTGATTTGCTTAGCAACAGAAATGTTGGGGGCTCAATTGTTGTCATATGTCGAGGACTACCTATAGCTATAAGTAAAGATTTAAAATACTTGAGATGCTGTATTTCAAATGCCCATTTAAAGTCTTTTGTTTTAAATTGCCCATAAGTAAATATCAAGAAAGAGGTGCTTCTGGAAATAATATTAAAAACAGTAGACTGGGGAAAAAAATAAAAATACAAATAAAGCCAATTACTTAATAGCCATCCATCAATACCCCGATCAACATCTAGAAAGCCACATAAAATAGGCACCATATAAATATCACACAGAGAACACCCCAAATCACACACTCTGCTAGAGAGAAGTTCCCTGAAGATGGGCTCCATTATGAGTCAGAAAGCTGGGAAGACAAAACCTCTGGTCCTGGTGAGCGATCCATATTGGATCCTGCAACGTTATCCTCGGTCGCATATAAGGGGAGAGTTGCTATTCCTAAATGGGAAATAATTGTTTCATTCTGGAAGTCAGTTTCAGAAATTTTCAATGAGTTAATTCACCCAATCTCATAATCATCCTGTAGGAAGGCAATAGATTAACACATTTTAGATATTAGGTGTAAAAAGTAAGTAGGGTTTATCTCTGACATTTCTTTTGCTCTTGGTTTTAGGGGAAGACACATTAATTGGTTTTTCCTTTAACAGACAAAATTTGGATGATAGCATAAAGATCAGTCAGTTTTATTGTAAACAGTGGGAGCATGAAGTTGGCCTTTCTTCTTCGGTTTGTTAGATCAGCTTGAGAATGTAATGTCATATCCAAGCAGAAGTTGTCAAAATAGAATTGTTATATCCAGTTCTCACCTTCAGAGAGAAGATTCACAAGGCTGGCATTTCATGTTGAGTGCATAGCATCAGTCTGGTACAATTGCAGTTCTCTCTTCATGAGTCCAAGTCCAAATTCTTATCCCAAAATTATTCTTTTTTTAAAATCTATGTGTGGATCTTTTCCACCATGCTAGAATGCTCAGTTGAGAGAAAGGAAAAGGTTTTTTCCGCTTGCATCCCCCACCTCATTGTCTTTTCTGTATTCCCTGGCAATAGCATCTTGGCTCATCTGATATTACCTCTTAATTCTTCATCCAGGCTAGACCAATTATGCTATATACTCTCATGTCTTCACTAATAAATCCAATAGTCTATAGCATGAGGAACAAATATGTCAAATTGGAAATTTGGAAATTGCTTCATTCCAAAAAGTGTAACTAGAAGTAACAAGATATAATATTTTAATCTTTCCCAATACTATCACCTGGCCTTAACCCTGAGTGAAAAGGATCCAGATAATCTGCTTCATCCAATGTCCTTTGAAACTAGTACCATCTATGCATTCATCAGCCTTCTCTAAAACAGGGAAGTTGGTTACCAGCAAATTTGCCTAACAAAGTTAGATCCAGGGATTGCCTCATAAGAAAAGGCTATAACATTGTCTTTTTCAAAGGAGACAGCATCACCCCCTCCCATAATGGGCACTAATCACTACTTAGACCAAATGTATGCCACTCCTTGTTTTCTGTAAAATAAGTTTGCTTTATGATCAAAAGGAATTAATACCACAGTGTTTAAGACAGTCTTTCACCAATTCAAAGGAACAGTGCACTCCAGCTAATTATTCCAAAAAAGATCATGTCAATTTTATACATTTCTTTCTTGTTTTAATAAAAGTGCATTCACATCTTAGCTCCTACTTAGTATTGGAGAATTTGAGAGATAGCAATGACTTCAGGACCAGAGAGCCCAAATAACAAGTGCTTAAATGGAATGGATTCTCCACAAATAAAAGTAAACTTAAAGTTGTACAGAAATTTTAACAACAGTTACATAGGAACTAAAATGGGTCACAATAATAAGTTTACAAAAGGAAGCTTAGGCAAGTCTACACACCCACCTGACATTATAAACTGAGCCTATCTGTAGTATAAATATATATTTCATCAGTAAAAGAATCAATTACCCATTTCCCAGCACTTCTCAGTCATCTTGACAGACTTGAACACTGGGCCCTATTTAACAAAATGAAATTCAATGTAGAGAAAAGTAAAGTCATACACCTAGGCAAGAAAAACCAAAAGTGCACATATAGACTGGGTGAAACCAGGCTTAATAGCAGTAACTGTGAGAGGGATCTTGGAGTCTTAGTGGACAACCAATTAAATATGAGCTAACAGTGTGCAGCGGCAGCCAAAAAAGCCAATGCAATCCTAAATTGCATTAACAGAGGGGTACAATCAAGATCAAGTGAGGTACTAATATCACTCTATAAAGCCTTAGTAAGACAACCTTAGTAAAACCACAAGAATACTGCATCTAGTTTTGGTCACCACACTATAAAAATGTTGAGACTGTAGAAAAAGTGCAGAGAAGAGCAACCAAGAGGATTAGGGAACTGAAGGCTAAAACATATGATGAATGGTTGCAGGAACTGGGAACTGGGCATGACTAGTCTAGTGAAGAGAAGGACCAGAGAAGACATGATAGCGGTGTTCTAATATTTGAAGGGCTGCCGAGAGGAGGGGGTCAAGGCTGTGATTCAGGATATGGAATTATACTTTGGCACCTTCTCAAGTGGTAGCATTGATCTGGGAGGATATGATAGATATAGGATAGTATCTATCTCTATCTTAACTGTGTTTCTCTTTGTAATTGCTTTCCCTTACTGAGAAAACTGAAGGCAAAAAAACCCATAAAAAGTTCAATGCAAGAGAATCAAATAAAAAACCATAAGTGAACAAAATGTCAGAATCTCCACAGTTTAGCTAGGACAAGTATGATATTCTTATTTCTCATGCTATAGATGATTGGATTGAACAGGGGTGGAAGTAAGGAATATAGGACAGTGAATACTAAATCTAAGTAAGATGGGGAGTTAGAGGGGGGTCTCAGGTAGGCCAGGCATGAAGTTACCAAAAGAATACAAAAGATTATCAGGTGTGGAAGACAAGTGGAAAAGGTCTTCTGCCTTCCTTTCATAGAAGGGATTCTCAGCACTGCCTTGAAGATCATGGCATAGGAGACAATAATAAAAATAGAGCAACCAAATCCTGCAGTTATACTAACTCCAAGCAATCCAATTTCAAGTAGATTGAAACCAAAGCAGGATAGATTTAGCAATTGTGGAATTTCACAGAAAAACTGGTTGATAACATTAGAACACAAAGGGACGTAAAAAGTGCCAGTGGTGTGCAACGTTCCATAGAGGAGACCTGTAACCCACACTAGAATTATTATTTCAGTGCAGGCTTTCCAATTCATCACCATCTCATAGTGCAGTGGGTGGCAAATGGCAACATACCGATCATATGCCATGACTGTCAGGAGGGATAAATCAGAAGCTTCAAAGGAGACAAAGAGAAAGATTTGAGCAACACAACCAAAGTAAGAAATTTGTCTGGTGTCCATGAGAGAATTTATCATGGATTTGGGGACAATGACTGAAATAATGCCCAGGTCTTGCAAAGCCAAATTCATTAGAAAGAAATACATGGGGATGTGCAGTTGATGGTCAAAAACTATTACAGAGATGATAAGAAGATTTGCTGTTGCTGTTGCCAGGTATAATATGAAGAATAAGAAGAAATGTAGAAGCTGCAGTGGCCGATTTTTTTAAAATTCCAGGAGCAGAAAATAAGGCACAGTAGTTTGATTCTCCATGATTAACTTATGACATACCTACAAGGAAGCACAGGGAAGCACGTTAAAGTAAAGGCATGGACCTATGCTTAAGGTGACCAGACGTCCCGCTTTTGGCAGGACAGACACGCTTTTCAAGCGTGTATCCCGCGTCCCGCATTCTTTTCAAAAAGTCCCGTTTTTTTGAAAATAATGCTGAAACAGCGGGACGTCTGGTCACATTAAAAGGGGAAGCAAAAAAGAGGTACCGGAAGCAAGTCGGGCGGAATTCCAGTGAGGCGGCTGCCTGCTGGGGAGAGGGGGAAGGGGGGCTGCTCCTCCTCTCCTTCCCCCGCCCCATCCCTAGCCCTGCCCTCGGAGGCGCAGCTGCTGTTGGGATGCTGCTGTTGGGAGGGGTGAGGGACGAGGAGCCGTCGCCGCTTTGAGCTCACGAGCGGCCCCTCCGGCGGCGCAAACAGCCCTTCCTTGTCCCCCTCCCCTTCCTTCCCCCCGTCGCCTCGCTGCCACCATTGCCCTGGGGCTGGGCGGGCGACCGGGAGACCGTGGCGCTTGGATGTCTGGAGCAGGTAAGCTGCCGGCTGCCTCCTTTCCCCGTCTCCCGCCTCCCGTTCGTTGCTTGCCAGCCCGGCCCCAGGGCAGCTCCCGAAGGGGAGGCGGGAGGCAAGGAAAGGCCTCCCGCCTCCCCCCCCACCTGGACGCCGACATTTGCTGTGTTTTGCCCTCTGCACATGCGCAGAATGCTGCGCATGCGCAGAGGGCAAAACAAATGGCGGTGCTCAGGCGGGCCCCCCCCCCGTCCCGCTTAAAAAAAAATATCTGGTCACTTTACCTATGCCATGCATGTTGTTTTGATCTCCAAAAAGACATAAGACAAAGCTAGAAAATCTGCACTTACTAAAAAGTATTGCTCTGAAGCTTAAAGACAGAAACTCTCTAATTGCATAAGGAAGTATAATATACATCTGACTCACTCAACTTCCCCACCACCCTATCAGAACCTATCCTTCAATCCCATCTCATCCAGTCTCTACTGTCAGTACCTATCCTTTCATCTTCCCACCATCAGAACTTATGAAGCTTCTTGGATGAGAAGTGATACATTTTCATCCTCCTCCTCAAGGAAAAAACAATCCAGTTGCCTTTTGAAAAAAAAAAGCACCTTTGAGAATCTCTTTAAATATGCCTTAGTTTTGTTGCTTCGGATTCATATAAAATCCTGTCCCCCATACCAATAGATTCTCATTGTTTAGATTCATAATATTTTTAATTTGAGTCCAAATTTCTGGGGCAAAAAAAGGCCCTATTCTCTCTGCAACATATAACATTTTATGTTGTAGGAAAGCATATGTTATATTATTTCTTTAAATTCCCTTTCCAATGTCAACATTATAGAATTAAGTCTAACAAATAGTCGAGTCAGACATATTTAACTAAATGACAATTTGATCCAGAAAACAGGGTATGGCTTTGCTGTTAAAAGTTTAGTCAACAAATACCTTACTACTTGTATTCTTAGAATTTGGGTCTTCTGCTGCATATTCACTATTAAGAATTTACATCAGATCTTATTTAGTGGCGATAAGGGTGGCAAAACGATCCTATTTTTCCGCTCTTATTGCGTCCGCAGATTCTCGCCCAGCCGCCTTGTTTAGGGTGACTCGCTCCCTCCTTGCTAAAGTGGGGAGCAAGGAACACTTACAAGGCAGAGCTAAGGAATTCGCAGAGTTTCTGTCGGATAAAGTCACTCAGATTCGGTCGAACCTGGACTCTGGCTGGGCAGAGTCCATAGAGTTGACAGGGGTAAGTCTTAGTCCACCGTTATGGGAAGAGTTTGGGCCTGTTTCTCCCGAGGATGTGGACAGAGCTGTGGGGGTGATGGGTACCTCCACCTGTTTATTGGACCCGTGCCCCTCCTGGTTGGTCTCGGCCAGCAGAGAGGTGGCACGTGGCTGGATCCAGGTGGTGGTCACCGCTTCTTTGAGGGAGGGATCCGTACCGCAGTCGTTAAAAGCTGCAGTGGTGAGACCCCTCCTGAAGAAGCCTTCCCTGGATCCAACTGATTTGAAGAACTATCGTCCGGTCTCCAACTTACCTTTCTTAGGGAAAGTTGTGGAGAAGGTGGTGGTTACTCAGCTTCTGCGCCTTCTGGATGAAACAGACCATCTAGATCCTTATCAGTTGGGTTTCAGGTGCGGCTACAGTACAGAAACTGCCTTGGTCGCTCTGATGGATGATCTCTGGCGGGCCCGGGATGGGGGGAATTCCTCCATCCTGGTGCTACTTGACCTCTCAGCGGCTTTCGATACCATCGACCATGGTATCCTTCTGCATCGTCTCGGCAAGTTGGGAGTGGGAGGCACCGTTTTGCGGTGGTTCTCCTCTTATCTCGCCGATAGGATGCAGTCGGTGTTAGCAGGAGGGCAGAGATTGTCCCCTAGGCCCCTATTATGTGGGGTGCCTCAGGGGTCAGTTCTCTCACCCACCCTGTTTAACATTTACATGAAACCGCTGGGGGAGATCGTCCGCAGACATGGGGTGTGTTTTCACCAGTACGCTGATGACACCCAGCTGTACATCACCACCCCGTCTGACTTCAGTGAGGCAGTTGAGGTAATGTGCCAGTGCCTGGACGACATTAAGATCTGGATGGCGAGAAACAGACTCAGACTTAATCCCGACAAGACTGAGTGGCTTTGGATACTGCCTCCTAAGGACTACGACAACTGTCCCTCCTTGGTTTTCGAGGGAGCGAAACTGACCCCCTCAGATCAGGTCCGCAATTTGGGGGTCCTCCTAGATCCACAGCTAAAATTGGATCATCATCTTTCTGCTGTGGCTAGGGGGGCCTTTGCACAGGTTCGCCTGGTGCACCAGTTGCGGCCATACTTGGAGAAGGAGGCTCTACTCACGGTCACTCATACCCTTGTCACCTCCCGCTTGGACTACTGCAACACGCTCTACATGGGGCTACCCTTGAAGAGTATCCGGAGACTCCAGTTGCTTGCAAATGCGGCTGCGCGTGCTGTGGTGGGTGTGCCAAGGTACACCCACGTGACACCTATACTCCGCCAGCTGCATTGGTTGCCCATCGGTCTCCGGGTCCAATTCAAGGTGTTGATCACCATCTTTAAAGCCCTTCATGGCTTAGGACCAGGCTATCTCCGGGACCGCATTCTGCCTCACACTTCCCTTCGACCGGTTAGGGCCCACAGAGTTGGCCTCCTCCAGGTCCCATCGGCCAAGCAATGCCGGCTGGCGGGCCCTAGGGGGAGAGCCTTCTCTGTGGCCGGCCCCGCGCTCTGGAACCAACTTCCCCCAGAGACCCGAACTATCCCCACTCTGCTGGCCTTCCAAAAAGCCGTTAAGACATGGCTTTTCCTGCAGGCTGGGGGTAGAGCTTAATCCACTCGAGCTCACCCCCAAGTATGTATGGTTGCTGAATGGTTGTTGGATGATTTTAATATTGTGTTTTTAATGTTTATATTTGTTTTTTAAGTAATATTTATAAATTGGTTATTCTTGTATTTTCTCTGTTGTACGCCGCCCTGAGTCCTTCGGGAGTTGGGCGACATATAAGAAAACCAAAATAAATAAATAAATAAATATTCTTTAGACCATGAAGTATAGTGCAGTATTGGATAAATACTATCCAACTTTTGTTGGATACAGATTACAAACATATCATCAGTGGGAAATATTTACTGTATATTTAGAAGACTGATTAATCAGTTCATTGTTTCCCTCAAGATCTAATTATGGAACATAATATCACACAATCAAAATGAGACACAATGTTAAGACAAGCATCTTGTTAATATAATTAGCAATCAGTAGCCTCTGCTAGCCATGTTCAGATATGAATTAAGTGAAGATACTATACGTGTGAGCATGTTTTAGAGCAGATCTCATTTGCCTAGGGTTCTACTTTACATTTACCTACTAAGAGATTCCATCATTGTCAAATTTTTAATGTAGATGGGATGAGGAAACTCCATTCACAGGAAGACCAGATTTGCAATATATTTTACCAAGATAGACTATATTAGAAGGTTGCACATCTGGTACTTCTCCTCCCTCTCCTATGCTCAAATAAATCAGGTTCTAATCATTCTGAGCAGGGGTGGGTTTCTCTTACCTTCCCTATTTTTTCAGATGTCTCGTCAGAAGTGTGCAGGTCACATTGGAAGTGCACACGTTGGAAGTGGTTGCTACACTCACATGCGCGTGCATCACATCCAGGTAATGACCCTCTGTGCATGCGCAGAAGCCTTTGGGCATGCGCAGAGGGTTATTTGCCAGCCGCTTTCAAGCAGCGGCGATCAGGGAACTGGTTCGGAGGCATGGAAGTCGGCCTTCACTACCGGTTCAGTGACTGTGGCCAAATTTCCATCACTGGTTCGCACAAACCGGTCCAAACTGGTAGCAATCCACCACTGATTCTGAGTCTCTTCTTAATGCTATCACCCTTGCCAGATTTTAAGGAATGATTTTCCCCTCTTTATTTACACAATGATTTCTTAATATTTACTTCAAGGCCACTTCCTTGACTTTTTACAATGCTATATCAAAGCCATCTGAACTGCTGTCTTCCTAGTGAGTTAGGTACTGTATCAGTGAGTTCACATTGTGAGTATCACATAGTCACACATAATGTGAATAGATTTTTTGAATACTGATGTTTTTAAAAGTTGATGTTTTGATTTCTAGCATACTGCTTCCTTTCTTATACAACAATGCAAAATCACACCTGTCAGGTTTTTTAGTTCAACTGCATTTAATTTTTTAATTTATATGTATTGAATTTTTCTCAAGAACCTAGAATGTTACCATGTACTGGTATAGTAGTGTGTATGTGGCTCCAAATGATGTGACCTTTTGAAATTGACAGATGCAAATTTTGTCAATGTGCATATTTTTTAAGTGCTGTCAAAAAATTTTTGGTATGGCACCCAGTGTGAAGATAATCAGTTGGCTTATATTATTTCTTAATATTCCCATATCAATTATCCATACAAGATTGAAAATCAAACACAAAGAAGACAGATTATTATCAAACTTGGAATTTATTTTACCAGTGGTTGGAAAAAAGGAGTGGAGAGTAAGAATGGTATTTGTATTGTTAAGCAAATTAAATACTCAGACAACACGATGTTTATTAAGGACCAAGGAATGCAATTAATAGAAAATTAATAAAATTTATTTTTTAAAAAATGATTGGTTATATCTCCATTGTTAAAATATTTCACAAAGTTTTACTTCACTTCAATTTTGTTTTATCTTGCTACAGGGGACAGTATAATGTCTCCATCCTGCCCTGCTGGATCCCTTGGGCTTTCTGACCAGGCTGGGTTTCCACAGCTCTTGGATCTATTTCCTTCCTTGCACACCCCTCCCACACACTTGGCCCTCCCCCATGCCATCATGTCTTGCACTGTTTACCTCTTTTGAAGATTGTCTTTCAGAAAGAGAAGCAGTCTATGCTCCATGCAACCTTCCTGTACAAAAGCTGCTTTGTGCCACACCAAACAGGTGCCATTTTGGAAGTGGCTAAATCCTGGCAATCCTGAGAGTTAGTACCCATTCCAGGATTGCATGGAACAGCTATTGTGTAGAAAGGTGCACAGTTCATCTACTGCATCTCTTTCCAAAAGGCAAACTTTGGAAATCTCCTTTTGGAAAGAGAAACAGTCAAAACAATTCATAGTCATCATATTAAACTGCTTGTGCCTTCTCGGAAATAAATGACATTTTGGGAACAGTTGCAATACTTGCAAACCGATCTTCTGGGTTACATATTCATAATTTTCTATACGTTAAGAAAAGCCACTCACATAAAGCAGGATGGATCTTATACTACAAATTATGGAAAATACAATAATAACCTTGGCCTCTATCTATAATCTAAAAGTTAGTAAATAAATAAATAAATAAAAACTCCCTTTCGGGTTGAAGATGAATGACAGATTGTTAATCCAGGTTACTTTTCTATGAATTCCTAAGAAACAATTGAAAATGTCTGAAGAAGACAGGTGAATGTTTCTATTATCTATCACAATTTTAAAAACATTGTCACAAAATGCAGAAGCTAATTCCATTATTAGTTATATTACACTATTACAAAATAATCAGAGAGAAAACTTCTCAGTGATTTTCCTTACATCAATTATTTTTATGATTTTTTTATGGAAATCATACAAAAATTACAAAGTTTAAAACTTACATTTATGACCTCCTCTTTCCAAGAACTTTGAAAAGAGCCCCTTGTACTTCCTTGTTTCGGAAGCTGTAGATCAAGGGATTGAGCAATGGTATAATGGTGGTGTATAGAATTGAAATTAGGGGGTCTTCCTTTATGGAGTGAGCAGAGGAAGGCCTTATGTAGGTGTACATCAGAGTGCCAAAAAAGAGGCTCACCACAGTGAGATGTGATCCACAGGTGGAAAATGCCTTCATCCTACCATGAGCAGTGTGGATTTTGAGGACAGAGGAAACAATGAAAACATAGGAAAGAAGGGTTAGACCAAATGACACAATCATAATACCACCAGAGATGGTGAAGGTCACCATCTGGCTGACAAAGATATCAGAACAAGATAAGTGTAGTAAGGGAGGAATGTCACAGAAAAAGTGATTGATTTTATTAGAATGGCAGAAATGTAGGGAAAAGACCATGGCTGTATTAATAGTGGAATTGAAGTGGCCAATAATCCAGGAGGTGGCCAACAAACGTCGACGTACTGTTTGGTTAATGAGTAGAGTGTAGTGCAAAGGGTGACAAACAGCTACATAACGGTCATATGCCATAGCTGAGAGAAGAACACATTCTGTGCTTCCAAAAGTACCAAAGAAATACAATTGTAAAGCACATCCTATGTAGGAGATGGTCTTGTCCCCTGACAAGAGGTCCCATAGCACTTTAGGGGCAGTAGTGGAAGTGCAGCAGATCTCCACAAAAGAGAGATTGGCAAGGAGAAAGTACATAGGAGTTTGAAGATGCTGATCTATCATGATCAATGTAATGATGGCTAGATTCCCTCCTAACGTTAACAAATAAATAAACAACCCTATGACAAAAAGAAGATTCTGGTTGTTTGGGTCAATAGAGAAACCCATCAAGAGAAATCCTGTAGCACTTGTCTGGCTCTGATTTTCTGTTGGTCTGGTGTCCATCTTTAATCATATTACTAAAGCTTTGGGTTGTTGTTGTTTTTTGGAAGATTTCTTGGGTGTTTAATCAGTCAATGCTGGTAATTTCAAGAAGTGCCACAGGTTAAAAAAAGTATCACCAATCCATAATGATTTTATAAATCCACTTTGTGTGATTGCTTCCTTTTACAGCAATTTCAGAAGTAGCAAACCTAGATCAGGATAAAAAGTCAGCTGTAGTGAGTTGGTGGCCACGGGCTAATTTGCACTAGAACATTGAAACCTCCAGCTTTTGAGGATTCTTGCCAAGAATGATAGACTTCAAACTAATTAGGGAGATGGTTTCTTACGTTCTTGATCAACAATGCCCTGTGAGGATGGAGCTCCTATTATTAAGTAGTACTATTATAGTACTATTACTATGTGATTAATATTGGTATGTATATTATATTATCATTATTATTCTTGTATCTCTATTCAAAACTAATTATACCCAGACAACACATTGTTCAGATAGATATTTGAAAAGCAGTAAAAAAAAATACAAGAAGAAATAACTATATGAGAAACAAAAATGATTTCCAATATTGCCAGCTGCTAGAATGACTATGCATCTTAAAAAATGATTTCAGATCCATGGAGTGCTACAGTGGACATTGTTCAACAGCCAATTGAAAGGTAGGTGCAGAAAGGAAATTGAATGCTACCATCCAGAACAAGAAGTCCAATATTTCCCTTAACATATGGGATATCTACCATGCAGGTATTTTGTATTAGATGGGCACATAGATATATAAAGGTTGTGATCAGTTTGTGAAGATTCAAAAATCTGAATTTATTTTGAAATTCCAGCATCTTTATTATCTCTTAAATGCAATAGTAGAGAATATATGTAGCTCAGGATTGAAATACTGGATTGTTGTAATCAAGTGTTACTTGAAATCACTTTTTTTCACTCTCCTCTTACCTTTGAGCACAAACTCATTTGATGCTACTTCACTCCTGTGAGTGGTAGCCCTATAAAAGGAAAAGCAGTGCTATAAGATTATTTTCAAGTGTTTCTTAGACCCTCCTTTATAATCCAGTTAGCTTAAAATCAGTCTTGCTTATTATATTCATACAATATCCTTTCTACTTGTCACCAGATATTTCTGTGGAGCATTGTTGTGCAGCTTACATTTTGAGTTCATGATCATGAGTTGTTTTCTATACCAGTGGTTCTCAACCTCTGATCCACAAACCCCTGTGGGGCTACGATGTCATCACAGGGGGTCTGTGAAGGCTTGAAGAAATGACATGATTTAAATATTGAGGTAAGTCTTGGGGGTCTGTGGCCATATTCCATGGCCATAAAAGGTATTTAAAGGGATCTGTGGTGAAGAAAAGGTTGAGAACTACTGATCTACACCTTACCTAGAACAGATCACAATAGCCACATTGACTCCAATTGGTGGCAAAGTTGTTTCTCAGATGAATTCTGCTGTTAAAGGTTGGTTCAAGAATTGAAAAAGCTGAAATTTGTGGTGCTTGGACAATCTGTATTGTGACTGAAAATCAAGCTGCACAAGTGTTGCCGAATCATTAATGTTTTGGAGAACATTTCATTTCCTGTGTTGTGCACTGCCTACTACTATTTTGTTACCTCAAAAGAAAATTGGTTGATTACATTCACTTGAAAACAGTCTACTGTAACCAATGATGTGTATTTTTAGATGTACAGTATGTATATTTTTAGTTCTCTGAAATTATATATCTGTCTGCCCTTCCTTTGGTGATCTGGGAAAGGATTTTTCTCTGAGTGGGCTCCTGAAATAATGACGTTATTCTTGCTTTAATCTCCACTGAGATTTAAAATATTTTGAAAGAAAAATAAAAGTATTATTGATATGATCAAATCTGAAAAATAAAGATCCTATTTTTTCTCTCTCTTCCACCATGAAACTCCCACGCTGATCATGTTGGATTATGTAATATTTTAGAAAATAGATCTTCAAAAAGAATTAAATAACACTGAAGTTATAATCCTCACTTACCTGGCGGTCAATCTTATCAAATTCAGAGCCAGCTACTTCTAAGCAGAAATATCAGAATTACCCGATAATTTATAACAGTGCAAATATTGCTTCATGATATCAGTTTCTTTAAATTTAACTGTCAAGTAGATTCTGCACATTCATTTTTTATGCTTTCCTTCTTATATCATTGAGAACTTTTATTTGCACTCCTACTGAATTTCTATTATATGTACACTTATGCATGGTTGTTATTCAAAGTTAATCTTCCCTCGGGTTACATGAAATAATTCCCACTGGAGAAAAAACCCTTGGGTTGTGATAATTGTTCCTGGATGAAAACAGTGTATGGAAACAAGTAATAGTCTACCGTATTTTTCTGAGTATTTCCTCCCTAAAAGTGGCTGAAAATTTGGGTGCGTCTTATACTTCTAATGTAGCTTTTTTTCCCAGCCCTAACTAGGTGCTAACAGATCTTCTCAGCTCTTACTGGCTTGCAGGCTCTTTCATTGTTACTCTCTCAGAAGAATGTTTTTCCAGCCCTAAGTCTTTGCAGTTTTTTTTTTCATTGCTCTACTTGCTCCGAATAAGTTTTTTTCTAGCCCTAACCAGGTGCTAACGATCTTCCCAGCTCTTACTGGCTTGCATGCTCTTTCATTGTTACTCTCTCAAAAGAAGGTTTTTTTAAGTCCTAACCAGGGGATAAAATAATGTGATGAAGCTGACCAGACTAAGGATACTAGCCAGATGAATACCTGGTAGGCAGATTGTTTTCCCCTATTTTCCTCCCCAAAAACTAAGGTGCGTCTTATACTCCGGTGCGTCTTATACTCCGAAAAATACGGTATATTCATGGCTTTGAAAGCAACTATTCTGACAAGGTGGAAAGGTTAACCAATAATAGCTTTAAACATAATAATACATTATACACGAATCATAGATCAGATCTTATATAAACATAAAAGAATAAATATACACAATCAAACTCTCATAAGCTTACTAAAAGAATGAACAAAAATTTAAGAATATTTAAAGTTTAAAGGATGAGGTTTATGAACTTATTCTGCAAAGCTTTCCTTCTTCATTATGTAGCAGCAACCTGAGGTTACCATGGCTGCCTTTTATCCCCAAGCAACTGACATAAGAGTTCAGACAGACACCATCAGCAGAACATCATAAAGGGCAACCTGTGGTCTCCATGTAGATGGTTTTATCCCAAGTCTAGCAGTTCAGTAGTTTTATACTGCTTTGGTAGGACCTTGGATTATGCTAATTATTTATAGGTCTCTTTTCTGAAGTTTTAGATTTTATCAATTTCTGTACTTTAAAAAAAACAAATTTTAAAAGTGATAGTGATTTTTTAGTTTGTGAAATATATCTATATTCCTGTATTATAATGTTTATTTGACGTTTTGTTGATCCAGCTCAACCTCTGCAATGAAATTAAAGTAGTAGAGTTTGTTGAATGTAGAGAAGCTTTCAGTTGATAAAGGTCCTTTGAGAGAATGAAGAGGAGAAGCAAAACTTCTCCATAATTACCTACTGTGAAAAATTATTTTTATCCCTTTGATCATTTGTGTATTGTGTATTGTGGACTATAATGGGATTAAACAATAAAAGCTATTCTTCTTTTGTGGTAACCTATTTAAATTAATGGTATTTTATTCATGAGGAAACTTAACTGAGTATGAATAAATCATAGTTATTGTCAGAATTGGAGTATTAAATAATTGCAATAACAAACTTCTACATATCGTAATTGATCTAAACGGAATAAGATTAATCCAGAAATTAATTTATAGATCTTCAAAATTTAATATGCTCATAGATTTTTGTGAAGATGTTCAGTTCTGAAGTTCTTTGAAAAATGCAGCTTTTAAACTGTTAATTAGGGTAATTTGGTTTTGAATTACACCATTGAATTACACCATTTTCCATATTTTTGGCTATTATTAAATTACTAACTGCCATTAGTAAATTTCTAGAACTTTCTAGAAGTCCTTCTGAATTTTTATTATTCTATTGTATCTTATAAGATATACATGTTTAGTAAATAAATGAATAAATATATACATTTATGCTTGCTGTTTTTCCAAGTCCATTTTCTATGGGGCTACATGAAGTAAAAAACAACAACAAACATAAATGTTGGTATCACAGGTGGATAGATGTGTCTCTAAAGAACATGGTCCGTCAATGTTTTCAAGGAGTATTCCATAACTGTTCCATAGGCCAGTTCCCCATCTGAAAATCTGGTGATGAGTTAATGAAGATTTCCAGTTTGTGAAGATTCCAAGAATGAAAAATTACATTTAGCAACTGGTATGGAATGCAGTTGCATGAATAGTAAGTAGTAAAAAAATAGATACTAGTACATGTAACATCACTACTACATGAGTTGCACTGGTTACCATTTCTGGGTGCAATTCACCTTTAAAGTTTTATGTATTTGTGACCAGGTTACTTGAGAGAACATCTTTTTCCAAGAGTCTCTTCCCACCGAATTTGATCCAGAATGTTCATGCTGCAGATCTCATTAATTAAAGAATGTCAGCTGGTAGGGTCTAGAAGACAAACCTTTCTTATAACAGTCCCTAGACCCGTGATGGTGAACCTATGGCATGCATGCCTGAATTGGCACACAGAACCATGTCGCCTGGCATGCGCGGCGTTGCCCGTTCCTCTTCCGGGCGCATGCGCATACAATGATCAGTTGGCCTTTGTGCATGTGGCAGTGCCAGAAACCGGAAGAGCTGGTCTTCCATTTTCCGGTGCATGCATGCACGCTGGCCAGCTGATCCATGCGTGCACATGCGTGGCAGTAACTGGAAGACTTGCTGGCCAGCACGCATGTGCGCGCTGGAAACCAGAAGTTCATTTTTCAGTGTGCACATGCCCCCTGGGCAGCTCCTCTTCCTCGCTGCGGCCGAGACGTGAAAAGGTTCGCCATCACTGCCCTAGACTAATATATGTCTAGTATCTTTCAAATTGTCATATCATGGTATCATGATTGTCATAATATCTTCCATTTGTAGTTTTAAAGATGGCAATCAGCAATAGCTATTTTGAGACAGAACACAATTTTAGCTCTTTCCCATCATTGCAGGTACCCCAGTACATTTTTGGTAAACTTTCAGAATAAAAATCATAATCATAAATGTCTATAAACAGCTTAGAGTGGAGCAGTGCAGAGTCTGGGGTGAACAACCAGTGGCAGAGCAGAGGCCAGCTTAATAGCAACAGCACCCAGGGTAATGCAGAGCAACCAGTGAGAGTAGAGCATCCATGGCATTGTAGAGCAACCAGTGGTGGAGCCATGGCCAGCTGCAACGCACAGAGCAATCAGTGGCAGTATACAGCACCAGTGGCAGCAATACCTAACCAGGCACCCAAATAGGCGACTGTAGGACAAAAGACTGGGGTTAAGAGGCCTAGATGCAAAACAATTTCTAAAGAGCAGCCTGAGAATTCCTGGTCTAGCAGTGTTGCAAAGGAGGTTGTGCTGGTGAACTGGAAATGTGTGAACAACAGAGTGACAACTGAAAATGGTAGCAATGTGGGAGACGTTAAGGAATTTCAAAACTAGCCACAAAATGAGCTAAATTTCAAAACTAGCCAGGAGAGGAGCTAAAATGAGCATTATTTCCGCATGAAACTAAAAAGGTTATAGCCCTCCCTCAATTAACTTATTTTAACTAAACTTTAAATAAAAATAGGTGTTTCAATTTTATAAAAAAGTTAGATTTTTGAATGTTACAATTTTTAAATTTGTTATAATTTTTAATTTTTAGACTTTTATAAATTTTTAAATTGCAAGTTTTTATTTATTTTCCACCCATCTCATAGCAAATGACTGTTCCAAAATGATTTAAATGATGGGATAGAAGGGAAATTCATCAAATCTGAAGACAACACATAGCTGGCAGGAATTCTTTAGAAGATAGGTTCAAGATCCAGAGGGATCTTAACAAACTTGAACACTGGACCCTGTCTAACAAAATGATATTTAGTGGTGAAAAAATGTTAAGGTTTTACACTTAGACAAGAAAAAAAGACCCCTAAAATGCAGAGATATAGAATAGGTGGTACCTGGCCCAATAGCAATAACTGTGAGAGGAATCTAGGAATGCTAGACAACCATTTAAATGTAAGCCAGCAGTGTGATATAACCTCCAAAAAGCCAATATAGTCCTAGACTATATTAACTGAGGAATAGAATCAAGGTTATGTGAATTGTTAGTATTGTTTTATAATGCCTTCATAAGACAACACTTGGAATATTACATCCAGTTTTGGTCACTATGATAGAAAAAAAATGTTGAGACTCTCAAAAGAGTAGAGAGAAGAGCAACAAAGATGATTAGAGGACTGGAAGTTAAAACATATGAAGAGTGGTTGCAGGAATTGGAGATGTCAAGTTTAATAAAAAGGATTAGAGGTGACATATTAGCAGTTCAAGAGGCTATCACAAAGAAGAGGGGGTAAACCTATTCTCTAAAGTACCTGAAGTAGGACAAGAAGCAATGGATGGAAGCTAATCAAGGAGAGAACCAACCTAGAACTAAAGTGGAATTTTCTGACATTTAGAACAATTAATCAATGGAACAACTTGCCTCCAGAAGCATAAAGGAGAGATCCAACCTACATCACTGCTCATCAGTACTCCATCACTGGAAGTTTTTAAGAAGAGATTGGACAGCCATTTGTCTAATGGACTAGAAGACCTCCAAGATTTTCCAACTCTGTTATTATGTTATTCTGATACCTAGTTCTTTTTTTTCCTATTATGAACTAATAAGTTGCCAATTACTGGTTCTTATGTTTATAATAAACACAAATAATGTATTAATAGCATTTTCCCATAAAATTCCATATAATCTTGGAAAAAAGAATGTTTACATTTCCTGATGAAAATAATGGAGACAAACTTGGGCATTCTTTTGAAAAACAGCAAAAGTTATATAGAAGATAATCTAGTGTTCATGCCTCATAAACTGTAATGAACATTAAAATATAGAAGTTTGCTCAATCCTGGATGACGCACATAGCCACTGTACATTTTACTAACAATGTAGGTAAGTACAATGCCCTTGGTAATCAAGTTGAAGAATTACACCAGCCCCATAAAAATTACTTACTGTGACTATTCCCTTGTGTATAGATGCCCTTGGTATTGCTTCCCATGTGGGAGTGAGTTTGAAATGTTGAGATCACTCTATGTGGGTCTCATGAAATTTGCAGCATGATAATATGGGTGACAGTTATGTATTTATTTACTTGGACTCATATATTGCGCCATTCAAACCATCTCTGATATAGATATGAAAGGTAACCACAGAATACAAATTTTAATATGATGTGTTGCAGTTAGAAAAATCAGTCCTTTTCCTCTCTTTTGATTTAAACTGTGGTCTTTTAATGCTGAGGTAATGAAAAATGGGGGGGGGGAATCTGGAGTCAAGGTCAGCCAGGTAGCTATCATAGTTTCATTCATTGCTGCTCAAAACCAGGTTTCCTAAGTATACACAATCCAAGTGTACACTGAATCATAACTGCAAAGTTTAAATCTGCAATAAGAAATGTGTTGCCTATTTCTTGTTGTGTAAAAGCTGAAGGGGAGCATGTAAGGAAACTCAAAATAAATCTGCCATTTTGTATGGATCAATTTGAGTCAGATTAAGAATAAAACTATAAGCAATCTGCTGCCAGAAGCCTTTTTTTCTTTTAAAACTTTCTATTACTTTTTCATTCTATTGATTTGAATATTTTTTTAAAAGTCAGTTTTTTTCAGCAGCATCTCTTTTTTGATACTTACTTATAAATTGTATGTTAAAGTGTATGTCTGATCCTCTCAAGTATTTTTAATGTTTGCTGACATTATGCTACTGTATTTCTTTTGCTGTGCACATGGTGGCAGTGGTTACTAAGACCTGAGAATATCAGTTTATCAGAGATCAGAGGAGTGATTAGTTTGCATTGTAAAAATTCTTGTGAAGATGGCACTTCTTCACAAGTGATGTGCAGATAAACATTGAACATGAGATAGGAGATGTGCTCAGAATTTGGGAAATAAATCTTACACATAGTAAAGGGGAAAAAAGGTAAGGTTAGTATTATACAGTTATACTGAACATTACAAAAATTACATTAATTTCAGTAAGATATAAGCCATTTCTTATAGCTATATATTCTCAAATAATATATATTAAGCATATAAGAAAAAAGTAGAGGGAAAATAAAAAGTTGTTATAGAGTTACAAAACATTTTTGCTCTTAGGGGAAAATAAACTTTTCAAAGTAATAGATATGTATATAATTTATATTTCATCTTCCTACAGCATAATGACGTTGAACACAACTAATATATTGGATTTTATACTTGTTGGATTTTCTGAAAATCAAGAGGTTCAAATTTTACACAGCAGTATTTTCTTGATAATGTATCTTTTTGTCCTGGGGGGAAATCTTCTGATTATTTTTTTGATACTGTTCAATCGTTGTTTGCACACCCCAATGTATTTCTTTTTAATCAATTTATCTATTGGTGATCTTGGTGGGACGTCTGCTATTATACCCAAATCTATAGTAAATGCCCTCATGAGCTCCAAATGGATTTCGTATTCTGAATGTGTGACACAATTGTTTTTCTATCTTTCTTTCTTATCATCAAATTTCTTCCTTCTCACTGTCATGGCCTATGATAGATACATTGCTATCTGCCACCCACTGCACTTTGCATCCATAATGAATTGGTCCAGTTGCATTCAAATGGCCGGAGGAGCCTGGGTAGTTGGATTTCTGCATGCAGCTCTTCACACAGGATATATTTTTTCAATGCCTTTCTGCTCCAACATCATCAATCAATTCTTCTGTGAAGTTCCACAGTTAATCAAGCTCTTTTGTCCTGGTTCTTACCCCAGTGAAACCTGGATACTTATCTTCAGTACAGGCTTAGAAGTTGGCTGCCTTTCATTCATTATCTTGTCCTATGTGCGGATTTTTACCACGGTGCTGAGAATGCCCTCAACTGACAAAAGAGAAAAGGCCTTCTCCACTTGCATCCCCCACCTCATTGTGGTTTCCCTATTAGTTGGCAGTAGCCTCTTGGCTCACTTGATACTACCTGCTAACTCTCCATCCAGACTGGACAAAGTGTTTACCACACTATATGCAGTTGTGCCTTCTTTAATGAATCCAATAATCTACAGCATGAGGAACAAAGATGTCAAAATTGCCTTTAGGAAATTGCTTGGTTGACAATTATTTTAGTGAAGAATGATAATTTCCCTTTGATGCACCAATTTGTTCATCACCTTAAATTTGAAATTCAGCAGACTAAGAAGTTGCAGTTAGATAAGGATGACTACCTAAGCATATCCCATTGAATATAAATTGTTTATCTGATGTGTTATAAATTTTGATTTGTTATATCAGACCAAAATAAATGTTTTAAAATATTAGGCCTCTTCAAGTACCAATGTTAGGATTTTGAAATGTGATTAATAAATTGTTTTGATTGGTGATAGTTTACTATTGGCATCCTGAAACATTGTGTTAATATGGGACTATAATTAGAAACTAAAGAATATCTGATGAATATTTAAGGAAAATGGCAAATATGGGATAATCAAATAGAAGTAGAAAGATCAGATTAGTCATGAAAAGCCATTCGCCTTTTTCTTTGATTAAGAAAAAAAAAAGATCTATGAAGGACTCTGATAATATTCCTGCCTGTGTATGATTTCTGCTACATCTCAGTCCTTTATCACGCTGGCATATCTGGCACACCACTTCTAACACTGAGTGGTCTCTTTGAATAAAAAAGAATTGTTTTTGCAATCAGCATCTCAGACCTGTTTGCTTATAATAATAAATTTATTCAAACATCCATCTGGGAGCAGGAGTACTTCATCAATTATCCAATGAATCAGTATATAAAATATTGGTTTTTATTGACATGGGACAACGGGCAAAAGGTGGGAGTTATGTATATATGCCATTTATAAAGAACCAGTTGGAATCAAGACTGGGAGAATGGCCCATTTGTTTCCATTTCAGGAATTCGAGAAGAGTAGTTTTGACAGCAATGTTGATGTTATATTTTTAAATTCTTTTTAAACTATTTATATCTTTAAGTTAGGTGAGTGTTTATTTTTATTTTTATGGCATTTTATATTGTGTTTTATCAGCTTTGTATTCAATGTACTGTAATACAAAGCAGTCTTTTGATTTCAGTGAGACAGAAATTGTGATAAATAAAATAAGGAATTAGGTAAATTCTCATCTATTGTCCTGCTTCAGGTTTCTTTCTTACGCATACGCACGCATGCGTGCGCACGTGTGTGTGCGCGCGCGCACACACACACACACACACACACAGAGTTTCTTGAGAGACTATCAATTTCGATTTCAGCTAGCAGAGTTAACAATCTACGCAAGAATGTCAAACAAAATAAAGACTTGCCTGCAAAATGTGTTCTTTATTTATTTTAAAGGATTATATTGAACATTTTTAAAATTAAAAACAAAAACAGAAATTTATACAATTTCCTTCTTTTCAACATTTTCGTGTCACTAAATATTTTTAATTATACAATTTTTTCCTCTTCAATTTTTTATTTCTTTTTATACATATAATTCATAATTCAATTTATATACATCATATTTAATAATTTATTCTATTTCTACCTTATTTTCTATATCCCTTCTATTTGTTTTATGTTTAATACCACTGGTTATCCTCTTTCTTGCATTATTCTCTTATCCTTTGACCCTCTTCGCTAACCACTCATACCACTTTCCCCATACTTTATAGTATTCTGTTTCCTCTTTTTCTTGTAATTTCTTTGTAAGTTTATCCATTTCGGTACACTCTAAAATCTTTCTAATCAAATTTTCTTCTGTTGGTGTATATTTATTTTTCCAGTTTTGAGCGTATATTATTCTTGCATAGATTACATGTATCATTAGGTATTGTATTTCTTTTTTATAAGTTTCTGGTAATATTCCGAGTAAAAATATTTCAGGTTTCATCTCTAATTTGTTCTTTGGTGATCTCTTCTAATTGTATTTTAATTTTACTCCAATATTGTTTTGCTTTTGGGCAGGTCTACCACATATGGCAGTATGTTCCCTGGCTTTGATTATATTTCCAACAATTTGACAGTGTGTTTGGGAACATCTTAGCCAAGCTTGCAGGTGGAAGATGCCACCTGTAAAACATTTTGTACATGTTTTCCTTATAGGCCTCAGACATTGTTAGTTTATAATTTTTATTCCATAATTTCTCCCATTTATCTAATTCTATATTATAACCAAATTTTTTGGCCCAAATTATCATATTTTCTTTAACTACTTCCAGTAGTTAAAGTCCAGGGGTCTTTGTATTTCAATAAATAATTATAAATTTTGGTTATCAATTTAACTTCTGTACCTTGTAAAATTTTATCTAATTCAGATTTTTCTTTTTGAAATCCATATTTTTCCAAATCTATTTTATATCTGGATTGTATTTGCATGTATGGCCACCAATCAATGTCTGTACTCTGTTCTTTGAGCTCTTGTCTTGTTTTCAGTTCTCCTTGATCATTTAATAAATCTTTGTATCTCTTAATTTTATCAATGTTTAATGTATTTGGATATATTAGTGCCTTTATGGGTGATAACCATTCCGGGATTTTTCTATAGTGATTCTTCTTTATTTTTAACCATGTTTGTAATAGGGCATCTCTAATTAGGTGTCTCCAAAAATAACTATGTTGTTTGTGCTTTTCATCCCATAGAAAGGCATGCCACCTTATTTGAAGGTCATGCCCCTCTAATATTAAGGTTCTTTTATTATTTAATTCCATCCAATCCTTAATCCAAATTAGTATTGATGCCTGGTAATATGACTCCCAATCTGGGAGTCCAAATCCTCTTCTAACTCTGCTGTCTTGTAATGCTTTTAATTTAATTCTAGATTTATTCCTTTGCCAGATATAATTTAGTATCATTTTATTTAAATCCTTAAAAATATTCTTCCTTAGTTTTACTGGTATTACTTGGAAGAGAAACAACATTTTTATTTCCTCCTCCATTTCCTTTCTTATTTATTAGTTGTTCTTAATCTCCTTGTATACCTTGTTTCTCTTTGTATGTTTTCTCTTGTTCCTTCTCTTACTATTTGTTCTTTTTCCTGTTCTCTCCTTTCTTCTCATTCTCCCTCATTCTCCTCTATTTGGTATTCCTCCTGGCTCCTATTCTCCACTGCTTTCCTACTCTCTTGCTCTTTTTCTATTCCAAAGTGATGCTCAAGAAATTATCTTGCTTTATCTAATGTGTCTATCTTAATTTTTTTCTCTTGCCAGGTAATCAGTATACCTTCCTGGGTTTAGCCATTGGAACATTACATTTTCTTTATTTAATGGTGAGGTTAAAAATTGGTAATTCCTTCTTCGATCTCTCACCCATCTCGGTATTTGTTTTAATGTTATTATTTCCCTTCCTTTATATGATATTGGTTCCTCTTTCATTTTTTTGTATATTTCATCTCATCACTTTTTTTTGTGAATCGTACATGTATTTCCCTTGGTAATTTATGTCTGCGTGCATAATTCGTGTGCACTCTATAAATCTCTTTTAATATTTTCTGCTTATCTATTTGTAATGCCATTGCCAATATTTCTGACATAGTTTCCCCTAACTCTTCCCCTTTATTTTCCATAATGTTTTGGGATCTTAGAAAAAAAGATGCTTTCTCCATCTCCAAAAACACTATCAATTGTTCTAATTCTCTATTAATTGTCATATATTGTTGATCCATAGATTCCATCTTTTTATCTATGTGCTCTATTTTTGTCTCCACTATTTTAATTTTCTGCTCATTTTAAGAATATTTTGCTGTATATGTTATTCCAAAATGTCATATAATATCTTAACTGTTAATTTTATAATGATAATAATTTTGTTAGTACAAGTGTAAATAAATGTCAGTATAAATATATCTGTTAATATACTAATCTCAAAATATATATGTTTTGTTACAACTCTAATCTTTATTTTCTAAAAATCTAAATCTATCTATTATTTGATTTCTACACACTTATTACTTAGTATTTAACATATAAGATAACAGAGGAGTCTATATCAGCCAATTGAATTTTCAATCAAAAATAACCAACTATATCACTATAATTTCATAAATATATAAACTCTATAAATTTCATAATATAATATAAATATCTAGTTTTTCTATCTTAAATATTGTAAATATTATAAATTATACAATTATTTCAACTTTCACAAATCACTCCTTTCTCTTAATTTTCTTATCTTTCTATTGACTGTTTTTGTCCACTGTCTTTTAGTAGGATTACTTATCTTGTATTATTTTCATAGCTCTATGCAGTCTTCCTTTAATCTTGCATCATCTTTACTTAACACTACTGTTCTTTTACTTTTCCAGTTTCTGGGGTTATGAAGTTATAGAGTTATAGAATTATAGCAATCCTTTAATACTCTCCAATTTCAAATGTTTACCTCTTCTTCTAAAATGTCCAAGTTGTCCAAATGTAATGTCTCTAGTAACCATATCTATTGATTTCTGTCTCTATCTGTATAATCATCCTGTAAATCCATTGCACCAACAGTTCACCATTCAGTCAATTCACTTATTTAGTCCAACAGTTTTAGCCCTTCAAATCCACTAATTTTTAGAAAGTTTTATAAATATCACTGAGGGAATAGATAAAGATTATAATCACCAATCTACATAGTCACCAACTGTATCCGATTGGAGTTTCTTTTCTCTTCTTGTTCACTACTTTTGTTTCTTTGCGCTGTCACTTTTTAACCAAATTTTCCGCTCCTTCCTCCTCTCGATCACCACTGCTGTCAGGCAATCACTCTACCTTGAATCTTAGAGTCATAATAATTCAACTCCATCATTAAATCTAATATTTGTATCTCCTTTTTTGGGATCTCTTCTCATGTCAATGCTTTTGTGTTGATTTCTTAATCTTCACTTCCTATTCCTCAGCTGTCAGCACTGGAAAATTTGGAGTTCGGGAATGGAGTCCATTCATTCACTCCCGCTCGTGCTGACATCACCACTGGAAATCCTAAAATGTGTTTTTAAATGAGCATACAAAAGACTCATCTAAATTGATCCCAGAGTTTTCAGCAAGTCCAGGGGTCTTAGATTCAAGAGTGAAATTGATTCCCAGGGATCATATTTTTTTTATTGAAAAGTTTTACAAGTACAAAGTACATACATTTTTCTCTTTTCTCCCCCCCTCCACCCTCCATCCTTTCCCTCCTACTCACCCTCACCCCCCCGGACTTCCCAGAAAAAGCACAAGGTATAATTTCAAAAAAGAAAAGCATAAAACTACAAAATACTAAAAAAAATTATTAGTTCAAAAGTATCTTTTCCGTTCTTCTCTCTTTGTTACTCCAAAACTTGAAAGTATAATCTAGGATTTTTCAAACATCTAGCATTAATAAACTGTTTGTGTTATGTTAATCTGATACTTTTTCTGAATATATTCAGTCCACCTGCTCCATTCCAATATGTATCTTTCATTTGAGTGGTCCTTAAGAAAAATATGGAACGCTTCACGAATTTGCGTGTCATCCTTGCACAGGGGCCATGCTAATCTTCTCTGTATTGTTCCAATTTTAGTATATGTGCTGCCGAAGCGAGCACTCAGGGATCATATTTTGTTGCCTCTGGTGTGGAGCTGATAAATCCCTCAATTTGAGATCCACATCCAGATCCAGATCCAGATCCAATCCAGATGCCATCCAGTTCTCTGAATTTGAGAGACTTTTACCAATTCAAGCAAAACAAAAATTATTTATTAATGGGTGGGGGAAAGGTCAAAATTTTAGATTCTAGATAACCTTCTACAAGTAGCAAAGTTATAGGTAACATTTCTCTATCCCAGCTGGTTTTATATCTTTCTTAAATATTGAAAGTCCTTATAAAAGTATTTCTGACCAAGTACTTTTGGACATCCTTACTGCAACTCTCCCTTTTTGGGAAGTAGTTACACTGCCATGGTGAGCTCAGACAAAGAGACAGAACAAGCAGCCATCTCCAGCTTTGAACTCTTTTCACATTTTGCTTAACATTGACAAAAAGGCAACATTATGAGAGTATCTATTTTAAGAACAATAGAACACTTTCATGTTTCAGTAAAAGGAATATGTTCTTTCTATGGTAATAAAAAAATCAGAGTTGATGAAGTTTATTTATTTTTATTGACCAATCAAATACAAGTTTACAAAGTACAACAAAAAACCCAAAGATATAGATTAGAAATCTCTTATTTTCTTCCAAGTTAATTTTGTGAATACCTCAGTATAACTTAAATGTCATCATTCTAAAATAATAAACTGAATATGTTGATAGTGAATGTTATCTACTCTCATCAGTTCTCAGATTGCATATTAATATATTTTTACATATTCAGACATGATTATTATTATAATTAGTATAGGGTATGATTTTTGAGGTACATCAACATAACATGTTTATCCTCACGGTAGTAATGTAACTTTTCTGAACTATCTCCTCCCCTCCCCTCCCATCTCCTTTCTCACTAACTGGTCAAAAGAAAGAGCAATAATCTAGAAGTAATAGTTTCGATTTGCTGCCTTACTGAAGAGAGAACTGACATTGTGTGAGACCGATGGTATGAACTCAACAAGAAATGCTAGCATTGCAAATCTTCTCTCTGAAAGGGAGAACTGGACATACCAATTTTATTAATACTTTTTAGTTAGATATGACAATATATCCACAGGCTGATCTAATTTAAGAAGATCAACTTCATGTTCATGCTGTCTACAATAAAACTGATTGATCTATCACCAAAATTTTAATTGTTCAACAAAATACTAATCAATGTGTCTTCTCCTAAAATGAAGAGTAAAAGAAACTGAAGCGATAAACCCTACTTACTTGTTGTACTTAATATATAAATTGTCTTAATCAAAACTTCCAGAGACTGATTAATAGATTGTGTGAATTAGCTCATCTATAATTTTGGAAACTGATTTCCAGTGTCAATAATTATTTGCCACTTAGAAATAGCTGATCTCCCCTTTTAATCAAAATATATACATAAATCTGAAATGTGTATATTACATCTCTGAAGAAGCTTTATTATTGCAATTCCTCACTATAGCATATGTGTACATCATTATTTCTAATCCCAATCATCAGTTGGTCTTCTATTGAAAGCAAGATGCAAGAATCATAATTCAACTGTCCATTTTGTAACATGTTCATATTAATAAAACAAGCTTCCCACATAGATGAGATGGGAAGTTTAGAAGTTTAATAAATAAATAAATCACATAAATAAGGAAGTTACATAGAGAAACTCCATATTAGGAAACTTCATCTATTTACATCTATTATGCATCATTCTGTTTAATATCATAATTAGATGAAGGAATACATTTAGGGAGCTTTGCATTACTTCTTGTAATTCTTTGTCCCCAACCAAGGAATTTCCAAAAGGCAACTTTGACATCTTTGTTCCTCATGCAGTAGATTACTGGATTCATTAGTGAAGGAATTATAGTATATAGCACAGAAAAAGATTTCTCCAGTTTGGACAGAAAGGTTGGCATCAGGTAAGCTGAGTGAGCCAAGAGGCTATTTCCAACAAATAGGGAAACAACAATGAGGTGGGGGATGCAAGTGGAGAAGGCCTTTTCCCTTCTCTCAACTGAGGACATTCTCAGCACAGTGGAAAAGATCTGCACATAGCTCAAGATAATGAATGCAAGGCAGCCAATTCCTAAACATGAACCAAAGACAAGAACCCAGGTTTCTCTGAGATAATAATCAGAACAGACAAGCTTGATTAATTGTGGAACTTCACAGAATAACTGATTGATGATGTTGGAGCAGAAAGGCATTGCAAAAATATTTCCTATGTGTAGCAAAGCATGTAGAAATCCAACTACCCAGGCCCCGCCGGCCATTTGTAGGCAAGTGGGCCACTTCATTATGGATGCAAAATGCAATGGGTGACAGATGGCAATGTATCTATCATAGGCCATGATGGTGAGAAGGAACAGGTTGGTTGTAAGGAAAAAAAGAATGAAAAACATTTGTACCCCACATTCAGAGTATGATATCCATGTGGAGTTCATGAATGTGTTAAGTACTGTTTTTGGAATTATGACTGAAGAACAACCAAGATCACCAATGGATAAATTGATCAGAAAAAAATACATGGGGGTGTGCAGATAACTATTGATTGCTACCAAAAGAATAATCAGAAGATTTCCCATCAAAATAAAAAGATACATAATCAGGAAAAGTATGATGCATAAAATCTTAATGTTGTGACTTCCAGAGATTCCAAGAAGTACAAAATTTGTTATATTTGTTGTATTAGACAGGACTTTGTATTCTTTCCTGTATGAAAACAAAATGTACATGATAATACTATAATATAATCATGTAGTGTAATATTTATGTAATATACTGTAGTATAGCATATAATATTGATGAGATCAGTTATTTTATGACCATCAATAGATAAACTTCATTTGAGACAGCCTTATGTGTCATTTTGATATGCTATATCTATCTATCTATCTATCTATCTATCTATCTATCTATCTATCTATCTATCTATCTATCTATCTATCTATCTATCTATCATCCATCTATAACATTAATAATATATATTACAAAACAATATAAATTTTATAATTAAACATTTATGTACTTATGTATTTATAAAAACTACCTATATGATTACCCATCTCTTGAATGTGACTTTCGGCAGCTTACAACATTTCCAAACTCTACCTGGAGACACTGTGGAATCTTCTGTAAGCAAAGTACATTCTTTATCTATGAGTTCATCCTGTTTTCTTTGCTATTCATTACACTCTCATGTATATTTTAAATATATCTTTATACTAATAATAATTCAATCTTTCAGCATCTCTACTACATGTCAATTCTCTTTCTTCTCATTGATCGCTCAGGTTCTTTTCTCAGTTCTCACCTTGCCTTTTCTAAGATGCATTCTTCTACCTAAGACTATGGTTGTTTTATTTTGCTGTACATTAGTCTTCAACATGCTTTAAAAATGATTAGGGAAACATAGAAATATTCATTTTCTATATTTTTCAATTTACAATGTGTTCCTTCAATGCAATACTGTAGATGTTTTATAGATAGGAAAAAACTAGGTGTTAAAACTATATCCAAAATTATATCTTTTAAACAAGAATTTCTTTAAAATGCAGAATTAAGCATTTTAAACCATTTCCAAATTTCTGAGAAAAATATATGGTAATAAACCATAATAAGGTCATGAAACTACAAAGATAAATTTAATGAAATGTCAATGCAAATATATCTTTGGAGTCTCATGTTTTAAGTTGACTTTAACTAAACATAGTGTAATTAACATGGCCACAGAAAGGTCTGTGGAACTAAATAGAAATGCCAATATTTGGGGACCACTGATTGAAAATAATGTAGCAACAATGCCCATAATAATATATAGTATAATTGAAATTATTACTTAGGGGTTTTTTAATGGAAAAAGTCAATAGAAAAATTTAAAAGTTAAACAGAGAAGCAGCAGGGAAAAATAAGGTTTGAAGATACAGAAAAGGGTACAGTAAAATAATTATTGATTTTTCTCTAGCTAAATCAAACTTAAATGCCACAGTTTAAATATTTCATATTACCCCCTTCAGTCTTCAAACATTACAAATAAAAATTTACCTCATATCTTCCATTGCTTTTTTCTCTTTTGAAATTATTTCTATTTCTTACACATTTAACACATCCCCTCACACTGAACTTAGTGTTCAGAGATTTTCTTTCATTTCTCCAATACCTCAGCACTAATAGGTCACAGTTAAAATGAGAGAGAAAGAGATTTTTAATTACTATGCAGCATATTCAAAAATCTAGATTTCAAGATGTTCTTTCATCTCTACATTTATTGCCTGTGCTTATTATGCTGCAAAATTACCAAATCACTCTCATACGGATTTTCTAAAGTCACCTATGCACAAGGGACTCATTGCACAATAATAAGTTTTGAATGTTGATGCAATTTTTCAGGTTCAGTCCTAATAATTTCCCCCTTCATAATAAAGTCTGAAGGCAAGTAAGAAAGGTAAATGGAAGATATGAAGCGATATTTGCTTATACTCCATTGATTAAAAGCTGAAGGGAAGTATTCAAGAAAAGTAGAAAATTGTTATTCAATTTGCATCAATTTGATTGAGTTATAAATAATATATAAATCCTTTAACTACAGGCTCAAACTTTATGTTTCTCTTTTAAAATTTCTTTATTTTTATTCTGTTTTTATTCTATTCTATTCTATTTTGTCCATCATTTTTTTCATACCTATTATTTAAATTTAAAACAATTTAAATTTAAAACAAAAATCTTTAAATCTGCAGTTGAGATACTGCATGTCAAGTAATTTTGATTTTTACCATTATTAGACTATTTTATTTGCAAGGTAGCAAGGTAGCAGTAATACTAGATCCTGCAACAAATGTATTTCCCGGGAAGATCAGAGGAATGGTTAAGTTTGTATTGTTAATTTTTTGTGTGAAAATGGCACTTAACTTCATTTGCATTTGATTTTCCTACAGGAGACAGTAGAATGTCATGTCTAATACAACATGTGCAACATATTTTGTATTTGTTGGATTTTCTGGAAATCAAGAAGTTTTGTCCTGGTGGGAAATCTGGCTTTTTTTTTCTTATGCTGTTCAGTCAAGATACCGCAATATATTTCTTTCTAATTACTTTACCTACAGGTAGTCCTCGACTTATGGCCATTCATTTAATGTCCATTCAAAATTATGGTAGCATAAATGAAAGGACTTATTCCCTTACTTAAAGTTATGGCTGCTGCAGTTCTCCTTCATGGTCCCTTGATCACAATTTGGACTTTCCTGATCACAATCTTCCTTCCTTTATAACTTACCACAGGGATATTGCAGCTTCCCCCACCTAACTATTTCAACAACAACAACAGGTGGAAGTTATGTATTTTGCCTTTTATAAAGAACCAGTTGATCTAAGATTCAAGAGTAAAATTCATAGGCATGGATCACATTTTCTGTCTCCATACTCAAGCACTTGAGTTTGTGGTTGAGCTGCTAAGAATCAGATCCCTGAACTGGAGATATTTTTATCTATGAAAAGGGGTACTTTGCCAACCTGAAAATACAAATTACCAATTCAGGAAAAGGAAAAAGTCTTAAGAGAAGGGAGACCTAATAGGGTACAGAAACAAATGATACATATAATTTGGTGTATGTGATGCATCTGAAATAAAAGACACTGGTTACTTGTGAGAATTGAAGAGAAAACATTGATTCTAGAGAAGCTTCCATGTAGAAAATTGATAGGTTATATTACTCTTTCCCAATTGGGTTTATATATTTCTTAAAAGCTGTGTGTATTCAAGGGCTTCAGAATATGCTCTATATTGTGTAGTTGCTGAAATAGCAAGTTCTCACATAGCAAAGATATTGCCTTGGTTAAGAAGAAAAAAACATACTTTCTACAGTTTAAAAAGAGGCAAAGACTGCCATGTTAAAAGTGCTAATATCACTTTTTAAAATGCTAATAAGGAAGGCTAAAATTTGAGGCAACAATCTGAGTTGGACCCTGTTTCTAGCCAAGAGAAGAGGGGTAACCAAGTCCTGTATATAGGCTGCAGCCAGCTATCATTCTTTGGAATGTTGCTGCAGCCAACTGTCATTAATAGGAATGTTTATTCTGTTGCTAGGCAAATAACCCAGTAGAACCTCTGTTTTGCTCTCCTTTCCATAGGACCATGACATTCAACTATTATTATACACAATTTTTTCCAATGACCAGCTCTACACTATGTTGCTTCACAACCTCTTCATTACTGAAAAGACAAAATAATCATTCAGTGGCAGTCAGCTACAATAGATATCATTTGAAAAATCACAGTAATTACTTTCGTGTCTTTCATCAAAGGAGTAGATTAGAAATCTCTTTCTAAGGCACATAGGCAGCAATAGTGTATGTATACAAAGTAGTCTTCTCATCTTGTGTGTGGGAATCTGAGATACAGGCATAATGGAAAGTGTTGGAGTGATGGAAGTCCAAAAAGGGTAGCCAAAATTAAAGAGGTGTTTTAATATTTCTCAGTGCTGACACCTGGCCTTAACCCAGACTGAACAGGATCCAGATAATCTATTTCATCCAATGTCCTCTGTCCTATGACCCACTCATCAAACTTCTCTAAAACAAGGAAGTTGGTGACCAGGCAAATTTGACTAACAGACTTGGATACAGTTGACCTCTTAATCATCTACTTCAAGGGAAGCAGCATCACCCTCCCACAAGATGGCAGTGATAACTGCTTGATTCACTGTATGACCTCTCTGGGAAGGCCTTAATTGTTTTCTGTAAAATAAGTTTGAAGACCGAAAGAATTCATGATTCCACAGTTTTAGGACAATCTTCCACTAGCTTATAGGAACAGTACATTCCAGCTAATTATTCCAAATAGTTCATGTAAATTTTATACACTTCTGTTTTTTATAAATGTACATTGATAGCTTAGAACAGGGGTGTCAAACTCAATTTCATTGAGGACTGCATCAGGGTTGTGTTTTACCTTGAGGGGATGGGGTGGACATGACCAGCTCAACATCACTCATGTTGGGGGTGCCTATGGAGGCCTGAGCACTCTGCCAGTAAAAACGGGCTCCTGAGCTCCATTTTTGGCTGAGACAGCCTCCTGCAGCCCTCTGCCAGTAAAAATGGAACTTGGGATGGCCACCCGCAGCCTTCAGGAGCTCCGTTTTCACTGGCAGAGGCACTGCGGGCCAGTCCTTTGCTGTTTCCAGGGCAGCCCTGTAGGCCAGATGTAAGCACCCTGTGGGCCAAATCCAGTCCCCGGGCCTTGAGATTGGCACCCCTGGCTTAGATCCTATTTAGTATTGGAGAATGTGAGAAACAGCAATGATATCAGGACCAGAGAGAACAAATACTAAATCCTAAGTGCAATGAACTGCACACACACAAAAATCTAGATAATATATTAAGTTCTGTAGAATTTTTTAAAACAGCTATGTCAGAACTAAACTGGATGAGTGTAATAATGTTATTAAAGGAAGTTTAGACAGGTTTACGCACCCACTTGCCTTTTTAAACCCTCTCTGTTATGTAAATATATATTTCATCTCAAAAAGAATCAATTTTACATGTCCTTCTAGCTCTTCCTAATCATCTTTCCCTATTGACCTCTGCCTGATTGAATTGATAGGGACTCAGGATATGGAATTGTAGTTTACAAATTTCTCAAGTGCTACCATTGATCTGGAAGGACATGATGAAGCTCTATCTGTATCCCCAGATATTTCCCATTGCAATTGCATTTCCTTCTCGTGAAAACTGGCAAAGACAAAGAATGTTCAATGCAAGACCATCACATTTTTTTAAAAAGGTGAAGAAAAATGTCAGAATTTCCATAGTTTAGACAGGACAAGTTTGATATTCTTATTTCTCATGCGCTAGATGATTGGATTGAACAGGGGTGGAAGTAAGGAATATAGGGCAGTGAATACTAAATCTAAGTAAGATGGGATGTTAGAGGGGGGTCTCAGGTAGGCCCGGCATGAAGTTACCAAAAACATAGAAAATATTATAAGGTGGGGAAGACAAGTGGAAAAGGCCTTCTGCCTTCCTTTCACAGAAGGGATTCTCAACACTGCCTTGAAGATCATGACATAAGAAACAGTTATCAAAATAAAACAACCTAATGCTCCAGTGAAACTGGCCACAAGAACCCCATTCTCAACTAGATTGAATCCAGAGCAAGATAGCTTTAGCAAATGTGGAATTTCACAGAAAAACTGGTTGACAACATTAGAATAGAAAGGGATGGAAAAGGTGCCAGTGGTGTGCAACATTCCATAGAGTACATCGGTAACCCCCACCAAAATCACTATTTTGGTGCAGGCTTTCCAATTCATCACCATCTCATAGTGCAGTGGGTGGCAAATGGCAACATACCGATCATATGCCATGACTGTCAGGAGAAAGAAATCAGAAACTTCAAAGGTGATAAAGAGAAAAAGGTGAGCAACACAACCAAAGTAAGAAATGTGTCTTCTGTCAATGAGAGAATTTATCATGGATTTGGGGACAATGACTGAAACAATGCCCAGGTCTTCCACAGCCAAATTCACCAGAAACAAGTACATGGGGCTGTGGGTATGGCTTGGTGGGTGTGGCTTGGTGGTCATGTGACTCGGTGGGCATGGCTTGGTGTTTATGTGACTGGGTTGGTGGGTGTGGCCAAGTCGACATCACTTCTTTGCCCTTATGACCCACAAAAAAGATATACCAATTATTTTGTGCATTTAATACTTAAATAATAAATGAAGTACACAAAACAATAAAAAAGGTACACAAATACTTACATAAGAGCATTAAAAGTGTTGTCCTCACTTCTTTGCACCAATGATAATAGTGACCTACAAAAAGGAAGATATACCATGATATACAAATTTAAACATTTAATACTTAAATAAGAATAAAAGAAGTACACAAAACAATAAAAGAGGTACACAAATACATATAAAATTGTTAGTAGTCTTTAACTTTAAGATGTTTCCACATCGTTTTTTCATTGGCACTCTCCTCACTCCCACTTTTCTTGATCTTGATTCTCGGATCATCGGCTGTGTGATGATGTGCTCTTAACCACTTTTTCACTGTAGGAATAGGGTCCCATCTTGGAAGAGGTAGGCCAATAACACCGATAGTCGTGAGGTTGGTTAAATTAGAAATGGTTAGGTGACTTCTGCTCTCTGAACATATGATGTTCATTTTTAAAAAATCCCTTTCCACTTCTGCAGAACTTACAACAATTGTTCTGACAATATCTTTAGCTTTTTAAATACTGTCAGGAATTGCATAGTTCTTCGAATCTTTTAACACATTCTCCACAAAATCTCTGTAGTCGTTGATGTTAATGTTGTAATTGAAAATGTCACCAAATGTGCACAGTTGTTCCTCAGCTGCTGTCCATGGAACTATTACTTCTGCAATATCCCAGTACTCTGGCATAAAAAAATTAGAAATTGTAATTTATTCATGGTGTCTTGCAATTGGCTACCTGTTTTTAAACGTTCACAGTCCATTACTCTTTTCTGCAAATTTGTTATGATGCTTTCTAAAAGCAACTGGACTTCACACAAAATGGTCCCTGCAACAAGCAGGAACCTCACAGAGTCACAGAGAGCTCAAAAACCAACTATCACACTTTACACAAAAATAACACAAAAGCTACACAACTGACTCACACACAATGCAAAAGTGGCTGGATTTCACACAAAATTGCCTCTGCGCGGCACAGCTGATCATTGGAACCTTTTTAAAAACTTTTTGTTAGCATTTTTTACTACCTATTTGTCTGAACCAGTAGTAAAAATATGCTTTAAAAAGTTTTTTAAAAGTTCCGACGATCAGCGATGTGACAAGCAACTGTGCCGCATGATCGTCAGAACTTTTTTATTTTATTTTTTAAAGCATTTTTTACTACCGGTTTGGGCAAATCAGTAGCATTTTTACTACTGGTTTGGGTGAACTGGCCCTAACCGGTAGCATTTCACCCCTGATACGAATGTTATAAATAAAAATGTTTTTCACCTAGGGATACCTTATAGTAATGTGTGTCTAGTATCTTTCAAGTTGTGCATTATGTCATGAAATTATCTTCCATTTGGAGTTTTAAAGATGGGAGCTGGCAGGAGCTGTTTGAGACAGAACAATATTTTAGCTCTTTCCCAGTGCAGTTTCTTCAGTAAATTTTTGGTAAATTTTCAGATAAATGTCACAATCATAGATACCTTGTTTTTGTTTGTTTTCTGGTTAGAGACTAATAACAAGTTTCCTGTTTTTGGTTCTATTTTTAATAAATACAAATAATTTATTAATAGTGTTTTCCCCAAAAATTTATATAATCAAGGAGAAAATAAATTTTACATTTCCTAATGAAAACAACGATGAAAAAATTGGGCATCCTTTTGAAAAGCAGAAGCTACATAGAGGCTAATTCTAGTGTTGACATCTGATTAAACTGTAATGAACATTGAAAATACAGACATTTACTCAATCATGGATGATAATAACGGTCAGTGAACTTCTGTGCATCTATGTATTTCCTTACAAACACAATGCCCTTGGCAATTAAGTTGAAGAATTACATCACCCTCACCCAAACTGCTTTGTGTGATAATTCCCTTCTGCACAGATGCCATTAGCATTGCCTCATTATTCCATGTGGGAGTTATTTTGAAATGTTGAGGTTACTCTATGTGGTCTCATGAAATTTGCAACATGATAACATAGACGACAGTTCTGTATTTATTTATTTGGGCTCATATGTTGTCCCATCAAACCAACTCTGATATAGACATCAAAGGTAATCTTAGAATACAAATTCTGAAGATGGTGTGTTACAGTTAGAAAACACAACTCTTTTGCTCTCTTTTGGTTTTAACTGTGGTCTATTAGTGTGAGGGTACTTGGAAAAATGAGAGAAAATATCTGGATGTCAAGGAATCCAGATAGCCATCATATGTCTTATCATTCACTGCTGCTCAAAACCAGCTTTCCTAAGTCTACATCTATGGAGTCACATTGAATACGCAAAAAGAAATGTGCTGCTTATAGTTTATTGAGTGAAGGCTGAAAGGGAGCATGTAAGGAAATATGGAGCATGCAAGAAATCTAGAAATAAATCTACCATTTTGTATGCATTAATTTGATTCAGTTTAGGGAAGAATAAAAATATAACTATTCAGGCTACAGCTAAAATTGTGTTTTCCTTTTTAAAACTTTCTAATCCTTCATTCTATTGGTTTGAATATTTTTAAAAGTATCAGTTTTTTTCCACCAGCATATCTTTCTTGATACATATGATTTTAAAAGTGTACTTACAGTCCTCTGCTATTTTTAATCTTACTTGCATTAGGCTATTGAATTTGTTTGTCTCAGTTCTCAGGATGGTAGTTGTTTACAAAAGTCTGAGAAAAACAGTTTCCCTCCCTTGGGGAGATCAGAGATCTGCTTAAATTTGCATTGTTAAAATTCTTGTGCAGATGGCACTTGCAGTGATGTGCTATTAAACACATACTGCATTTACATGATATGCTCTCCTTGGCTATCTGGGGAAAGAAAATATAAGGGATCAGATGAAAATTTGGGAGATCAGTGAAAAAAGAATTCTCACACATAATGGAGTAAAAGAAAAGATAAGGCAAGTGTGAGATTATGGAGTTATACTGATTTTTTTTTAAAAAAAATAAAAAATACGTTAATTTCAGTATGGTGTAAGCCATTTTTATAGTTATATCTTCCCAAAACATATACTGTACTTTAAGCTTATTAGAAAAAAGTACATACCCGTAGAGAATAAAAAACTCTTATTGTTCCTTTTTGGTGGAATTAGTCTTTCCAATGTGAAATAAATCTGTATATAATTTAGTTTTCATCTTTCTACAGGGGTGGCATAATGTCATGTCTAACACTACAAGCATACAGAATTTTGTACTTGCTGGATTTTCTGGAAATCAAGACACTCAAATTTTATACAGCACTGTCTTCTTGATAACATATCTCTTTGTCCTGGTGGGAAATCTTCTGATTATTTTTTTGATACTGTTCAATCGCTATCTGCATACCCCAATGTATTTCTTTTTAATCAATTTAGCTATTGGTGATCTCGGTGTTACCTCTGCCATTATACCCAAATCTATAGTTAATGCCTTAATGAATTCCAAACTGATTTTGTATTTTGAATGTATGACACAAGTGTTTTTCTACGTTTCTTTCCTATCATCAAATTTATTCTTTCTCACTATCATGGCTTATGACAGATACATTGCTATCTGTCGCCCATTGCACTTTGCATCCATAATGAAATGGTCCACTTGCTTCCAAATGGCAGGAGGTGCCTGGGTGGTTGGATTTCTACATTCAGCTTTACATACAGGGAGTATTTTTTCAATGCCTTTCTGCTCCAATATTATCAACCAGTTCTTTTGTGAAGTTCCACAGTTAATCAAGCTCTTTTGTTCTGATTCTTATCTCAGTGAAACCTGGGTTCTTGTCTTTAGTTCATCCTTAGGGGTTGGCTGCCTGTCATTCATTTTGTTGACCTATGTGCAAATCTTTACTACAGTGATGAGTATGCCCTCAGTTGAGAAAAAAGAAAAGGCCTTCTCCACTTGCATCCCCCACCTCGTTGTCGTTTCCCTATTCATTGGTAGTAGTCTCTTGGCTCACCTGATATTACCTGCTAAATCTCCATCCAGACTGGACCAAGTATTTACCACACTATATACTATGGTGCCTTCACTAATGAATCCAATAATCTACAGCATGAGGAACAAAGATGTGAAAGCTGCCTTTTTGAAATTGCTTGGTTGGAGATTATTTTGCAAACAATGTTAATTTCCCTTTGATGTACCAATTTGTTTGTCATGTTAATTTTGAAATTCAGCTTATGTTAACTGATTAGGCATTTCCCATTGAATATATATTTTGGTTCATTTTATATATTATAAATTATGATCTGTTGCATCTGCCAAAATAAATATTTTACCATATTGAGCCTCCTACAGCATCAATTCTATTGGGATCATGAAGATATCTTTCAATAAATTATTTTCATTGGTTGTAGTTTCACAGTTGAGTTCCTTTTGGAAATATGAAATTGTAATCAGAAACAAATTAATGTAACCAATTAATATTTAAGGGAAATGGGTTTTAAATCAAACATTAAACCTTGGGTTTTAATGTACGATTTTAACTTTTTATGCTTTAACTGTATATGTAACTGTAAGCCATCCAGAGTTACCCTACGGTAAAATGGGTGACCAATAAATTTTATAGATAAATAAATGTTATGTGGGGCAATAAAAAAAGAATCAGTTACTTTATCGGATAATTGTGTGCAAAATATATTTAAGGCTAGTGACGTGGAAAAGGTTTCTGAGTTAACCAAAGATTAGCAAAGACTTATGTTTGTTTGTTTGTTTGTTTGAGTATGTGTACATAGTCAGGAATGGCTACAAATATATATAGGTCTCCTAACTGATTTCAGCTCTTGATATCAAAGTTGGGCTTTCTTATCACTTTTTTCTAAGGAATATTTTTATAGAAGATTTGTGCCCTTCTAAAAATATTAGTTTCCCATATCAGGACAGCAGCTTCTGTGGCATATGATGGGGATGTCAACAAGCAAGAAATTGCCTTGCAATGCAAATTGTGGCTTGCATCACACCATTTCTGCCATCTTGCTTTTTTTTAACCCCTCCCTGGGATCATGCTGAATCAAATTAATGATTTTGTCACAACCATGAACACTGCCAAATTAGAAAGATAATCTGCCATTGTTTTTATTTATTACCAATACAGGCAGACTTTATATTGCCACAATAGCGGTATCCATATCCATACTATAATACTGCTAGTATGAAAACCTAACACTCAGTCCAAAAGCTGAGACTTTTTTAAATGTTGTCTTACTTTCCAAAATAGATAAATGTCACAGACATAATTGTCTTTTATAACTGATGATACATGCATATGTTAAGTACTGTACAATAATTGATTGAATGAGATAATAGAGGCACTCCCTTTCTTTTTACTATGCACAGCTATATTTATGGGAATTGGTGAAAAAGCAGAACTGCTTACAGCAAAATGTTCAACTTTCCTGTCTAACTTTCACCTTTTCCCAGAGCTATTTGTTGGCAACCACCTGCTATTGTCTCTTTCCCCTCCTTTTCCCATCTCCTCTTTTTACCGAAAGAGTGATAGGAAGGCATTTGCTAAGGTTTCTTTGTGTGTGCCAAAAACCTATCTTCAACTCTTTTTAGACCTGCCCCTCAGCTGCCCCTCTGGGCAGATGTGGTGTGATGTATCTTCCTCTGTGTTTCCTGCTTAAGTACTACCCAGTTTATGTCTTCCCTGAAGGCCTCATGCCTCAATCTGCAGGGAACTGCCTCCCTCTATACATGTTTGCTTTGGGTTTGTGGTGAAACATGCCCCTATTTCTAGGTTTTCATTTATCTTCTCCTGGAAAAGCCTGAAGCTGATGTCTTCATCCTCTTCTCCCACTGGCATCAGGAATGTGCACTTCTATATGCCAATTGTCAGCACATCCACAGTGATGTCTCTTTCTAACCACAAAATTTGCACAATCAGTCCAAAGGCATTTACTTGATGTCTCAGAACAGCTTGGAATAAATGTCTTTTGTCTTTTATCTATTTCTTACTTTCTGCTTTTACAGCTTAAACCAGCAGCATGTCTCTCAGCAACTGAGGAAAGGAGATTTCTCTTAGGCCTTTAAGCCCAATCCCCTGCATGCAAGGTTTGACAGTCAAAATGCTAACTCCATTGCCTTCCACAACAGTCCTTGCTAGTTGCCAGATCACCTCTCCTCCCTTGTCTCATCTGTCTACTGAGATCACACCTAAATCAAAAGCCCATGCCTGAACCTACCGTATTTTTCAGAGTATAATACGCACCTTTTTACCCTCAAAAAGAGGGTGAAAATTTGGGTGCGTCTTAAACACTGAATGTAGCCCCACCCAGCCACCCCCACCCTTTGGCCTCTGCCTGCCAGCAATTTACCTCTTTGCAGTAAACAGGGCAAAGCCTTATTAGCACACGAAGAAATTATCTGCCTCCCGACCTACAGCTGACATGCTTGCAAGCCACGTGGTAAAATGAAACTAACTACGGTGGCTGTAATGAGACAAAATGCTGGGAGATAAACTGCTGGCAATGTTACACTGCTGAAATTTGAAAGGAGGTAAGCTACAGCTACTGTGGCTTAGAGCTAGAGCTCTCGCCTCACAGTCAGGAGGTTGTGAGTTCTATCCTAGGTAGAGGCAGATTCTGTTAATATGTTATTTTGTTAAATGTTTGTAAAGTGTTCAAATTATAAGACTTATTTTTTAAAGACTGCTTTATTATTGTTCTAGACAATTTAACAAAATGAAGAAGCTTTTTAAAATAAATTCTTGCTCTGAAGAGGCCCAGTGCTATTGTATCTTCTTTTAAATAGCAGAAAGCCTTCCAGAAAGCCACATCAATTTTAAAGATCTGTAAAAATATAATCTGAAATGTCCTGTTTTAGTATTAAGTATTAGTATTAAAATAAGGCAGCTGAATTAAACCCTGACTTAGTCATGTTTGGAGTAGATCTATTTAAATAATTGGGAGGAGTTAGTGTGATTACATTTAAGAAAACTTTCTGGGATTAATATACTGCCATAATGTACATTTCTCCAATTCTTTGCTATTTCTATGGGTCAGGCACACATGCACAGAAATACACAGCAAACAGTGTATATCATCTGTGCTGTTTGCTGTTTGCTGTTTGGCAAATTGCTTGGAGGCAGAGGCCTTTTTTCCTTGTTTTTCTTCACCAAAACTAAGGTGTGTCTTATACTCCAAAAATACGGTATTTTCTATATTTTGTTTTCATTTTATTTGCCAACTCATATCAGTACAGTAGCAGCCAGCCTGGTAACAACACCTATATGCCATAATAAGGAAAGATCTTTTTATTTCTACTGAAATTGTATTAATTTCCGTTAAGGCATTGTTGTAGCGTTCTTTTGGATTGGGGCAAATAATCAATATTCAGTCAAGTTGGAGCACTTTCAGATCATTTGTTCATGTGTCAGAATAAGAAAAATGAATCAAATTTCACTATGTTGTCATTGGACAGTCTCCAGAAATGGTTTGTATGGTCTGCATGGGGAGGAGATCAAATATTCTAATAAATAGGTAACTGTCAGATCTTGGGCATTTAGCAATGCACAATAGCAAAATGCTTCACTCCCAAAGTGATGACACATTTTCTCCCAAAAAAGCATAAAATATAGCATTCATTAGTTGGGTTCTTGACGTACACACACACACACACACACACACACACACACACACAATCTGTGAAAGAGATGGAAATAGTTGGAAAAGGCAAAAGTTACTCCTATTAGCTGTAACAATAAAAACCATGTGGCATCTATTGTGAAGTTAGTTTCTTTTATTATTTAAACTGCATTATTACAAAATAATTAAAGATAAAACATGATTTTTCTTTACATCAATTATTTTAATGATTTTGTATGGGTCTTGATTCAGCTATAATAACTTCCAACTATAACTTGCTCTTTCCAAGAGCTTTCCAAAGAGCCCCGTGCACTTCCTTGTTTCGTAAACTATAGATCAGGGGGTTAAGCAGTGGTGTAATGATGGCATATAGTACTGAAATGAGGGGATCTTCTTCTGTAGAGTGAGCAGATGAAGGACGTATATAGGTGTAGATGATGGTGCCATAAAATATGCTCACCACAGTGAGATGTGATCCACAGGTGGAAAAGGATTTGATCCTACCACGAGCAGTGCAAATTTTGAGGACAGAGGAGACAATGAATATATAGGAAAGAAGGATCAGGCTGAGTGACACAATCATAATGCCCCCAGACAAGGTGAAAGTCACCATCTGGCTGATGAAGATGTCAGAGCAAGATAAGCGTAGTAAGGGAGGAATGTCACAGAAAAAGTGTTTGATTTTATTGGAGTGACAGAAATGTAGAGAAAAGACCATGGCTGTAGTAATAGTGGAATTCAAGAGGCCAATACTCCAGGAGGCTGTCAGCAAATGTAGACGTATTGTTCGGTTGACTAGAATAGTGTAGTGCAAGGGTTGGCAGATAGCTACATAACGATCATATGCCATGGCTGAGAGAAGGACACATTCTGTAGCCCCTAAAGCACCAAAGAAATACAACTGTAGTGCACAACCTATGTAGGAGATGGTTTTGTCCCCTAACAAGAGATCCCATAGCATTTTGGGAAGAGTAGTGGAAATGTAGCATATCTCAACAAAAGAGAGATTGCCAAGGAGGAAGTACATTGGAGTTTGGAGTTGCTGATCTATCCTAATCAATGTAATGATGGTTAGATTCCCAGTTAAAGTAAACAAATAGAGAAACAGACCTATGACAAAGAGAGGAGTCTGGTTGTTTGGGTTCATAGAGAAACCCATTAAGAGAAATTCTGTGACACTTGTCTGGTTCTGATTTTCTGTCAGTCTGATGTCCATCTTTTATCAGGTTATTTCAGCTTCTTGAGCTTGAAGATTTCTCAGCTGTTTTACCAACCAATGCTGGTACTTCCCAAAAGTGATAGTGGCAAAAAAAACCCTGTGTTGATTAATAGTTAATTTATATATCAGTTTTGTGCATTCTTATCCTCTGAGCAGCTTCACACATAGGCAAGAGATCTAGATCAGGATAAAAAATCAGCTGTAGTGAGCTGGCAGGCCACTGGCCAATTTATACTCGAACATTAAAATCTCCTGCTTTGGGGATTTCTTGCAAAAAGATGTTAAACTGATCAAGGAAATTGTTCCTGTTCTTGATGAACAAGTCACAGTTACTAACAGAAACCAGTAAACCCTAAATAATATCAAGTAAGGTTAGAGAACCTATTAATTTCAATTTCTCTCAGTTTGTCATTTTTTTTCAATTTGTCACTTTTGTGGGTATGTCACAATTGATTCGATGAATCTGAAAGTTTTATTCTACATTACAAATTGAAAGTTTTTAGTACTTATTTGTGTTTTGTTTATTTGTAAATTTGCAAGCCATGCACCATTCAAAAGCTTTCCTAGATAACTCTGTTTTCAGTAATGTCTAAAAAGCTAATAGAGGGGGGAGGTAATTGAATATCTGGAGAAGGATATTCCAAAGAGCAGTACAGAAACAGAAAAGCAGTGCCCATAAATGTCTTACCTCTTAAAAGTGAGAAACTGCTGGAAGATTCTTCAGGAACCTAAATGTCAGGCAGGGGGATATGGAATATTTAATCTTTAATTATATAAACACAGCATCTTAGTCTCATACAGTAATTCTAGAAAGTCTCAGAAACAGAAAACAGAGCTAGAATCATTTCCCCTCTTTTGCTTTATTGTAGAAGTATAACAGAATAACAGAGTTATAAGGGACCTCCGAGATCTTCCAGCCCAACCCCTGCTCAAGCAAAAAATCCAATATTCATTTCAGGCAAATGGTTGTCCAGTTTCTTCTTAAAAAACCTCCAATATTGGAGCACCCACAACTTCTGGAGGCAAATTGTTCCACTGACTAATTGTTCTAACTGTCAGGAAATTTCTCTTTAAGTTCTAAGTTGTTTTTCTTCTTTGATTAGTTTCCATCCATTGCTTCTTGTCCTGACTTCAGGTGCTTTGGACAATCTTATAATTTTATTATGAAAAGTTACCATGATAAATGTTTGGATCATGTAAATGGGGTCCACCTTCTCTTATGATCCAGATCTCAGGGCTTGAAAAACCAAGGCTACTCTGAAAAGCACTGTATCAGAGAGAGAGATAAAATACAACAATCCCACCGGCATTTCATCATGATCTACTTCTGTTCCATTAAACATTATAATTCCCTGGTAATTTTTTGAAGCAGCTCTGGGACAGAAGAAAAGACTTTAGGAGAAGCTTTTGTAATGCTTTCAGTAAGGGAGACCAGGATCAAAGTGTAGACTACCTTATAGTGTAATCACAAAGATAAAAGATGTATGAAAATGTTAGGTTTCTTTTGAAAAACAACAAAAGCAGTTTAGAACAAATGCAACAAAAAATAATATGAGAGACAAAAATCATTTCCATTATTGGCAATGGCTAGAATGATCATTATGCATCTTGAAAATTGGCTTCAGAGCCATAGAGGGCTACAGTGGGAATTGTTCCACTGAATCCCCATTGAACGGTAGATGGAGAAAAGGAAGAAATTACCATCCAGAACAAGAACCCCAATGTTTCCCTTAATAAAAGAAGTACCTGCAATGCAGATATTTTGCATTAGAAAGGCACACAAATGCACAAAGTATGTGATCAGTTTGTGTTGATTCCAAGATATGAATGTCTTTTGCAGATCCAGCTTCTTAATTAATGAATTCTTAAATATAATAGTGGAGAACGTATGTAGCTCAGGGTTGAATTATTGGTTTGTTGTGATTAAGTAATACTTGAAATAACTCTTCCTCAATTTCTTCTTGCCTTGGTGTTCAGATTTGCTTGATGCTGTTTCACTCACTGTGGTTTTGCCTGCTGGTAGCCCTAAAAATGGAATAGCAGAATAACACTGCTAATTGATTATCATCTTTTTTCAAATGCTGTCCAGCTGCACTTAGATCTTCCTTTCTGACCTATTTTCCATAAATAGAATTCTACTCAGTATATTCTTACAACGTCCTTTCTACTTGTCATTGCCTATCATTGATATATTAGTTTACAACTCACGGTTTGACAGCACATTACTAAATTGTGTTCTGAACCTTATCTAACACGTATTATAATAAAGACATTTCACCCTCATATTGATGGATCAAATATTAAGAAGTAGATTCTCAGATGCATACTTGAGTTAAAGATCAGTTCAAGATCAAAAAGGTTGAAATCTACTGTGCTGTGCCATTTTTACTTAATGACTGTAACCTGTACAGTTTTTCTAAATCAAAAATAGATTTGGGAATACTTTATTTTCTGTATTTTACACTGCATACTTCTATTTTGTTTCCTCTGAAAGAAAATAGATTGATCATACAAACTGAAAGCAGTCAACCTTTTTGCTTTAAATTGTCTGAGATAGTTATTTCTTACTGCTTTTATACTTTGTAAAGCAGACCATTAATAAGAATTAAGTATGAATGAAGTTAAAATCATATAGTACATTACCTTGCATTAAATCCCAATGAATTCAGTGTGACCTACGTCTAAGTAGAGATGTCAAGTCTATTATAAAATGTATTAAGTACTTGACTTTCCTTTTTTTCACACTATCCTTCATGCCTCTCTTAGGATTTTTGTTTTGCCTTTCTACTGAATTTCTATTATATCTACAATTATGCTGTAGTTGTTTTTCAGTGTCAATTTCCCTGGGGCTACATTAAGTAATTACCATTTTAAAAAGCCGTAAGTTTTGTTATCCTTGTTTCTTAGTGAAAACAAGGAGTGGAAATAAATAACTCATTAGTGTATATTCAGAACTTTGAGAGCATTTGCACTTACAAAGCTTTTAGACTTATCAGTATTAGCTGTACAACTCATACTAAGATAGATAACATCAGCATGACATCAAAAAGGAAGTCTGTTGTCTCCATGCAGATGGCTTTATTACAAGCCAAGCTGAACTACCAATCCATTAATCCAACTCAAGTGAAGACTTAGACTAATTTATGGTTATGTGGTTTTAGAGAAAGTAGATCAGACAGGATGATCAAGAATGCTGGTAGGGCCTCAGATTATGTAATGATTTCCAGATCTGTTTTCTGAAGTTTTACATTTTACTCAGTTCCAATATTATAGTAATCAAACTTTAAAATATGACATGGATTAATCAGTTTTACAAAATATTACATTCTTGTATTACAATTACTGCTTTGATGTCATTACAGAGTTTGAGTTAGCTCTAGATAAGTTTTCAGTTATTTTGTCTTTTGATAAAAAGAGTAGAAACATGATTTATCTTCTCCATAATAAATTACAAAGTTTATATTGTATCACTGCTGATCATTTGAATTCTACAACGAAGAATTGAAGTGAAGTAGGATTATATTTCACTGGGTTGTTGTGGGAAAAATAGGAGGCAGGAGATATACTCATCATATTGAGTGAAAATATTATAATAGATTTTCAATAATTTATCTCAGTTTAAACACTGTGGTAGATCATTTCTAGAAAATTTCATTTATATACTTTTTCTGATATTCAGTGGTAATCCAGATCTCACAGTTTGGCCAGCAGAATGATTCAACTCCAACAATGTATATACATGGACAGTAATACTTGGTTATATCTGAATGCAGATAATAACCCAGTGGACATCAGAAAAAAATGAGGGTCTATCTCTAAAGGATATCATTTCCCAAATTTTCAGGGTATTGTTACATTGATGCTGGACTAAGCCACAGCTGAGTTACCCATCCCAGAAACTGGATGAATGAGTCAATGAAGATTTCCACACAAGAAACTGAGAGTATTCAATCGTTGTTTTGCTCATTTTGTTTACTAAATTTATTCTAATATTGAAATTAAGCATAAAGACATCTTATAAATAGTTGAGGGTTTCTAAAATATATTATTATATACCATATTATATTTCCAAGACAGATAGTTAAATTTTAATCCTAACATCTGCTTTCTATAGAATGTTAAAATTAAGATTTGGATAAAAAGGGATGTTATATGAAGATTTTTTTTCAGCTATGTGGTACATATAATACAGATTTATATGTATATATTAAGTAAATGGGCAGAACAGCTATTTCTAAATGAGTAAAAATTATTTCACATTTCCAGTCACTTTCAAAAACATAGATGAGCTAATGCATTCATAAACGCACTCAACCTCTGGAAGGATGTGCCAATTAGATATTAGATGTAAGATAAGTTGGGTTAGCTGTTCACTTGGTCTTGATTTTAGGGGAAGGCACATTGATCAGTTTTTCCTTCATCAGATGGAATTAGAGTGACAGCACACAGATCAGTCAGATTCATTGCAGACTATATGAGCATGAAGCTGGTCTTTCCCCTTCAATTTATTAGATCATCCTGAGTATGCATGGTCCAGGTTCTCATATCCAAACAGAAGGTATCAGAATATACAGTAACCATAATCAGTTATCATGTTTGGATGGTGCACAATTCACAGTTCTTTCTTGTTCATACCATCATACCACCAGTGCATACCATCAGTCTGATACAATGATAATTCTGTCATCACCAGATAGAAAGCATAATCAGATTCTTAGCTCTAGATCATGCTTTCATTTCAAGTTAGAATAGAGGTAGCATATGTGGTCTTCAAAATCTAAACAAGCAAAACCCAAACAAAATATTCAGTCTTCTATGTCATGCTGTTTCAGAACCAATTATGTCTTTCACTCTTTTCCTTCCTTCTTTTCTTTTCTCTAGAACAGTGTTTCTCAACCTTGGCAGTTTGAAGATGTGTGGACTTCAACTCCCAGAATTCTCCAGCCTGGATGGAGAATTCTGGGAGTTGAAGTCCACACATCTTCAAACTGCCAAGGTTGAGAAACACTGCTCTAGAATCTCTCCCAGCCTAGAACTAATTTCTTATCTATTATTCACCAAACACCAAAACCACATCCCAACTCCACTACAGGTAGCCTGTGAAATATGATCATGACAGAATCTGTCTATTGCAGTTGTTAAGTCATAATGGTTGTAAAACACATGACCAATCCAATTTTATGGTGGTAAAATTTTTGTGGCAATTATTAAGTGGACACCATGCTCATAAAGTAAATGCCATGATCATAAAGTAAACATCATTGTCACAAGGTGACCATTGTGATTGTTGATTGTGAACCACTGCAGTTGTTAAGTGAACTTATTGATCACTATTGTGCAGTTTTGCCAAAACTGCTTTCAGTTTTGTGAAACAGCACTATTGTGCTGGCTTTCAATAAAACTGTTGCAAAATGTGGTCAAATGATTGTGGGATACCGCAAATGTTTGTAAATGCAGCTGTGTTGCCAAGCACCTGAATTTCAGTCATTTGACTATGGAGGACCCTCAACCATCAGAACTTTGAAACTGGGTCATAATTAGCACGAAAGTAAATCTGTCATAACTTTGAATGGTTACTAAGCAACTGGCCATAAGTTGAGGACTATTTGAATGGGTGCTGAGGAATCACAATTTCTCTCTTCCTGGCAAGCAGCAGTAGACCTTTCATTTCTAGTGTCAAATGAATAGAGTAGAAGTATGTCTCTAAGGCAAATAAGGAGCAGTAGCATTGTATACAAAGTAATCTTCTCAAATAGCATGTGTGGGAAGCTGGGAAATTTGATTATAGCCTTGTAGTTCAATATGTAAAGGACGGTGTTGCAGTAATGAAATGGAAGGAACCTGCATTATGTAAGGATGATTTTTATTCATCTCAAGCCTACTTGGGGGGCTTCAGATGAATGTGAACTCCACCAATGTATGCAAGAAAAGTATTATTTGATTGTACGGCATGCAGAATTACCATGACTTTGTGGTAAAGTTTCATCATGATCATGATCATGATCACCATCATTATATACATTATTAATAATTTTATTTCATTCATATTTCACAGTTACTTGAAGCATTAATCACTATTGATTTCATGCATTTTCTATCACCATGCTTTTTTATTTTTCTTGTGGATACCACTGAATTAGAATTATGATTCTGACACTATCATGAGAATTTCTGCACCAAAAAGCATAATCATGATGAGTTGTCAATACGCTAATGTATTGCTAATACAGGCAGGCATTATATTCTTGCATTCTTCCAGAAATTAAACTGTTCTGGAAATTTTATATTTAAGCCGAGGCCTAAGATTGAGACTTCTAGATATAAATGTTTTTTTTTAAGTTTCACTTTTGAAAATATTTTTTTCCATTTCCATTCAAATTTTATTTATTTCCATTGCATCATTCATACAGTACAGTGCAGCAGATAGTTCATTAAGAAATAGGAGTGGAAGTAATTACCAGTTTTATGGGAATATATGTACTGACATTTGAAAAACCAATATTTCTTTCCTGCTCTTCCTATTGTTTCTATTAATGTACACCAAAATTCTAATTATTTTTACTCTCAAGAACTGATTTAGAAAGATATAGGTGAGAAAGGAGAACAAGCAGTCAAACTCTCTGTTATTAATTTATTCATGGACATTTTACAATGGATTACATCAATTTCTTTGATTGCTGCAAGAACTTTTAGAATTGAAAATTGTATTTCCTTCTAAGCACGTTCAAAAATGCTGATTGCATTTCCTTATTTTTGAAGCTGTAGATCATAGGATTCAGAAAAGGAGTGAGTACTGTATATATCAGAGAGATTAAACAGTCTTGTTCTATTGAGTGACTAGAGGATGGACGCATGTAAGTAAAGATAGCAGTGCTGTAGAAGATGCTAACTGCAGTAAGGTGGGAGGCACAAGTGGAGAATGTTTTGATTTTGCCCTGAGTTGTCTGGATTTTGAGCACTGCAGATACTATAAAAAAGTAGGAGAGGACAATGAAGGAGACAGTGGTTACCATAATGCTTCCTGAGACAACAAATGTCACCAGTTCAGCAAGAGAAATATCAGAACAGGATAAACGCAGAAGAGGTGGAATGTCACAAAAGAAATGCGCTATTTTATTGGAACTACAAAAGTTCAGGGAGAAAACAAAGACGGTATTGGTAATGGCATTAAGATTTCCAATGGCCCACGAGCTCGCCACCAGACACTGGCAGAGAGGCTGACTCATGAGTAAAGTGTACCTTAAGGGCTGGCAGATGGCTGCATAACGATCATATGCCATGACAGAAAGGAGGGCACCTTCTGTGGCAGCAGTAGTCAGAAAGAAGTACATTTGGAGAAAGCAACCAGTAAAGGAAATGGACTTGGTCTCTGAGAGGAGGTCCCACAACATCTTTGGCATGGTAGTAGTGATGTAACAGATCTCTGTACAGGACAGATTGCTCAGTAAGAAGTACATGGGAATATGGAGGCGCTGGTCAATCTTTATCAAAATAATTATGATCAAATTCCCTGTTAAAGTGACAATGTAGATCAATAGTCCAGCAGCAAAGAACATGATCTGAAGTTTAGGGTCATCTGTTATCCCCCAAAGAATGAATTCTTTAAGATTAGTATGATTCTTTGTTTCCATTTTGCTACTGATTTCTCTCCAATGAACACGACAGGATTCCTTGGGAAGATTCTATAATCAGGGAGAAACAAAAACATAGTAAAATAATTAAATATTTATGGCCATCAAGTTGGATTTAAATTTCTGACAATATGTTGAGAAACTATTGAATTACATAGATCTACATTTTACTAGGATTGCCATTAGGGTCGGAGACCCTATCAATAAATTTATTTAAAGTTGAGCATCTGATCAGGTAGGATTAATTTTTCATCTAAGGAGTTTGTGTATGACTCCTTAAGATTTGTCTTGCAACATGGTATTGTACATTTCTTTGAATTCTTTGAGCAACTGAAAATCAGGGGGTAAATTACTATGCTTTTAGCTTTTTCTGAAGTTCTATTACCTGGTGTGATTTATGAAATGATTACATAATCATTTCATGCAGAAACAGTCCTCTGTCCCCAATGTTCACCTTTAGGTACATACACCTGGGTTACTAATATTATATCTGGATAGTATTAAGAGGATGACAGCATTACTTGTCTTCATTTTGTTTTGGAAAACATAAGAACCACAACATTACAATTTGATTCAATAATTGTGTTACAATAAATACTTAAGAGCATTTGCCTATCTTGAATTATATCAATCAGATTAAAACTGTAATCTTAAAAAATACATTTCCTTTGATTATATATATAATGTGTATGTGTGTATGTATATGTTTGTGTTTGTGTGCAACATTTTTTTGCTGATAAATGAAAATGAAGGGAGACTATTATAGATCTATTTCGAGCTAATTAGCTCTCATCAGATAGCCATACCCTCACTGGGATTTGAACCTGGGCAGTCTGCCTGTAAGGCAGCAGCTTAACCTTTAGGCCACAGGCTCTCTTCCCTTATCAGCTCTTCACTAGGAAAGGGTTATATATGTTTTTTCTGTCGAATCATATATATAACAAAATTATTTTAGATTAACTGGATCTGATGTAAAGGACTTCAACCTATCTTGTGTCTTGTTACTGTTTTGTCATAGATATTCAAATGCTTCTGAATATAGATAAAAATATTTTCATTTTCATTAATCACTTCCCTAATTATTGCTGCAGTCATAAATATACCCACAATGCTGTAATGGTTTATTTAAAAAGATAGCAATTTATTTGCTACTTTATTTATTGTAATATTGTGAGTAAGACACTAGGAGATCCAGTGTGGTGAAGTGATTAAGATTTAGACTAGATATGGGAAGACCCAGATTAAATTTATCATCAACTAAGCAAGCTCATGGGGTGACTTTATACTACTCACATTCTTTCTCAGACAAACATAGCTCATAGGGTTCTTATTAGAGTTAAAAAAAATCCAAAACTAAAACCAAAGAAGGCAGTGTGACACTTGGAGCTTGTAGACAAAATGAGAGATATAAATCTAATTAAGTTGGATGGATGGATGGGCAGATGGGCAGGCAGGAGGACTGGCAGGCAGGCAGGCAAGCAGGCAGGCAGGCAGATAGACAAATAGACAGACACTATAGATCCATCCACCCATCCTCGTTGCATAATTACAAATTTAGCTTCCTTTTGTGCTCACATAAATAGACAAGGGATAATAATGAACACAATTTGATATCTATTCTCATTGATACTAAAGTATCAGTTTTTATGGGCATTTAAAAAATAAAAATAAAATTCATTTCTTAGTTCTTTTTATGCTAGCAGTTTTCAAATGAACACACACAGAGTACATTCAAACAACTTTAGGTGGGACTTTAGAAATTAATTACTCTTAGCAAGGAATAAGAATATAGCTATAGTTATATCAAACTCTACCTATGTGAAGGGGAAAAAGGAACTCCTAAAATCAGTTCATTTGAAGAAAATGAAATGTGTCAAGGACTTCTAAATTTGATTCATCTGAAGACCTAAACTATTTAAGAGATCATTTCATTCTATCCCAATGAAATATCAAGAGAGAGAGAAAATGAAAAGAGGAAAGAAAGAAAGAAAGGAAAAAAGGAAGGATGGAAGGAAGGAAGGAAGGAAGGAAGGAAGGAAGGAAGGAAGGAAGGAAGGAAGGAAGGAAGAGAAAATTGGGTAAAAGACTTGAATTCTTTACATGAAACGTACAGAACTTTATACAGAAAAACTGTAAACTGGTGGGGGGGGGAGATGAAGCGAGAACATGAATAACACCAGCACGCATAACACTTTCATAATAGTTGCATATACCCTGGAGTTTTTTCACACATTCAACATTCCTTCTTTTCTACTCCCCCAGACCTTCACTGAACATTCCAACACTGATCTACAATAACCCTTTAAACTTTAAACAATAAAAACTGATGGAAAAATACCATGAATCAATGAGTTATACTGCCAGTTAAATAATAGGATATTTTAAAAAAGATTGAAAGAATGTCTTACTCCCTAAAAAGCTACAAGTTCATAAGGTAATAAAACTTTCCTAATGATGATGATGATGGAGGAGGAGGAGGAGGAAGAGGAGGAGAAGGAGGAGGAGGAGGAAGAAGAAGAAGTAGTAGTAGTAGTAGAAGTAGTAGTAGTAGTAGTAGTAGAAGTAGTAGTAGTAGTAGTAGTAGAAGAAGAAGAAGAAGAAGAAGAAGAAGAAGAAGAAGAAGAAGAAGAAGAAGAAGAAGAAGAAGAAGAAGAAGAAGAATTCAGCTATATCTGAAGTTTATGTTATGTACATTTAAGCAAATAATATGAGAAGTTTTGTATCTATGAGGGAGAAACACTCTCCAACAAAGCTGAAAATTCCTTCCATTTTTGGAAGGATACCACAATGATCTATTTTAAATCATGAAGCTTTGGCAATAACTCTTATTGAGATTGCAGATTATGGTACAGAAACCTTTACATTAATGTGTGCATGGAGAGGGAAGGAGAAGAGTAATGGCTTACTTGAGCTTGGAGGACCACATGAGCGAGGCAAGAATTTGATGTATGCAATTTATTTAACAGAGAATATCAAATCAAAGTTATTTTAATCATAGATTAGAAAATTGTCTAGAAATATTATGAGTAGGTTAAATGAGAAATGTTTATATGAACAACGGAAAATAATCCCAGTAATTGTTGCAACAATTTGGAATAATTGATAAAATATGCTTTCATTACCAGAAGTGGGTCAGAGAAGATGCTAAGCCAGAATTAGTTGTAGCCAGTAATAGGAAAGGGTTGAAGCACCAATACAAGAGCAAGCTATGCATAATACCAAGCTTTGCTTGGATTCTAGATAAACTGATGTAGAGCCAAAAACATGTTGACTCAATTCTCAGAATAAGTCAATAACATGATGGTAAGCAATATGGAAGCAACCTTAAAGTATGGTGGAACAAATGCCAGAATGGTTAAACTTGCATTTATAAAGAGCAGAAATTTTCTTTTGGAACTCTTTTTAGAATTCTAGAACAGAACATATGTAGTAGGGAGCTTAATAAAGATGAAAAAAAAAACCAGAATGCCTCTTGCTGTACCCAAACCTTTGAACATACATCAGAAATCTCAGGATCAAACCTAACACAATTACAGCAGATTTGATTCTTTCTCAACAAATCTGATATAATTAATATCTGAAAGGGCAGAAATTCAATTTCAGGAATAATAGGTTAAAAACAAACCTTCATTCCATTGTAAATACTTCCCAGTGATAACTTTGAAGTCATGAACTTATCAATCTTTCATTTTTAGTGGCTTTTGATTTGCAATCCTCTTATTTTTCTGCTTGATGAATGATATGAGCAAAATCTTGGGATATTTCTAGCCCCGGTTAAATTTTCTGGGGACCATTGAATCCTCACTACTTATTAATATGGTCTCAAGTGGAAATGGTACAATGGGAGTACTAGTTACAAACAAATGACAGCCTTTGTTTATGTTATGAGCAGCTATTGTCATCTTCCTTTATATTTTTCTATTTTGAGTTAGAATCAATACAAAATTCAAAAATGTAATCTAAACTAATTTAAACCAAGATAAACTAAATTAATTTAAACTAATCCAAACTAATCCAACCTTTTAATTATAATTTTAATGATGATCATCATATTTTATTGCAGACATTTTTATATAAAACATAATGGGTGGAATAAAAATCAGAATGGTGCTTTGTGAAACCACAGAGCAAATATGATAAAGGAATTCTTTTCCATCTACTCGATAATCAAATATTCCAAGTACTGAATGTCTATGGACATTTTCAGTCATCCAGGTCATGGTTGTCCCAAAGGTGCTTTTTCAGGAGGCAACTGGACTTTCTTGTTTTTCTTTGAAGACATTTCACTTCTCATCCAAGAAGCTTCTTCAGCTCTGACTAGATGGTGGCGAATGAAAAGATTTATTCTTCTTGCAGACAGCTGGTCATTTGCATTTTTTAGAGAGTTGTTGAGAACAGACAGAGGTTTATCTGTGTCCTCAGGGTCACCTGAGTAGTGCAAATGGGTGTGAAGCCTTCTTGGAACTGTCCTTTTTGGTATTTGGTAATAACACAATATTAGCTTCTTTCCAAGTTTGAGGTATCATTCTTTCCCCCCTGTAATACATCATTCATTATATTCTTAAATGGCTGAAGAAGTTCATCCTCAAAACATTTTTAATATTGGCTCATAAGACCATCTGTGAAAGTTTAGGTAAATGTCTTAATAGGTATTAATCTATTTTAGACATATTCAACCCCTGCTTTTTATAAAAATTGGTGTAAAAATTGTGAAATGACTGTATTAAGATCATTATCTGTTATTACATTGCTACCTTCACAATTTTTCTCAATCATTTTCTTTTCCCTTTCCTTTCTTAATTTATATTCCAGTCATCTTCCACGTTTATTTGCAAACTCAAAGTGTCTTTGCTTCACATAGTTTAATTTTGTTTCTATTTTGTAACAATTTAATTTGATGTCAAATTTTAGAGTGTCTTTTGTAGTTCAATTTCTTTGTCTGATTTTATCCAATATCTTTTGCATCTTTTCCTGAGATTTTTTTCTTATCTAGTTGATTATATTATATAAAATAACCCCTCACAACTGCTTTACTAGCATCCCAGACAGTCATTAAATTTATCCCTTTACCTAGATTATTATTAAAATATTCTGCCCATCATTAAAGGGTAGAATTTTTGTAATTTAGATGAATGTTTTTCCAAAATTCTCTTCCTGTTACTAATACTTGCAACTTATACTCCACTTCAACTGATATCCATGGCAGATGGATCTCTTCAAGTTTATATGGCAAGGGGAAAAAACACCAAGAATTAGATACAAATTATGGCAAGATGCTAAGGAAAGAGGAGGTTTGGGTTTGCCAGATTTGAAATTGTATTTTGATGCTTGCTGTTTGGTCTGGCTAAAAGAGTGGGTTAATCTTCAGAATAAGACAGTGGTGGGTTCCAAATTTTTTTAATACCACTCTGTGGGCGTGGCTTGATTTTGTGGGTGTGGCTTGATTTTGTGGGACTGGCTTGATGGTCATGTGACCAGGTGGGAGTGGCTTCATGATCATGTGACTAGGTGTGCGTGGCCAACTCAATGTCACTCATGTCAAGGGGTGCCTCGCCTGGCCCTTCCCCTCCCAACCATTCCTTCTCACATCCACCACAGCCTCAACGTATCTATAGTTGTGTAAAATGTTGTTCACTTTTTTCAACTTTATTATCTATATACTATAGATGTACTTTCATGGACCACTGAAAGGAGGAAATGGCTCACATGCTTTGCCCAAGAGTGTGATAGGCAACAGGCTTTTAAGGGACTGCAAGAAAGAGGGAGGGCAATGTATTTTCCAAAGCACCAGAAGGCAAAACAAGAAGCAATGGATGGAAACTGAACAAAGAGAGAAGCAACCTAAAACTAAGGAGAAACTTCTTGACAGTGAGAACAATTAACCAGTGGAACTGCTTGTCTCCAGAAGTTCTGGGTGCTCCAACACTGGAGGTTTTCAAGAAGAGACTGGATAGCCATTTCTCTGAAATGGTATAGGGTTTCCCCGCCCCCCAAGATCCCTTCTAAGTGTTACTATGTTATTCTGACACCATTCCCAGGCCCTCTACTCAGATTTTAGCATCCTCAGTTTTCCTGCCTGAGCAGGGGGTTGGACTAGAAAACCTCCAAAGTCTGTTATTCTGTTATTCCTGAGCTAAATAGCTAAGACCCCCATAGGGACCCTATCTCTTTTGCTCCCTCTGAAGCTGAGCTGCCTCTAGACATTCATTTTAATAAGACTTTTAGAAACCTGCAGTTGAAAGTTCTTCATGTCTCCTTACCCTGAAGACCCAATTTCATTTGGAATTTAATCCCAAAATGATTGCCTTTTTAGCATTTACTTTGACACTTCTCCAAAATGCACCCCCAAGAAGCCACATGTCAAAAGGCAGCAGGGTTGCTGGTAGCCAAGTGCTAAGCCAGGATTTATCTCAGACTCTCACTGTCTCTCCTTATAATCTTCCTTCCTCCCTCCCTCCCTCCCTCCCTCCCTCCCTCCCTCCTCTCTCCTTCTCTCCCTTTTATTCCCATCTCCTTCCTCCCTTCCTCCCCTCTTATCTTCCTTTTATTCCCATCTCCTTCCTCCCTTCCTTCCCTCTTCTCTCCCTTTTATTCCCATCTCCTTCCTTCTTTACCCTCCCTTCCATTTTCTGGGGGAGAAGGCAACTTCCCCTCCTTCCAGCTTTTAAATGTCACCCTTATTAAGAGTCGGGGATGCCTGCTCAGATACCTGCTGCTTGTTTTTTCCCAAAACAAAAAAAATGGTAGCCCAAGGTTGGCATCATAACTTTTTAAGGATTTCAAAAGCTGTTCTTTTAACGTTGTGGTCTTGCTTTTTGGGATAACCCCCCTCCCCCCAACTGCACCTTCTTTGTTTAAAAAAAAAAGAAAGAAATCAGAGGAAGGGAGAAAAAAAATCACACACACACACACACACACGTTGGAGAGTCCATTTGCACTTCCTGGCAGGAGGAGGTGTGGAGCAACGGGGCTGTTTTGTTTGCAGCCAAAGGAGCCACTGACCAACTGACTGACCAGATCAAAGCTGATCCCAGTGTAGGGGAGACTGCGGGGTTAGTTTGGCCAGGCAAATTATCCCCCCTTCGTTACCAGGAAGCAAAAAAAAACCCAAAAATTTGGCGAAAAAGATTGCACTGTGCGACAGGACCGGTGAAGATGGCACCGGAGCCATCGTGCTCAAATTGCACCATCTGCTGGCCTCTACCGGTGCTGTAGTGTGGACCGCACCGGTAGGAACCCACCACTGGAATAAGAGGCTACTTGATTTAGATGGCCATGAATTAAGATTTGGCTGGCACAAGATATTTATGGTATAACAAGGTTAAAGTAAATGTTGATTTTAATAATCATTTTGTTAGATGTATCTGCTTATGAATTTGGAATATATATTCTTTTTTTCTGTGACAATGCCTCCTGGATGTCCCCCCTGGAAGCTTTTTTAAAAAAAGGAAATGGTGGTGAAGCTAAACTGGTGGACTTATAGTCAAATAATATCTTTTAATTTTGGTGATCCTATCCTCAAACTCAAAGAGGAGATAGAATAAGACGTACTTACCTGAGATGTCCATTCTCATAGGATGGAGCTAGCCGCCAAGATTGGGTTTGGCATAGTCTTCTAGACAATCAGGATGGAGTCTGGAAAAGTATAAATAGTGGCTCGAGGGCCTAGTTCCCCCTCTTTTGACAAGGAACGAATGCCAGACTCAACGTGTCAATGACAAACTAACAAATATTATTGAAAAAACAAACAGTCACAAATAACGCATTAGTGCAACACTGCTAAATACCTAGAAGTCTAACTACCTATTTACAGAAAAAACAATCCTATGTAGCTAATGCCTACATACCAAATTACACAGAAAAGAAGTGCAGCCCAGCCAGAGAGATGGAATAGAAGGGAGGAACTTGGCGGCTAGCTCCACCCTACGAGAATGGACATCTTAGGTAAGTACAACGTCTTATTCTCCATAGTGGGTGGAGCTAGCTGCCAAGATTGGGATATACTAAAGTAGTTCAGTCCCTAGGGTGGGCCTCCTGATCCTGGCTGGGACCCCAACCATCCAAAGTTACCTGTTCCAGCACTCTGCACCCAAAGTCAGCCTCCTGAGAGGCAAAAGCGTCTAGTCTGTAGTGTCAGACGAACGGCGTTGGGGATGACCAAGTGGCCACATGGCAGACCTCCTCAATGGAAGCCCTGGTATTCCATGCTGCAGTGGTGGCCGCACTGCATGTGGAATGGGCAGTGATCCTGGTGGGTCATGGCAAGGACAGCTGTTTATAGGCAAGAGCAATGATAGTAAGGATCCAGCAACCCACCATGGAAGAGGATGCTTTCCGTCCCAAGGAGGTGGTATGAAAGGAGACAAACAATGCCTCAGTTCTACAAAATGCAGATGTTCTCTGTATATAATTGTCCAGGGCACACCTCATGTCCAGGAGGTGCCACTGTCTCTCAATGTCAGAGGAAGGGGAAGGGTAAAAAGAAGGTAACACGACCTCCTGAGCCCGGTGAAAGTAAGAGTATATCTTTGGCAAAAAGGTAATATCCAACCTCAATACTACACTGTCCTGGTGGAAAACACAGAGGTCACTCCTTACCGAGAGGGCTGCCAGTTCAGAGATGCAGCGGACAGATGCATTGGCCACCAGAAAGACCACTTTGTAAGTGAGGTGGGCCGGGGAGACAGATTTGAATGGCTCAAAAGAACCCCCAAGTGCAGTAAGTACCTTGGACAGGTCACAGGTGGGGTACCTGTGCACCACAGGTGGGCAATGATTGACTGTACCCTTGAGGAATCTGTGGGTCCCAAGGACAGGCAAGACAGGACAGTGGACAAGGCTGCTACCTGGCGACGGAGGGTACTTGGAGAAAGACCCTTGGCTAACACCTGGCAGAGGAATTGGAGCACATTGATGATGGAAAGATCCACTGGGGAATACCCCTCTCAAGTGCACCAAGAACAGAAAGCTCGCCAGGAGGCTGCATAAATGAGCTGCCTGGACGGCCTGTGAGAGTCAAGCAAGACCTCCATGACGTCCTCAGGGACCTGACAGCTCCTCAGAGTAAGCCGCTCAAGTGCCAGGCAGTCAGTTGCAACCAGTGAGGCTCTGGATGTTGCACTGACCCCTGGACAAGTGATCATTCTGTTAGAGGGATCCTCCATGGGGGGAAACTGATAGAGAGACCAGGTCGGCATACCAGGCTCTCCTGGGCCAGTGAGGGGCCAGGAGAATCACTTCGGCCCTCTCCTCCATCAGTTTCCGGATGACCTGGGGGATGATTGGTATGGGAGGGAATGCATATAGCAGCCCCTGGGGCCAAGTGCAGCAAAGAGCGTCCATTCCCTCCACCCTTGGAGTTCGGTACCTGGAGATGAACCTGGGCAGTTGAGAGTTCGCTGGGGTGGTGAACAGGTCCACGACCGGCATACCAAAGTGACCCACCAGACACTGGAAGAGATCTGGGTGGAGAGTCCACTCTGCTGGGTTGATCTGGTGTCGACTGAGCCAGTCTGCCCTAGTATTGCTCACCCCAGAGATGTGCTCTGTAGAGAGCAACATCAGGTTCCGTTCTGCCCACAGTCCCAACTGCATGTCCTCTGTCATAAGTGGTACGGACATGGTCCCCCCTTGTCTGTTTATGTGGGCCTTGGTGGCCACATTGTCCGTGAGGACCAATATGTGGTTGTTCGCCAGAATAGCCAGAAGAGGCCTGAAGTGCTGTAGGGCAAGAAAGAAAGCTCATAATTCCAGGATATTTATGCTTAGAGTCGCCTCTGTCTGGGACCAGGTGCCCTGTACCACCTGAGACCCTGCATGGCCCCCCAGCCCGACAAACTGGCATCTGTGGTGACAATGAGCTGTCATGGAGGCAGAAAGCAAGTGCCCTTGTGGACCGCTGCCATGGTCCACCATCTCAGCGACTCTCTCACCGGGAGTGGGAGCCTCACCTTGACTGGGGAGGTGGCGCTTCCATGATGCTGGAAGGGGAGGAGAAACCATTGAAGGCCCCTGGAGTGTAAGTGAGCCCATGGGGTAATGTGGATGGCCAAGATCATCTTGCCCAGGAGATAGGACAGCAGGTTCAATGGAGCCGAAGTTTGCCGCAGAACTAGCTGCGCTAAGTCCAATAGACTGTCTCTCTGTTCCTGGCACAGATACACCTTACACTCCAGGGAGTCAATAATGGCCCCCAGGTGAACTATTCTGGTGGAAGGGATGAGTTGGCTCTTGGATCGGTTGACCAAGAAACCATAGTTGGTGAGAGTAGTGAGCACTACCTGGACATCTCTCTCAGCCTGAGAAGGAGAGGCAGAGGAGATGAGGATGTTGTCCAGGTATCACTGGACCCGGATAGGGATAGACTGAAGGTGAGCGGTCAGGGCAGCCAAGACCTTGGTAAAGACCCTTGGTGCCAAGGATAGGCCGAATGGAATGGCCCCGTATTCATAATGCACCCCTGCATAGCAAAACCATAAGTATTGGCGGTGAGATGGCCGAATTGGGATGTGGAGGTAAGCCTCTGAGAGATCTATGGATGATAGAAGATCCCCCTTCCTAATACTTGCCAGAATTGATTGCAGGGTGTTCATTTTGAATTTTTTATGGATGACATACCTGTTGAGGCACTTGAGGTCCAAGATGGCTCTCCACCCTCCCGAGGATTTGGGCACTACAAACAAAATGGAGTAGAAGCCCTGCCCCTGTTGGTCCTCAGGCACTTGGTGGATGTCTCGAATGTCCAGCAGGTGCTGGATGGCCTGATTCATGAGGACCCATTTTGCAAAATTTGATGACAAGGGGCATCGAAGGAAAAACCTCGGGGGGGTGGGGGTGGAGAGAAACTTGAGTGCGAGTTGGTGATTTCCTCCCATCGGCTGGCATATAATGCCAGGTGACCCTATGGGAGGATCGGCCAGAGATTTATTTGTTCCAGTGGAAGGGGCAACCACTGGCCCCTCTAAAGGGCCTTTTGTACTGATTACCTTGGAAGGGGCAATCAGAGGAAAACCTTTGGTGTGCCCCATACTGCCCTTGATACTGCCCCTAGTAGTTTCCTTGGGATTGTCCCTGATACCTATTATGCAATTAGGAAGCCCCCCTGTAGCCCCTTCTTGGAAAGGAGGCTGAACGGAAGGAATTCTTCCACCCGCCCAAGGAAAAGACCTTATGTTTGTCCTTGGTTTCTATTACTATGGGATTCAGGGCCTCATCAAACAAGGACTGGCCTGATACCGGGCCAGAGGCTAGCTTCCACTTATATCATGCGTCGGCGGACTAGTTACGGAGCTAGGTCATCTGACATGCTACCACAGCAGATGCCATGGCCCTCACTGCAAAGTGCGCTGATTGTAGTGTAGCGTCAGACATGAACTGGGTGGCAGCCAAGAGCTTGTTCAGGTCCTGGTGTGCCCGGATGTCTGAAGGCAGCAGATAATCCTGAATGGTGTGGAGCCACTTGACGGATGTCCTGCAGAAAAAGGAGGCAGTCGATGACTCCTTGACCACCCATGCGGCTGACTGGTGGGCCCTCTGGAGTGTTGTTTCAGTCCCGCGATCCTCCAGCTGGAGGAGCTCCTCAGGATCTCCGGGCATCTGGGCATTGGAGAATAAGGCCAGGACCGGACTGTCCACTGGTAGCACTGGAAGGTGTTGGGCTAAAGCATTGTCAATGTTAAAAAACTTTTTATCAAGAGCATTAGACAAGGAACCAGCCGTGGGGGTTTGCCATTGCTTAAGCATGGTGTCAATGAATAATTTTGGGGCTGGAACCATGTCAGCCTGAGATGCAGTGGGCTCAAACAGAGGGTCCACCTTGGGGGGTTGTTGTGATGCCCCCAGCAGAGGCAAACAGGTTATCAGTGGTCTTTGCCTTGTGGAGGAGAGACCGGAAGAGGGATGGTTGGAATAGGGCGGAGGAAACAGCTGGCTCAGGGGCCAAGTCCTCATCCTCTGACATTGCCAGTTCTGGGAAACCGCCCTTGAATTTGTCTACCTGTCCCAGGTCCCCATCGATGTCCCCTGGGAGAGATGGGGAATCCTCATCACCTTCCTCATCTCCCTCTAGCTCAGGATATGCATAGCAATCGACAAAGTAGGTAGAAAGGCTGCAATAGCTGTAAATCCATTTTTTCCCTACTGGGTTCTGTGGGTGTGGCTTGGTGGGGGGTCATGTGGCTGAGTGGGTGTGGCCATGAGTGATGTCAAGTTTGCCACATCCATTCAATCAGATGCCCCCCACCAAGCCATGCCCACAGAACCGGTAGGAAAAAAATTGAATCCCACCACTGAATTGTGGACAAAAGATCTAAAAATTTACACTAAATTATAATTTAAAAGAAAACTTTAATAAGGTGATTTATTGTTGATATTTAACACCAGATAAGTTGTCAAGAATTTATAAAGGTATTTCAAATGAAAGTGGGAAATGCAAATGTAAAGAAGGGGTCTTTCATCGTTTATGGTGGACATATGATAAAGCAAAGAAATATTGGAGTAGGATTCACATCTTAATATATAAAATTCTCAAAGTGAATATAAAGATAAACTATAAACTTTTCTTCTGGGTTTAATGGAAAAAGACTTCAATTTTTTGGGGGGGAACTTTGATGTTATATATGTTGATGGCAGCAAGATTACTTTACGAAGAAAAATGGAAGGACACTTTGATTCCTACAATGGATTGCAAAAATTGATGGAGTTAGCAGACATGGCCAAATTTATTGCTTTGATCAAAGAAAAAAAACACAATTGCTTTTGTTTCTACTGGGAAACCTCTTCTGGACTTTGTGCTTGAGGTGGAAAAAAAATGAAACTTTGATTTTGGGTTTTATCGATTGTTGTTATAGAAATGGCTAGCTTATATTATTATGCAAAAGTAAAAAGTTGAGGTTTTATGTTATTATCTTATTCTACTGCACCAAAGGGAGTTGAAAGTCAGTGCCCTTTCTTTCTCTTTTCTCATTGCCCCACACTTTCCCTTTTCTCTCCCCTATTTTTCAACTATTTTCTTTTGTATTTTTGTATTGCATATTATAAACTAATAAATAAATACAGGAAAACATTATTCAGTGATGTTTATATTATGGTACAAAGATACAATCACAGGAAATTGAAATGAAATTATGTTTAGTCTAAAAATGGCATATAAAGGTTAAATTAACATCAAATGGACTTACTGTGTTTTTGTAGATAGTAGAGTTTAAAACATAGGTAGAAGTTCTCTGGAAAGAGATTTAAGTTCATGTTTAATAGAAACGTGCCTGCATTAAGATGTGTTCAACTATTCAAGGGGAATAGCCTGCAACAGGAATCTTTCTGTATTAGAAGCACTCAGCAGAATTTGGACCAATTTGACATAAAATGAGACAAAGTCTATTCATAGATAGGCCTGAGAAAACATACTGTAGAATGTTGAACTGAAATAAACTCAGTTTCAGATCCCACTTAAATTTAATTACACACACACACACACACACACACACACACACACAGAGTATGTGTGTATGCGTGTATGTATAATTAAATTTAAAAACACACACTGTGTGTGTGTGTGTGTGTGTGTGTGTGTTTGTGTTCAGTTAATATCCAGCTTCCCACTATTACATACAATGTTACACTCAATTCTCTTTCTACCCATACATCTAAGGAAAGTGAATGAAGAAAAACATTAAACCATCCAGAGGGTGAGATAGTTAAGGAGCTTCCATAGAGCAGTTTGGATATCTTTATTCCTTATACTATAAATGACTGGATTCATCATGAATGGCACAGAACAATAAATCACAGTAACTACCAGGTCAAAATCAGATGGACATCTTGAGATTGGCTTCAAATAGGCAAAGGCACAGATGCAGATAAATAAGGAGACAACAATCAGATGAGGCAAGCAGGTAGAGAATGCTTTCTGTCTTCCCTTCATGGAAGGTATTTTCATTACAGCTCTGAAGATTTGCACATAAGAAATTATTATGAATATAAAGCAACTGAAAACCAGAAAGGCACTGAAAACTAGAATCCAAATTTCTATGAGATACAGGTCAGAGCAAGAGAGCCTTAATATCTGGGGGATCTCACAAAAGAACTGGTTGACAACATTGGAGCAAAATGTGATAGAGAAGGTACCAACAACATGGACTAAGCCATAGAGAAGACCACTGACCCATGCAATTATTGCCATTTTCATGCAAGATTCCCTGTTCATCATGATTGTGTAGTGCAGTGGATCACAAATAGCAACAAATCGATCATATGCCATAACCGTGAGGAGAGAGACATCTACAGCCATAAAAAAGATGAGAAAAAACACTTGAGCAGCACATCCAGTATATGAAATTGTTCTGATGAGGGTCATGGATTTGGGAATAGTGACTGAAATGGCACCAAGGTCAGCAACAGCGAGGTTTACCAAGAAGAAGTACATAGGAGTATGAAGGTGGGGATTAAGGACTATGACAGTGATAATTAGGAAATTACCCATCAGGGCCACCAAGTAAATTGCCAAGAACATAACAAAATGTACAGTTTGAAGTTTCTCAATCTTGGAAAAACCTAGAAGCTGGAATTCAGTCACTGTGCTTGTATTGAACATTTCTTCCTGTGAAAGTTTCAGGGACCTATAGAGAATCAAATAGTATACAAAATAGAATAAATGCTATCATATTTCTCAATCTGAAGTTCTTCCTTGTCATGCTACAGTACTGTGTGCTCACTTTTGAACTGGTGAACACATTTTCAATTTTAAGAGCATGTTATGGACAGTTCCATAATGCTGCCTCAATCAAGTTGGAATTTGTATATAATTCAAAGACTGTGAATAGAGGTATATAATTTGGAACTCAGAAAATCAGTCCAAAAGTAAGGAAAACTAAGTCTGTCTGTCTGTCTGTCTGTCTGTCTGTCTGTCTGTCTGTCTGTCTGTCTGTCTGTCTGTCTGTCTGTCTGTCTGTCTGTCTCTATATCTATCTATCTATCTATCTATCTATCTATCTATCTATCTATCTATCTATCTATCTATCTATCTATCTATCTATCTATCTATCTATCTATCTATCTATCTATCTATCTATCTATCTATCATCTATCTATCTATCAGCATGAACAACCTAGATATCAGAAAGAATCATATTTGAAATATATTCATTTGGCTGTTTTTGTTTGCATTCCCTGGAAAAATGAAAAATTGAGACAAATTTAATCAAAAGTTGTATAATTATATTACAAAATTATATTATATTCCAGGAGTGCAAATTATCATGGTTCCAAATTATTAACTCTGCCTGCCTGCCTGTCGGTCGGCCTGTCGGTCTGGTTGGTCCATCCATCCATCCATCCATCCATCCATCCATCCATCCATCCATCCATCCATCCATCCATCTATCCAATCATCCAACCATTCAGCTAACTATCATTCAGCTATGATCTGTTTTGCCTCCAGTTTTATTGTTTTAATTTTTACCTGCTTGGAGTTGCTTCATTCTAGAGTGATGGAATAAAAAATAAATAAATTTGTCTGTGTCAAACTGGAATAAAAAAATATCTGTGACAAACTGAGCATCTCTTTTGCTTCTTTCTCCCTTCACCATAACCCAAGTTATAATCTTCAATCTATACAAATATTCCAGCGAGATATACCCAGAAGAGTTGGGTGATAGATGATTGCATGTTTTCTATATTTAGCATATCAGATTACTTGTGAGAATTGTGAATTGGAATGCTTTCTCTAAAGTTTCTACTGGATAACATAAGAAACCAAAACATGATTTACATGTATAACATGTCCTTATGAAGAATACAAAAACTAATAGGTTTATCTTCATTATCCATTTGTTCCATAACCAAAATGACCAATATTTATTTATTTAGGATAGGAGCAGACAATATCACTTTATATGAATAATCCACTCTCCATGAAAGTGAGGTTAGGATGTATTTTTTGAAGAAACCTTTCTATCTTATATCATTTCTAGGGTTGTATATCTCCAATAACATTAGTTTGTTGTAGGCTAACCTCAGCAATCCATTGCCCCTTGAAGTAAATCACTGCTTATCAGGCTTTTTAATGTGTTATAGAGCTAATCCTACCATTAATATAATAATAGTACAATGGCTCTAAGATTTCTGAATTCAAAAACTAGTGGTAAATCCTTTTCTACCCTCCCACCACATTCCTACATTTTCCTTGGTAAGTTTTTTTTAAATCCATTTTAACTGTTCGTTAATAATAAGGTGACCAACTTTTTTACAATGAAAAGGAGGACAAATAAATTGAAAAAAAATATCGTAAATAAAAGAAACATTTTATTCATTGCAACAATAATACACTATAATATGATATATGCATAATAAAAACATTTGTAACATTTTATATTGTAATTATGCTTACATGCCTGTTAATTATTATTTAAATGAGTACTTTTCCATTGAATTAATATTTTTTGTCAATTTATCATCTTCTAACAATATATTGGAAATATCTGAACAAGAAATATCCTTCATATTGAATTTTACGGCAAGTGCTGCAGCTAGAGTATCAACATTCAATCTCGATTTCTCACTTGTCCAAAAATCATTGGCAATTGAAAAAACTCTTTCAACTGCTGCATTAGTTCCAGGGCAGCACAACGTGAATTGAACAAGTATAAATAAATTTTCACATGGAATATGTTCATTTTTGAAATGGCTGAAAATATCCACCCATCTTTTATCAATTTCAACGTATTGATTTTCCCATTGTATTAATTTTTCAGAATTTAAATATACATTCAGTCTTCTACTTTCTTCAAAGAGACAATTGTCATCTATTTTAATGTCTGGCATTTCTTTAGATAAAAACTCAACACAAGATTCAATATCTGTCCAATATACTTGCGATGAAGTCAAAAAACACCATTGAAAACTGTTATTTCCCATGATGTTTGTTTCAGACCATTCTTCGATATATTGAAAACATGTTTGGTAAAAATTCTGCACTTCTTTGATAAACTTTTCTGTTATGCCCGGATTTGATTCCTATAAGTCTGACCATTTTCTTTTTATAATTAAAGGAAGAAATTTTTCTTCAAATCGAGATTTATATTGAAGGATAAAGTCATTCAAAATAAGACTAACTTCTGTGGCTGAAATGTGTTCACCTTCAATCTTTTGAATCGTTTTGTGAAAAATAGATGCTTGATTATGTACAAAATACATTAATATCTCAGATATTTCATTATTGAAAAACGATTCCAGGATTTTAGGACATTTGTCTAAACTTAAAAAATATGAACGGAGAGGCTCAAATAATTGTAGAACACGCTCTACAGCAGGAGTTAGAGCAAACCATCTAACTTTTGAATATTCTAAAAGTTTTTTGTATTCAACATTCGCTTCTTCACAAAATTGTTTTAAAGTAGCCACACAAACGGTAAAATGACTAAAATACAAATAAATTGTAGTTATTATTACTTCTACATCAATTGGCATGGCACATGATGCCGTGTTGATTGCATTTGACAAAATATGTGCATTACAACCTATTCCTAGTATTTTCTTTTGGAGTAAATCTTGTAATTTTACATACACATTATTCACCCCTTTGCATCTTCGCCCACCAAAATTTGTGTTTGTATTATCAGCTGTTAGTGCAACAACTTTGGATTTCAAATTGTTTTCATTTATTACTCTGTATAGATGGTTTGACAAAATTTCAGCAGTTTCACCCTCAATGGATTCTAAATTTAAAATTTTGACTTGAATCCCCTTGGTAACATTAAAATATCTTACTAGTATTGGATACAATTTGGTTTCATTATGATTTGATGCATCAGATAAAACCGTTACAAATGCTGCAATTTTCAAGTCTGCTGTAAGTATTTTATCACAGTAATTTTTAAATACTGATTTAATAATAGCCTCGCATTTTGTCCTGGCGCATGAAAATTTAGCATTGTGAAACTTTTTCAATAACTTAGTTGTACAATCCATACTACGAAAACTTTGATTGTGAATTATGGTATGAAATGCAAATGTTCCCTCCATTGCAACTAACTGTTTTTCATCTTCAGAATAATTTGAAGTTTTAAAAAAACCTGTTACTTTACGACTGGAAGCTGATGCATCTAATGATTGCTTATTTTTTTTTGGTGGACAAGTGTTTCGTTATAGCTGCTCTGCCCCCATCTGCAATACAAAATTCTCCTCTGCAAATATTGCAGAAAACAATGCATCTTTCTTTGATATGAGGAATGGAAATTCCTTTTTCAATTGATCGTTGAAATGGCATTTTCCTTTTTTGATTTTTCCATCCCTTAAATGAAATTTAAAATTAAAATTAAAATATAAAGCTACACGAACGATGCAAGCACATTATGAATAAATAAAATTAATTATTACAACTGAAACTTTAATAACATAAGCGAATAAACTTCACTAATATTTAAATTTAAATTATTTTACACTTCTGTTGACAACAGGGTTGTATAAACTTGTAAATAAAATTATACATATTTGGAAATTATTAAATAGATAATGAATTAATAAAACGTGAATTGTACCGTATTTTTCAGAGTATAATACGCACCTTTTTACCCTCAAAAAGAGGGTGAAAACTTGGGTGCGTCTTATACACCGAATGTAACCCCACCCAGCCACCCCCACCCTTTGGCCTCTGCCTGCCAGCAATTTACCTCTTTGCAGCAAACAGGGCAAAGCACAAGAAGAGCACAAGAAGAGATAAACTGCTTCCTGACCTACAGCTGAGGCTTGCAAGCCACGTGGTAAAATGAAACTAACTACGGTGGCTGTGATGAGACAAATTGCTGGGAGATAAACTGCTGGCAATATTAGACTGCTGAAATTGCAAGAAAGCAAGCTATAGCTGCTATGGCTCAGAGTTAGAGCTTTTGCCTCACAATCAGGAGGTTGTGAGTTCTATCCTAGGTAGTGGCAGGTTCTGTTAATATGTTATTTTGTTAAATGTTTGTAGAGTGTTCAAATTATAAGACTTATTTTTTAAAGACTGCTTTCTAATTGTTCTAGACAACTTAACAAAATGAAGAAGTTTTTAAAATAAATGCTTGCTCTGAAGAGGCCCAGTGCTATTGTATCTTCTTTTAAATAGCAGAGAATACTTCCAGAAAGCCACATCAATTTTAAAGATCTGTAAAAGTATAATCTGAAATGTCCTGTTTTAGTATTAAGTATTAGTATTAAGTATTAGTATTAAAAGAAGGCAGCTGAGAAACCCTGACTTAGTCATGTTTGGAGTAGATCTATTTAAATAATTGGGAGGAGTTAATGTGATTACATTTAAGAAAACTTTCTGGGATTAATATACTGCCATAAATGTACAATTCTCCAATTCTTTGCCATTTCTATGGGTCAGGCACACATGCACAGAAATACACAGCAAACAGTGTATATCATCTGTACTGCTTGCTGTTTGGCAAATTGCTGGGAGGCAGAGGCCTTTTTTCCTTGTTTTCCTCCCCCAAAACTAAGGTGCGTCTTATACTGCGGTGCGTCTTATACTCCGAAAAATAAGGTACTTACTTCTGTATAATTGAATATTAACTGAGAAAGAAATAATTACTGTGAGTCATTCAATTGCCGATGTGCCATGACTCTACTGTGTTTCCCCAAAAATAAGACAGGGGCTTATATTTTTGACCCCCAAAAAAGCCCCTGGCCTTATTTTTGGGGGGTGGCTTATTATTTTCGAGGTGCAGGTGGGGCGGGGCACGAGACGCACCACTTACTGGAGTTTTGCAGCTCCGTGGTCTTGGCTAGTCTGTTTAGGGAAAAAACCTTGCAAACAGATAAGCCGAGAGACCACGGAGCTGCCAAACCTCCAGTAAGTGGTGTGTCTCTCTTGGCAGGGCGGGCGGACAGACACTTGTCCCAGTACTGCTGTCGCATTCCTCGGTGTCTCCAGGGCAGCCCATTCTAAAAGAGAACATCTCCCAGAAAGCGCGGCTCCCAGCTGCGACAGCGAGAGTGATAGCAAACGAGAGGCGGGTGCGCACACATCCCATGGGACTAGCTCGGCTCCTCTGGACAGGCAGAAGCCATAGGGTGAAGACCGACCAGAATCCTCTCCCGCAACAGCCGAAGTTTGGGGGAAATAAAGAAGAACTTCTGCTGCTTCTGCTTTTGGCTGCACGGAAGGAAAGCAGCAGAAGTCCTTCCTTCTTTGCCCAAAACTCCAGCTCTTCATCAGTCCCGGGATCTCCACGCGCGGGGAGGGCTGCGGGTGGCCCTCCCTGCCTCTTTTCTGGGGGAGAAGCAGCTGGCCATCATGCTTCTTCTCCCCGGCTGGATCCTGCTCTGGGCTCTGCTGGGCGCGGGAGAAGGGGCGGAGGAGCCCCCCCGCAAGTGAGAACAGCTGGGCCTTGCACCCCCACCCCGGGAGGAAAGGGGATCCGAGGGGGCCAGGTGGGAAAGCCAGAGCCGGGGTTGCCCCTGTGTAAAAGCGCAGTGCTGCTCTCCCACCAACCCCACCAGTGCTCGTTGCGCGAGGCTCGAAGCGAGAAGAGTTTCTGTACTATGCAAAGTTTTTTTCCTAAACAGACAAGCCGGGAGTCTACGGAGCTGCAAAACTCCAGTAAGTGGTGTGTCTCGTGGTGGGGCAGAGTTTGGGGGTTTCGGACAGGGGATGGAGTGGGACAGGCTGTGAGACCCTTCCCCAAGGCTTTTGGGGGGGAGAGGGGACCCCCTCAAAAGCCAAGGTGCCCCTGTGTGCAACGAGCATTGGCGGGGTTGGTGGGAGAGCAGCGCTGCGCTTTTACACCAGGCAACTCTGGCTCTGGCTTTCCCACCCAGACCCCTCGGATCCCCTTTCCTCCCGGGGTGGGGGCGCAAGGCCCAGCTGTTCTCACCTGCGGGGGGGGGGGCTCCTGGGACTGCGTAGAGATCCCGGGACTGATGAAGAGCCGGAGTTTTGGGCAAAGAAAGAAGGACTTCTGCTGCTTTCCTTTCGTGCAGCCAAAAGCAGAAGCAGCAGAAGTCCTTCTTTATTTCCCCCAAACTTCGGCTGTTGCGGGAGAGGATTCTGGTCGGTCTTAACCCTACGGCTTCTGCCTGTCCAGAGGAGCCGAGCTAGACCCGCGGGGTTTGGGCGCACCCGCCTCTCGCTATCACTCTCGCTGTCATGGCTGGGAGCCTCTCTTTCTGGGGTGGGTGAGCGAGGCGGTGGTGGCAGCGGGAGGCAGAGGATGGCAAGGGGGTGGCATTGGAAGGCAGAGCCGAAGGGGCTTGCTCTCGCTCTTCCGGCCAAGAGCTGCTCTTTGTGTGGCGGGCGAGTGAGGGAGGCACGGGGCGGCAGCGGGAGGCAGCGGGAGGTGTCATTGGGAGACAGAGCCAAAGGGACTTGCTCTCGCTGTCGCGGCTAGGAGCTGTTCTTTGTGCGGCGGGTGAGCAAGCAAGGGAGGCACGGGGCGGCAGTGGCAGCAGCGGGAGGCAGAGGGAGGCGGCATTCGGAGGCAGAGCCGAAGGGACTTGCTCTCGCTCTCCCAGCTGGGAGTTGCTCTTTCTGTGGCGGGAACTATTTGGCCAGGAGAGAGAGAGAGAGAAAGTGAGAGGTGGCTATGTGCACCCCCTGCGGGACTGGCTCGGCTGTTCTGGGCTGTCTCTGGCAGCGTTTTGAAACTCGCTCCTGCTGGCAGCGACACAGGGATGCGGAGCGCATGCGTCTCATAATCGCATCTTATACTGCACTGTACCGAGCCTTGACGAATCGTCATGTCAAATACAAATACGTCACATAACGTGCAACATATTAGTCTTCAAATATCAAAAAGGAGGACATGTAGGAGGACACTTTTCGAGGGAGGACAGAACTTACAAAAGAAGGACTGTCCTCCCTTAAAGAGGACAGTTGGTCACCTTATTAATAAGCAATATTCAGGACTTTTATCTGATACCAATATTTCTTGTTCTTATTTCTCTGGTCACAAGATTGCAAAACAGATTACTCTGGATTAAGAATGAAAGTCTAATAAGGCAGTGCTCTCCACAGTTGTCTTTTTTTAAAACAAGAATGAAAGAGATTAGCAGGTTTAGAATGAAGTATAAGCTTCTAGACCTTTTCTGAATATGAAAGGGAAATAAAAATATGTCGCCAATTCTTTGAAATATAATGATCTTCTGCAATGCCACTACAAGGCACTAACCAGCACAAATAAAAGTTATAGCAAATTGCAATTGGTATTTTTGAAGTCTTTTTCTACTAGTAAGTGGATCTCTGATTAAAGAACATTTGCAGGATCTAGACTCACAGAATAAAATGAATATTTTGGGAATAAAAGAAGGATAGAGTCAAGATGAAATGGTAATGAATGAAAGTGGATTGAATACAAAAATCATTATTATGAAAGTAGAACATTGGGATAGTTTGATTACATAGGGCAGAGAAAATGAAAAAGAGATGACTGACAAAATTATGATTGGAGGGAGCTGATGATTATCTGTCTGTCTGTCTGTCTATTTGTCTATTTGTCTATCCATCTTTCTTTATCCTGCCTTCATTGGTTATTTTTTAATAAATAACTTGAAGCAGTGAACATACTAATGCTGCTTTCTTTCTTTTTTCTTCCTATTTGCCTACAAAATAACCCTGGTAGTTGATGTAAAGCATCTTTAGTTAGATTTTCATTCCTTTTCTCATATCTTCTTCTCCTTTTAATTAATATATGCTGATCAATTCTTATTGTTGGTCAGTGTATGACATAACAAAACTTAATCTGAAAAGAATAATGTTGGGTACCTGCATTTATGCGATAATTTGCAACACAATATAGAATAACTTTGTGTTTTGGTATTGTTCCTAAAAACAAGTAGAACCACTTTTTAACTGTAGATAAATACTACAAATTTCCTAGAACTTTTCACAGGAGGCATTATAGCACTTAAAGAAGAATAAATGCCCTTCTGGGAAACCATTGATAGATGATTGTGAACAAAACTTTCACCTTTATCATCATGAATTCCAGTCCATGTCTACTGGACAATTTTAATGGAAAATCTCTGATTTGTTCTTTTCACTGGAAATCACTGATAGATAAAAAGGAGCTGCATTTTAGTAATCAATATTCTTTAGCAGTCAGTATTGAACAACACTAATTCAATAATGAGAATTAAACAAAAGGAAATGAATTGTGTAAATGCAGTATAGATTATGGGATATAGGTTCATGAGATCTGAACCAATTTACAACATACAGCACACCTTCTTGAATCCCCCCCCTTTTTTATTAGCAAAATTAAGCATGTTTCAAGTTTTCCTTTCATCCATATAATATATTTCAGGCAATATTTCTTTACAGCATGCTTACTTTTCTCCACTTTTCTGATTTTGCAATGGAATAACCATAAAACCTAATGTTTATTTACTGTATGCCTAGCCATGTACTTGAAAGCTACTTACATCTCCTAAATTTATGTGGAACTTACAAGGTTGATTTAATGTATACAGTTCTTCTATAATTCCTTCCTACTTCTTTCATAAAGTAATCTACTGTATGTATGCAGGCCGGCAATCTTCTAAGCTGGTTTTGGTTTATAAGCATAGCATCATAATCTCCTCCCTCTTCTCCTCCCCTTCCTCCTCCTCCTCCTCCTCCTCCTCCTCCTCCTCCTCCTCCTCCTCCTCCTCCTCCTCCTCCTCCTCCTCCTCCTCCTCCTCCTGGTGTTCCATGTTCTTTTCAAGATATTGCTCATTTGTCAGTATTTGTATTTGTATTTGTTTATTTGTCAAGCATATATGATTATAAGCAAAGTACAAACAATAAAACATGATTGAATATATATGTAATATTACAAGCATGAATAAGAGTAAAAGAGGTATGAATATATGGGTATATTAGGACAGGAACGGTAGGCACGATTGTGCGCTTATGCACGCCCCTTACTGACCTCTTAGGAATGGGGTGAGGTCAATGGTAGATAATAAGAGGTTGAAGTTTTTGGGGTTTGGGGAAGAAACTACTGAGTCAGGTAAAGTGTTCCAGGCGTTGACAACTCTGTTGTTGAAGTCGAATTTTTGCAATCAAGTCTGGAGCAGTTTACATTAAGTTTGTATCTATTATGAGCTCGTGTATTATTGCGGTTGAAGCTGAAATAGTCGTTAACGGGTAGGACATTGAGGCAGATAATTTTGTGAGCTACACTAAGGTCAAATCGAAGGCGGCGGAGTTCCAAATTTTGAAGTCCCAAAATTTCAAGTCTGGTTTCATAAGGAATTCTGTTGTGAACAGAGGAATGTAATACTCTTCTTGTGAAGTATCGCTGGACATTTTCAATTGTGTTAATGTCTGATATGTAGTGTGGGTTCCAGACTGATGAGCTGTATTCAAGGATCGGTCTAGCAAATGTTTTGTATGCTCTGGTTAAGAGTACAATGTTACCAGAGAAGAAGCTGCGCAAGATTAGGTTAACCACTCTTAATGCCTTCTTTGCTATGTAGTTGCAGTGGGCTCTGGCACTTAGATCGTTTAAGATGAGTACTCCGAGGTTCTTTACTGAGTGAGGATCATCATCAAGGTCATGATCATTAAGTTTGTATTTGGGGTTTTGATTATTTTTGCCAATGTGTAAAACTGAGCATTTGTTGATAGAGATTGGTAGTTGTCACTTGTTTGACCATTCAGAAATATAGTCATGGTCTTTTTGAAGGGTTGTAGTATTGTCTGTGGTGTTGAAAAGTTTTACGTCATCTGCGAAGAGGACGCACTGTGGTGTTCAGTGAGGGCTTTTATTCTTTTCTCGATTGAATTTCTACTGTACCCACTGCTGAGCTATGGTTATTTTAGAAAATCATAGCTCTATAGATATAAGACATTTGATATGGGAGAAAAACTGGGAAGAAATAAAGGAGTGAACAATTTAAGACATAAATATCTGAGTATGCATAGATTTTTGGAAACAAGTAGTCTTAAAAGATGCTGAGTTTTTCAGTAATAGCTTTAAATTAAATAAAAGAGCATACATTCTTAGCAATTTTAGAATTGGGAGTGGAAGAGTCATGTTATGCATATAATGCAGTCTTTCACATACATGCATACAGTGCAATAATCTTCAGGAAAAATACTATTTGTTTGCAAAGAAACATCCATAGAGATCTTAGAATCATAGCTATGTTCCGCTAGAACTCTGGATTAACAGAAGTGTTTTTATTATTCATAAATTCTATAGTAAGATATTGGGCGGGGTGGGGGTAGGGTGGGAAAATTTCACTAGAATTCAATTGGCCTTACCACATTTATTATTTTCATGATGAGGCTAAGAACATCTGGCCAGAATAGCCAGTCCAGCCCACAAGACCAATAAGGTCCTTCAACACATTATCCCTAGATTCTGATTCTTCATAATTCAGAAGTCAAATGGTCATTAAGAAGAAGATTGAATATTTTGGTACATTGTCTAACATCAAGCATTAAGTTCTACAAAACTGTGATAGATTTGTTCACCAAAATCAAAACAGTCAAATTCATTATGATTACAACATTTTCCAATTCAGCCTTATACAAAAAATCTGCTGCCTTAAAATTAATTTTTAAAAGATTTTGGAAAACATTGGCTATTTAATGCCCAAACCTTCTCTCCTAAGTTCCTTGAATTATTTTACGAAGTGCCCGTTGTACATCCTTGTTTCTTAAGCTGTAGATAATTGGATTAAGCATAGGTGTTAGAATCCCATAGAGCACTGGTAAAGCATGATCTTGCTCTTGAGAGTAAGTAGAATTAGGGCGTATGTAAGTGAAGATGATGGTGCCAAAGTAGATGTTCACTACAGCCAGGTGAGAGCCACAGGTGGAAAATGCCTTGCGACGTCCTTCATTAGTCCGAATCCTGAGTATTGCTAGGGCTATATATACATAGGACAACAGAGTCACTAGGAAGGAACCCATAATTATACCTCCTCCAAATACAAACGTAGCAATTTGATTGATCTGAGTATCAGTGCAAGACAGTTGGAAGAGAGGTGGGATGTCACAGAAAAAATGATCTATGACATTGTCCTGGCAGAAGGACAAAGAGGTCATAAGGCCAGTGTGGACACCTGAATTAGACAAGCCAAGAATCCAAGCAGTTACTGCAAGCGAAATGCATACTTTGGGCCGCATGAGCACACCATAATGCAGTGGGTGGCAAATAGCTGCATATCGGTCATATGCCATGATGCCCAACAAAAGACATTCAATGCCACCAAAGGAGATGAAGAAGTACATCTGGGACAAACAGCCTGAGAAAGAGATCCGTTTATCACTAGAGAGATAATTCATTAACATCTTGGGAACAGTGGAAGTTGTGTAGCCAATATCTACTACAGAGAGATTGCATAGGAAGAAATACATGGGGTTATGGAGTCTGACATCTAAGCTGATAATAAGAAGAATGAGTATATTTCCAATCACAGCCATCAAATAAATAATAAGAAAGACACCACAGAGAATGAGTTGGGCCTGAGGGTCGCTGGAGAGTCCCAGGAGTATAAATTCAGTGACAGAAGTTGAATTCTGTGTCATCTTATATTGAGCATTCATCTGTGAAGGAATATTACAGAACATTTTTTCCAGTTATTTTTCTACCAAGGAATAATACCTGAAAAAGAGGTCTTTTATATGCAAATAAAAACCCAAAGCCTTTGGAGGCTATCAGTTCTGCTTAGGTTAATAGTAAGGGCTTTGAAGCACAGTATATATTGTAAAATAAATACATATATTAAGATAGCATTACAAAAAGTGCAGAAAAAGTCACAAGAATTCATTAAAGGAAATTAAAATTATGAGATTTTTTTAAAAAGAAATCCGTCTGATTCTAGTTTACCCTGACATTATTCTTTATACTCTCTGCTTATTTTATTTATTTATTTTATTACTTTGCAGACTATTTTTGCTCATACAATCTATCTGTTTCATAGATTGTTTTTGGTCCTTACATTTCTCATCTCTGTAATTTTTCTGTTCCTCCCTTACTTTCACAAATTTATTTTGCAAATAGGTCCATGTTCATTCTCTCTATATGACCAGCCACTTACTAAATTTCTTTTGTACTATTCGTTCTTCTTTTTTTGCATTCAGTTCAAGTCAATGAATAATATACAGTAAATATGATTATTAGAAAATGAATGATAAATCAAGCCATAATATGCAAAGTGGTGTATATTGAGTGATTGGTTAGAATTCATAATTTTTAATTTTTATTGCAAAAGGAGAAAGTAAAAAAAGAGATTGACATATCTGTATAAAATTTCAGATGTAACATTTTTAATTATCTTAAATTATTTTAATTTTGATTACTTCTTTTTTGTCCATATGGATAAACCTTTCAGTTCAGGTCCAGTCACAAACCTAAGAAGGAATTGGTATCACATTAAGACATGCCACCAGGAGACTTCCTGTGGTGACGTGGGGCGAAGCAGCTGTAAAGGGACGATCTCCGTCCTCTGAGGCGGCTTTCTTCTTTTGTTTTTGGAGACCTTTCAGGGCATCGACGGTTTGTAGAACTGGGTGGATGAGAGGGATATCCCTGGCAACAGCAGGGCAAAGGCATTCGCCCGCTGGGGCAGAGGGCACCCTCACTATCTGAAATGAAAGCATCCGTCTCTGCTCTTGAAGTATGGCGGACCCGAAGCCTCAACGTGCCACATAAGAAAAGGAAGCAAAAATAATAGCAGATCGCACCTGGAACACCAAAATTAGACTCTCACGAAAACTCTGGATTTATAAAAGAGGAAGATCTGACCACAAGGAAATGGCAATTAAGGAGCTCTGTGAGAAAACCAGCAGTGAAAGTAAAGAATGAGCAGAGGGACATGACGATAAAACAGCATCGTGAATAAACATAACAAAAGAGTTAAATTGAACCCCTGTGGAGGACGTGGAATAGTACCTTTCTTCTATCGGAGGACTACTTGCTGAGAAACAGTGGACCAGAGAAATTGGAGATTCAACATCAGATGAGAGACCAGAAATGGAGTGGAGAAACAACACATGGTGGATGACTTAGCAATTTTGAACAGAACGATCTCTACTATTGAGGCCAAGGGAAAATATCTGATTGCAGAATCCAAGGAAATCAAGACCTCTAAATAACTACAGGATTGCTGAGATCCACTTAATACCAACTGAAACTGGTACAGCTATAAAAAAACTATATTATATAACTTTTTTCTATTTTTCACCTTTGAACACTTATTTCATTTTTTATCATCTATTTTACTTTACACCAAATCTTCTGCTATAATTAAAATTTCTACCCTCTCCTCTTCTTATCTATAGATTGTAAAAAGGGAAAACTCTTATTTAGTGTCTATAAATGTATTATTTTTAATAATATATATTGATTTTGAAATAGTATTTTTAAGGAATGATTTAAAACAAATAGAGATATATATTGACTGAATTGTAAAGTCTATAGAGGATACTTTGAACATTAATAGAAATATATAAACTGTAATCATAACTATAATTAGATTGGTTAAAATCGTATAAGGAAAACTATTGATATATTGTTATATTCTACTGTATAACTCTTTAGCATATCTAAAAATATTTAATTAGTTATCAATATAAGTGCTATAGTAACGTAGATCATTTATAGATATATTTATATAGAATTTTTGGATAGTTGGTACATTTAAGAACATAGAGAACTATATCAGTAATCGATAGAATATACAGGATTGATAGAGAACTAAAATAATACAACAGGGTAAAAGGTTATTATATGGTAATCTGGGAGAGGATCTACAAAATCTTAGAACAACAAAAATCAATCTTAAAGGAAATCACAAGTAACACAACAAATATGCCCATGAAGGGGGGAAAGACACCAGCACAAGCTGGAGCTGCAAGTGCAGCATCACCAGTCACTCAAAGGCAGATAGATGACATGTTACCAGTAGAAAAAGGGGGCACATCTCTTATGCAGAATATGAACAGCACACTAAATGTGGTTCAGGAAACAATGCTTAAACTACAGGAATTGATTATGCAAAATCATACCGAACTAAAATCAGATATTTCAAGATTGGACACTAGAATGGAGATGATACAGGAGGCGATACAAAAAAATGAACAACGTATTAATGGTATGGAAAAAAAACGGAACAAAATGAAAATAAAATTGAGAAGGTAGACCAGAGAGTGACAGAAATAAATAGAGAGCTAGAGACCTCACTGATACATCTCGAAATGGATAGATCATCTTACTTTCTAAGAATACAAAATATTCCAGAGAATAAGGAGGAAGACTTGGGAGATGTGATGGCAGGGGTGGTAGCAGAAATTCTACAGCAAAACAAAAAAGATACCATAAATGAAATAGATGAAGTGTACAGGATACAAACTAATTACGCTAGACGTCACCGCCTGCTGAAAGAAATACATATAAGGTTTGCCAGAAAGAAAACAAGAGATAACGTTTATTTAGCCATGAGAGGGGGGGACATTAACATACAAAGGGAGAGAAATAAACATCTTGAAACAAGTCCCAAGAAGGGTTAGGGAACGTAGAAGGGACTATAGGCCACTGGCAACATTGTTAAATAAAAAGAATATTATATTTAGATGGCTCATTCCGGAGGGGATGATAATAACCTTAGAAGGACGAAAAGTAAAGGTGGATACCATAGAAAGAGCACAGGAGGTATATGAACAACTTGCTGGCATGGAGAAAGAGAGGGAAAGTGAAGGAAAAGTGGATGGGGCAAGTGAAGAAGAAGAGCAGGAGACTGAAGAAGAGGGAAAGAGCGAGGGAATTGAAGAGACTGAAGATTCAAATAAAAAAGTAGAGAGAATTAAAACAAGGACACAAACAGCAGCAGAAGCAAAAAGTAAATAGTTAGAAAAAGACTTTATAAATAAAACTGGAAACGTTAAAGGAAACTAAACTTATATCATTAAACATTAATGGATTAAATAATGCACAAAAAAGAAGGAAAATATTTTCAAAATTAGTTAAACAAAAAGCAGAATATGTTTACAAGAAGTCCATATCAAACAAATCCATAAAAAATATCTGGAATATTCAAAACTAGGGAAATTATACGCATCATTAGGGGAAAAAAAGAAAAGAAAGGTGTAGTAAAATATGTACAAAAAGAGATTGAGTCTAAAGAAATAAAAGTAGATTCCAAAGGAAGATATATAATGGTTGAAATTGAAATAGGGGGAGAAAAAATATTATTAGTGAACATATACGCACCCAATCAAAAACAAAAAAAATTCTATCAAAAGATACATGAGAAATTAATGACAACTAAATATAAAAATATATGTTTAATAGGGGATTTTAATGGTATAATAGATCCAAAAAGAGACTACATAACAGGGAAAAACAAAAAAAATTAACAAAAATACATTACCAACTACATTTAAAGACATGATAGAGGAGTTGAATTTGACAGATACATGGCGATTATTACATCCTAAAGACAAACAATATACATTTCATTCAATACCACACCAATCCTTTTCAAGAATAGACATGGTCTGGACAAATAAAGAAATGTGCAAGAACATAGCATCGGTGGAGATAGCCCCAAACATATGGGCAGACCATAACCCCTTAATAGTAATATGGAAAGAAAAAAAAAGGAATAAGGAGATGGACCCTGAACACAAAAATACTCCAAGAAGATGAATACATACAAACAATTACCAAAGAAATAAAATTATTTATGAAAGAGAATAAGAAACAGCCTACAACCATACAAAACTTATGGGATACGTTAAAAGCATATATAAGGGGAATTACAATTGCCTATATGGCAAAGAAAAATAGAGAAAAATGGCAGGAATACAATGAAAAAATAAAGGATATCCAACAGTTAGAAAATAGACTACAAAAAGAACCAAAGGAAGAGCACACACATAAATTATTAATGGAAACGAGGCATAAATTGAACTTAATTGAACAACAGGAATATTTGAAGGACATTAGGCTTACAAAACAAACATTCTTTGAAACAGCAAATAAACCCAGTAGATGGCTGGCTTATAAAATTAAAAAAGAAAAAAGCAATAGAATTATAAATCAACTGAGGATACCAATGGCGAAATACAACATTCAGACGAAAAAATAAAAGAAATTGCCACAGAATATTATAGAGATTTATACAGACAGAACCCAGTGGAATTAAATAAAATAACAGAATATTTAAAGGAAATTAGTATGCCGCAAATAGAGGAAATTGATAAGGAAATGTTAAAAAGGGATATTACAATGCAAGAAATCCAAAATGCAATCCAAAAACAAAACAACAATAAAACACCAGGACCGGATGGATTTCCAGGGGAATATTACAAAAAACTGAGTACAGTACTAGAGGATATTTTATTAGAGCTATATAATGAAGCATTAACAGGAGCTAGGATACCAAACACGTGGAGGGAAACATATATCACCACGATCATGAAAGAAGGTACCGAGAAAAATCATATACAAAACTACAGGCCAATTTTGTTGTTGAACACAGATTAAAAATTTTCATCACAATTAGGGCAGAAAGAACCCAAAAAATACGAAATAAAATTATTTATTCAGATCAAAATGGATTTTTACCAATGCGGCAGATAAAAAATAATACAAGAATCGTTTTAGACATATTGGAATATTATGAAGCACATCCAGAAAAGCAGGTTGCCCTAGCTTTCTTGGATGCGCAAAAAGCATTTGACAGCGTAAATTGGCAGTATATGATAGGTTTGATCAAAGAGATGAAATTTGGCGACAAATTTGAAAAGATTATAGAAACAATCTACACCTCCCAGTCAGCCAAGATTATGATAAATGGGGACATGACACAATCATTCCAGATCTTTAAAGGAGTATGTCAGGGATGTCCGATGTCACCTCTCCTTTTTATTCTAACATTGGAAACACTACTAAATAAAATTCGAAATAATAAGGAAATTAAGGGAACAAAGATTAGAAACCAGGAATATAAATTACAGGCATTTGCCGATGATCTCGTATTTTTCATAGAAGAATGAATTGAAACAGGACAAAAACTGATTAAAGAGATAAAGGAATACGGAAAATCGGCAGGATTGAAAATCAATAAACAAAAAACTAAATTATTTACAAAAAATATGACAATAAAACAAAAAGATGAATTGGAAGGGAAATTAGGCTAACAAACAACCAAAACAATTAAACATTTAGGGATAATATTAACGAATAGATGTTCATCCATTAAAAAAGACAATTACGACAAATTAGTAAACCAAACGAGATTAGAATTAGAAAAATGGAAAAAACTACAGTTATCATTATTAGGGCGTATAGCTGCGATTAAAATGAGTATACTGCCAAAATTTTTATACCTATTTCAAACGGTTCCAATTGAATTAGAGACTAATTTTTTTACTAATTTGAATAAAATTATATCTAAATTTATATGGCAAAACAAAAAGCCAAGAATCAAATTAACGAATTTATAGGATGATTAGAGCAGAGGTGGCCTAGGACTCCCCGACTGGAAACTTTACTACAAAGCAGCATCCTTGGCGTGGATAAAGGAATGGATAAATTTAACCAACAAAAGAATCCTAATGCTAGAGGACCATGACCTACAAATGGGATGGCATGCTTACATATGGAGAGATGGAACTAAGTCACTACTTAACTTCAACCAACACTTAATTAGAAAATATTTGCTTAAAACATGGTACGAAACTTAAAAGAAGAACTACATGAAAATTCCCAAATGGTTTTCAATTATAGAAGCTATGACCTACCCGAACTTAATCGATATAACCAAAGCAGCAAAATATAGCGACATATTAGATCCGACAGGGAAATTAAAAAGTAGAGAACAATTAGCAGACCAAAATATAAATATTGATTGGTTGACTTATTTACAATTAAAAACTCGACACAAAAAAGACACTGAGGGTATGGGTATAGATATGGAAGTGCAAAAACTGGATAAAATTTTGATTGGCCCGGATGAAAAAATAATATCGAAATTATATAAATATCTGCTGGAATTTGATAAAATGGAGGAAATTGTTAAAGAACCCATGATAGCATGGGCAAAAAATGTAGGCCACAACATACACTTGGCTGACTGGGAGAGAAAATGGAATATAAACTGCAAAATAACTCAGTCAACAGCATATAAAGAGAATTATTATAAAATGTTTTATAGATGGAAGTTAGCTCCATCAAGATTGGCCAAAATATACCCAAAAATGAATTCGGCTTGCTGGAAAAGACGTAGGTACCTTCTTTCATGCGTGGTGGTTGTGTCCCGAAGCAAAGGGCTATTGGAAAAAGGTGCATGCTTGGTTACAAGAAATTACAGAGAGAACAATGGAATACACCCCAGAATTTTTCCTGCTGGGGATAATGAAAAAACAACATCAAAAAAACTTACAATATTTAATACTACATATTACAACTGTGGCAAAAATAACATATGCACAATATTGGAAAGATAATCAAACCCCACCAGAAAACATACTAATGGACAAAATATATAGATGTGCTGAAATGGACATGCTGACTATTCAACTTAAAGGACAATGCAACTCAGAATACTACAAAACATGGACTAGATGGTATAACTGGACTAAAAAAAAGAGGAAAGACTGTGACAATGTGAGAAGAAAATGAAGACAGGAGAGACTGTAAATTTATGATTTATTGTGCATAATTGAGAAATAACAATGTTGTAAAAACCCGTGTAGATCTGTATTAAAATATTTAGATGTTTAATGCGGAAAAAAAAGACATGCCACCAAAGTGAAATGAATGATATTTTAAATCTAATTTATTTAGAAATGTAAAACAAACAAAATAAGTTCTAAATATTATCGACAAGTGCAGGTTATTTACAAACCTAGATGAGCCTACACTTAATTCAATAGCTGTTCCAAATAAGCCTATATTGACATGAAATATAGGCTCATTTGGAACAGCTGTTGACAGTCCATGGCATAGATTCAAATCCTGTGGCTGTTTAAAGAGAAAAATGCTGGAAAGTTACAGCTTTTGTCATTCCTATTTGCAGCTAATCCTGCATTAGATTTAAAACTATATTACTACAAATTGTTTGGCATTGTTGGTTTTGTTACTCTGTCTATGTCTATTCCTCTTCTTAAAGATGCCCTTCCAACAACAACAACTCCTGTCAAATCACTACTATATTTCTTAGTGTCAACCTGCTTCCTCTTTTTAATTCTCTATTCTCAAACAATTTTTATGTAGTTTATGCCTAGACTCCAGTGCCTTTGACTTTACTTTTAAGAAGAAATTAAGGAAATCCTAACTTATTCCATATATTTAAAAATTTTAAAATTTACAAGGATAAAATATCTGTTCCTCTCTGTCTCTCTCACACACATGTTCAATCATACACACAAATATCTGCACACACTATCACACAGATCTTGTTACAAAGTTACCTGCTTGAAATTGTACATTTTATTTCATTTGTGGCAGAAATCTTGATTCAGTAGAAAGTTTTAAAATCACCAGTGCCAACCGAAGCAGCTGTTCAGCCTTTGTCTCTTTCAGTTATAGCACCAAAATATGAGATCTTAAGAGAAGACAAATACTCCAGGGAAATATGCCCAGAAGAAATGGGTGCTGCATACAGTAAATGCTTCATTTTCATAATTAACCTCACATGATACTTCTGATCATTATAATCTGGAATTTGCTCTAAATTTTATTAGACAACTATTGTGGACAAGTTTGACTTGATTTTTTTTTTTAAAAAAACTCTATGATTTAATGAAACTGTCAGGCAAAAGAGTTATTATTATGAGAGTCAAAGAACATGCAAGGATTTTTCCCCCTGATCCTTGCTAATATGATAGAAATGAGTAAAATACAAGAAAAGGTTTCATTAGTTAGCTTTCTCATGTTATTTATATGAATTTCTTGGCTTTTATGAAACAGTGAAGGTAAGTATGTAAGTGTATGTGCATGTGCCTCCACAGCAAGGCCTAAGGCAGGGGTGTCAAACTGGCGGCCTGCAGGCCGGATGTGTCACATGCAGGCCACGCCCACCCCAGCTCTGTGAAGGTAAAAAACCATGACGCTATGTCACATGATAGCAACATGATGTGGCAAGTTTGACACCTGTGTCCTAAAGGGAAGGAAAAATGGCAGATGCATCATAATGTAATCACATCAGTATTGTCATTTATGTAAAGTACTTGTGCCAGGCAACCTGGAAAAATAATTATTGTGGCATTTGTGTACAAGTAATCCTTACGTTATGACAACAATTGGGACTTGAATTTCAATTGCTAAACAATGCAGTTTAAATAGACTAAATGCTTAGTCACACGAATCTTCGCAATGACAATCCCATCTTCTCCATAGTGGGTGGAGCTAGCCTCCAAGATTGGGATGACCTCATCCATCAGCCAATCAGGACTGAGTCTGACCTCATATAAAAGCTGTCGTCCTGTCATGATCCCCCTCTTTCGACTCAGTCCTAGGCCTAGGATTGTTTCTCCCCAGTTTTTCGCAGTTTAAAATCACCTCTTCTGATCAACTTCCAGATCAACTATCAACAGATTGATTAAATGTGAGTGATTCCCCACCTTCCCTTTCCATCGGGGGTGTTGGAAATCCCAGGACAGGCTTTGGCCTAGTCCACGGCCTCCTGCCCACCTTAGGTGGCTGGCCGTCCTGCTCACATTGTGGCCTGGCATTCCTGTATCCACTATCTGCCACAGAAGCCCAGCGCTTGGGTGGCCAGCAGCCAGGGTGGCACTTGCCCCTTCCGCAGAAGAGAGGCCTATATCACAGTGACATCTAACCGCAGAAGCCTAGCGCTTGAGCGGCCTTGGCCTCTCTTCCTTGCCGCTCCCTGGATTGGGCCCTCAACTTTACTCTGTCCCTTGGGAGCGTGCTACTGTGAGGGCGAGCGTCGGTGGTCCACTCGGCGGCAGATCGGCCTGCGCGACCGCCCCTCCTCACTAGGAATGGCCCAGACCCAGCCGTCACACCGCGGCCTTTATTTGGCGTCGGGACCGCTTCCCTGGCCTCAATTAGCCACCCTTGGGGCTGGGAGGCCTCCTCGGCAGCACTTCGGCTGCGAGACCGCCCCTTAACTTGTTACTTTTCCCGTGCGGTGGAGCGACTCACCTGCCCACCAGCTGTCTCCTGGGTGTCGCAACTGGCCGATTCCCGCGTAGCCGCACTCCGCTGCCACTCGGAGCCCTGCCCAGCAGTCCTCCCGCCCTCCAGCTGGGACTCGGCTCGCTGAAGCGCGCAGACAGAGTCTGGGCCGGAGACGTCACAGGGGAATCCCCTGGTGATGCAGAACTCGCAGCCAGCTGGCCAGCGGCACTCGGAGGCTGAGAATGCTGCCGGAGCCTCCCTCTCCTTAACAATCCAGCGATCGTGGAGCTAGCGGCTTCTTACCTGCCCTGGGGGACGTCTTCAAGGAATCTACGAGCCTGCCAGAATCTTCGAGCCTGCCAACTGACGCGAGCCCCTGCTGACAGCACCCTTCGGCCCAGCACTCAGCTTCGACCCTCGGTGCTGTAAAAGCGCACCAGGCAACTTGTTTTCCCTCCCTGTCTCCACAATGAGTTCGGACAAGGCCACCTCGGGCAGGAATAAGCCCAGGCAGGCCAGGGACAGGGAGGGTGGGGCCGGAAAACCTCCCCCCCACAAGCAGGCCATCGGGATCGCTCCCCCTTGCGACATTCAGACAAAGCCAAGGCCTCCTCCAAGGGCACCCAGGCAGACAGGAGCAGGGCTCACAAAACCCCTGAGCGCTCCACGCTGCCCCCTACTGCGCCAAGTTCTTCAGTACACCATGAGCCCTCTGGCACCCCTGCCCAGAGGGACCGGCGTTCCTCAGGCACCCTCTCCCTGGATAACCCAGATCTGTGCCTAGAGAAAGGGGACATTTGGGAGGACCCTAGAACCAGTGGCAGCACAGCTGAGGCACCCATGCCTTCTACTGTGCAGTCACAGTTTTATAGTCCGGAGGTGCAGGCCTTGATCCAGGTGGCCATTGCACAGGGCATCGAGGCCGGCATGAAACACGTCGCCACCATGACACAAGTTACATCTGCGGCCGCCCAGCCGTCTCGTCACCGGCTCCAGCCACACCACCCATCGATCAAACTCCACTGCCCGCCGACGTGGATCAAGGCTCACCCTTATCGCTCCACGGGCAGGACGAGCAGGCGCAGGACTTGGAACTCTCTGAGGACGAGGACCTCGCACCAGAGGCCCCGGTTGTTACCGGATTGTTTAACCCCGCCTTGTTCAAGTCACTGCTGCATAAGGCCCGGGCCACGGCCAAGTTCTCGGCAAAGGAACCGGCGCCAGCCAGGGATGAACTGGAGGACCCTCTCTTCGAGGAAACCACCTCTCAGGTGGAAGTGGTGCCAGCCCCCAAACTGTTTGTGGAATCGGTCCTCAAACAGTGGGCCTCCCCATCGGCCGGCGTCGCTCCCTCCTCCGCCGACAAGCAATTCTTCAACGTCTCCACCGCTCTGGCGCAACATCTCCCGGTACCCCTGGTGGAACCGGCCATCAAGGCATTGTACTCCTCGGCACAAATGCCGGGCGACTCCGAGGAGTTGCTCCGTCCGGAGGACAGGCGCACCGAGCAGGCGCTCCAAAAAACACACCAGGCTGCAGCGTGGGCCGTCAAAGCTTCTGCTACAGCGTCCTTTTTTTGCCGGACATCCATTCACTGGCTGAAGGCGCTACAGGAGCACCTGCCTTCGTCAGATGTACGAGCGAGGCAGGACATTAACAAACTCATTGCGGCCTCGCAATTCACCTCAGATGCCACGCTCCAGGCCACCCGCTTCGCGGCCAGAACCATGGGAACATCCATAGTGGCACGCCGCATGCACTGGCTGAGGAGTTGGCCCGCTGACTGTCGGCACAAGTGGCGTTTAGCCGGGGCCCCGGTTAAGAACCAGTCACTTTTCGGTGAGGCTCTTGACCCCTACCTAATTGAGACTAAGGACAAGCGCAAGGTCTTGCCCAATTCCACCAGGAAGGCACAGGCCAAGCCACAGGCCCCCGCCCCGGTGTTCCCCAGACACCAGTACAGGGCACCCTCGTACAACCAAAACAGACCGAGGGCATCTACCCGACAGAACCAGGGGCAGGACAGAAACAACTCCAACCAATCCTCTAAGCGCCCTTTTCGGAAGGCAGGTGGTCGCCCCTTCCGCCGCTACAAATAGAGGAACCAGCTTCTCCCATTGGGGGTCGCCTGCGTCTTTTTGCCAGGCAGTGGAAGGAGATTACTACGGATGCTTGGGTCCGCGAGACCCTAACACTCGGTCTCGCCTTGGACTTCCTCTCCACCTCCCCTGATTCCTTCATGAGGTGCTCCCAGTCCTCCAACCCGCAAAAACAGGCTCTGATGCTGGAAGCAATCCAGCATCTGCTGGAGATTGAGGCCATCCAGCGGGTCCCGGAGGACCAGTGGAGGCAAGGATTCTATTCCAATTTGTTCCTCGTGGAGAAATCATCGGGTGGGTGGAGGGCGGTCTTAGACCTAAAGCACCTCAACAAGTTCTTGGTGTACAAGAAATTTAAGATGCATACTCTACAGTCCATATTGGACGGCATACGTACGGGTGACTTTATGTGCTCCATTGACCTCACTGAGGCCTACCTTCATGTCCCGATTCGGCCCTCCCACCAAAAGTACCTTCCGTTCTCATACCTCAACGAGCACTACCAGTACTCGGCCCTTCCATTCGGCCTTTCCCCGGCACCTTTACTAAGATCTTGGCCGCCCTGGCAGCGCATTTGTGGGCAGTACCAGTGAGGATCCAGTGTTACCTGGACGACATCCTGATCCAGTCGTCCTCCTTGCCCCAGGATACACTGGACCTCCAGGCCACCATGGACACCCTTTGCTTCCATGGCTTCTCCCTCAACCTGGAGAAGAGCCACTTGATCCCTTCTACCCGCATCACTCACCTGGGGGCCATTGTGGACTCTCTGGAGTGCAGGGTGTATCTCTCGCTGGATAGACAACAAAGTCTCTCCTCTCTAACCCAACAGGTCCTTGGACAGGGACGAATACCCTTGAACCTCCTATCCTCCCTGTTGGGAAAGATGATATCCGCGATACACATAACACCGTGGGCACAACTACACTCCAGAGAGCTACAATGGTTTCTTTTACCTTTTCAGCGGGCGAACAGGTCCAACTCATCGGCCAAGGTCCAGCTTCCAGCCGCAGTCCGACGATCCCTGCATTGGTGGCGGTCCCCGGCGATCACCAAGGGCTCCAGCTTCATCGAGCCACACCGGGTGATGGTGACCTCGGATGCCAGCCTCTATGGGTGGGGCGCCCACACCTCATCACACATGGCCCAGGGCACCTGGAGCAAAGTGGAGTCATCAAACAGCATCAACCTTCTGGAGCTCCAAGCGGCTTCCCTGGCTCTTCAACAATTCCAACAGATCCTCACCGGGCAGCATGTCCTGCTGTTGACGGACAATGTCACCACCAAAGCCCACGTCAACAGGCAGGGGGGGACAGTGTCGCGCCGTCTCTTGTCTGAGGCCAAAGAATTGGGACTCTGGGCGGAACGGCACCTCCTGTCTCTCAAAGCAGAGCACATCTCGGGGGAGTCAAACCGTACGGCGGACTGGCTCAGCCATCATGAGGTAGACTCAGCGGAGTGGGGCCTGCACCCGGACATCTTCCAGGAGCTAACGGAATGGTTCGGAACCCCGGTGGCCGATCTCTTCGTGACCCCGCTGAACTCCAAGCTCCTGCGCTTCTTCACGCGGTACCGGACATACGGTGCAGAGGACACGGACGCACTCCATTGCCCCTGGCCGAAGGGCCTCCTATACGCTTTTCCGCCACTACTGCTAATTCCCCGGGTAATTCGGAAGATGCTCACCGAACAGGCGGAGCTGATCCTGTTGGCCCCCCATTGGCCGCAATGGGCCTGGTTCGCGGACCTCAAGTCTTTGTCAACCGGCCCGTCATGGTGGATCCCGCCGACCGCATCGTCACTCTCCCAGGGATCAGTGTGGCACCCGGATCTGCAGTGGCTCCAACTGACCACCTGGCGCTTGAGCGGCGCACCCTAACACTACGCGGGGTCCCCGACACCATCATCCGCACGCTCCTTTCCTCTCGCTGGGCGTCCACCATTCATATTTACAACTCTACCTGGAGAATATTCTGCGAATGGTGTGTAGGGGCCGGTCTTAGCCCAATCAACCTCTCTGTCATCCACGTCCTGCAATTTCTGCAAGCAGGCCTGGACAAAGGGCTGTCGCCCAACACCTTGCGCCGTCAGGTGGCCGCGCTCTCCACCGTTCTTTCTTTCCACTCCTCCAAGCCGCTGTCGGCGCATCCCTTGATCATCCGTTTCCTGAGGGCGGCGGTCAACATCTCGCCCCTGGTGGTACACAGGTACCCCACCTGGGACCTGCAGAAGGTTCTACTTGCTCTAACCGAGGCTCCATATGAACCGCTGCGGACGGCGTCTCTACAGCATCTCACACACAAGGTTGCCTTCTTAGTTGCGGTCACTTCGGCTCGCAGAATATCCGAGCTGGCGGCTCTATCTGTCCGGGAAGATCTTTGTGTCTTTCATCCTGACCGCGTGGTGCTACACCTTGATCCAACGTTCCTGCCAAAGGTCAACACGTACTTCCATCGGGTTCAGGAGGTGGTCCTCCCTTCCTTTTGTTCCCCGCCCTCCACGACGGCCGAGCACAAGTGGCACACTGTCGACGTAAGGCGGGCAATCAAGATCTACAATGTTCGCACGGCGCCATTTCGCCTCTCTGAATCCTTGTTTGTAGGATTCCACCATACATCATTGGGCCGCAAGGCATCGGCGGCGACAATCGGTCGCTGGATCCGCGCTGTTATCGCGGACGTTTACCAACAACAGGATCTTCCACAGCCACCACATCTGACAGCACACTCGACTCGTAGTGCAGCCACCATGGCAGCTTGGACGACTAATGCCTCTATCAAGGAGGTGTGCCGAGTGGCGACGTGGTCCTCCCTGTTGCCTTTTATTAGGCATTACAAGGTGGACTCCTTTGCCTCCGCTGAGGCAGACTTCGGGCGCAGGGTCTTGCAGACTATTGTGTCGCCTGAGGAGGACACGGACTCCCGTGACAACCCTCCCTAAGGGATGATACTGCTTTGGTATGTCCCAATCTTGGAGGCTAGCTCCACCCACTATGGAGAAAGGGTGTTGTTACTTACCTGAACGCCCATTCTCGTAGGGTGGAGCTAGCCTCCAAGTCCCTCCCTTCTGTTATCCGTATATTGGAGGTGTGCGTGGGGACAAACTATGGGTCTGACCTAGTCCTTCGTCTCAAGAGGGGGATCGTGACAGGACGACAGCTTTTATATGAGGTCAGACTCAGTCCTGATTGGCTGATGGATGAGGTCATCCCAATCTTGGAGGCTAGCTCCACCCTACAAGAATGGGCGTTCAGGTAAGTAACAACGCCCTATTTCTTATTGCTATTATTAACCAAATTCCACAAGTCATTGTTCGAGGACCCAACCTATGCTAATCCATTCTGGGCTTTGTTTCTGCCCACCCTGAGCCTCAGTAAAGTAAGAACTGCCTCCAACTGCCCCGTCCATATATCTCCCTCCATCTCTGCCTTTTTGGCTGCCCTGTATCTTGACTTGTTCAAAGGAGTCCAGTTGGTGCAAAGCGAGTCTGTAGGAGGTTTGATATTTCAGGGAGGATCAATTGTTTTAGTAGGCTCCATTTGTTTTTGGAGTTTGTGCAGCCACCTTAAAGAAAAAGAGAAACCCCCTCTACAAGTTTGTGAGAAGTATATCTGGCTCACGGAACAGCACAAAGTGGCCATGAAGCAAGCAGCTTCTGTAAGTAAGTGGATTCTCACATTGCATTGCACTGAGTGGGTTCCTCTATAACAAACAGAAAGATAAATAGGGCATTGGGTTCCTACCTGATATGCCTCTTCTCATATGGTGGAGACAGCATTCAGGATGGGTTGTCCTCATCACTCAGGTGAAGGACCGAGTCTTTAAAAAAACCGGGATCGACTTACAGTGACCCAGTTTAATGAATCTGAAGAAAGACTCAACGTGGCAGGTAATTGCAAGGTTTGATTTTAAAGTCTCACATCGCTCTTCTAATTCTTTTTCTTGTTGCTTGTTTTTTTTATATATTTCACTTCAGAGACAGACCATGACCAGCCTGTTCCCAGGTGGGTCTAAATGCTGTCTCCACCATATGAGAAGAGGCGTATCAGGTAGGAACCCAATGCCCTTTCTCCATATTGGGTGGAGCTAGCATTCAGGATGGGACATACCCCAGCTCTAAGTCCCCTCGGGTGGGATCTGTCTGTCTGTCCTCTGTGTGTAGCCCGACTACTACTACTCTCTGAAGGACTCTGCACCCGAAGGCCATGTCTGCAGATGCATAGGAGTCTATCTTATAATGTCTTATAAATTGTGAAGGTGAGGCCCAGATGGCCACTCAACACACTTTCTCCCAAGAAGCTTGGGAGGCCCATGCTGCTGAAGTGGATGTGCTCCATGTCAAATGTGCTGTGACCCCCCCTAGGTCGAGGTAGGGAAGACAGCTCGTAAGCCTGTATGATAACGTCGCAGATCCATCATCCTATGATCATGGATGATGCTCGGGACCCCTGGTTTCTGGGATGAAAGGTAACCAGTAAGGCCTCAGACCTCTGAAAACCCTTGGTCTGGTCTATGTATATTCGGAGGGCTCTTTGTACATCAAGCAAATGCCAGGTTACTTCCAGCGGGTGCCTAGGTTGAGCGCAGAAGGAAAGAAGGTTGATTTTCTGTGACCGGTGAAAAGCTGAGTTCACCTTGGGCATGAAGGACGGGTCCAATTGGAGAACCACTCTGTCCTTGTGAAAGATGCACAAATCATTGCATATGGAGAGTGCCGAGATTTCGGAGATTCTGTGTGCTGACGTGATAGCGATTAGGGAGGTGACCTTATGCGATAGATGCAGCATTGATGCTTCCTTCAGCGTGTCATATGGAGGTCCTGTGAGAGAATCTAGTACCCACGTAAGATCCCAGGAGGGATATCTGTGAACTACTGGTGGACACAGGTTTGCGGTTCCCTGGAGAAAGCGTCTTACTGCCAGAAGTTGGGCTTGGTCGTACTCCAGTACTGATGAAAGTGTAGCCATCTGTCTTCGAAGGGTGTTAGGTGCCAGACCCTGTCTAGCCCTTGTTGGAGAAACAGCAGGATCTTGGGGAGAGGAATCCTTAATGGTGAGATCTCCTCCTTGCTGCACCAGCCGCAGAAGGTTCTCCAGGTCGCCACATAAATACTTTCAGTGGAGGGCCTGCCAGCTGACTGCATGGTGAAGATTATCTCAGAGTCATAGTTCTGCCTCCGCCAGGCCTGCCACTCAATCTCCAAGTGGTTAGTTGCAACCATTGAGGGTCCGGATGTGTTAGGGATCCCTGTCTGAGGAGAGTCGTGATGCCTGGTAACTTCCACGGCTGTTCCGTTGATCAAGCTCTGAGGTCTGCGAACCAGGGTTGCCTCAGCCAGAAGGGGGCTATTAGTATGATTTCCGCTTTCTCCTCTCATATCTTCTGGACCACCTGCAGAAGAATTGGCAGCAGAGGAAATGCATACAGAAGGCTCAGAGGCCACCGGCACCGAGGGCATTGGTACCCTCTGCTTCCTGATGTTTGAAGCAGGAGAAAAACCTTGGTAGCTGGGCATTTTCCGTTGTCGCAAATAGATTGACCATTGGCAACCTGAACTTTGTGATGTCTCAAAAGACTGACGCGTCTAGTTGCCACTCTGCCTGGTCCAATGTGAACCTGCTGAGCCAGTCTGCTTATGAGTTGGACTCTCTGGAGATGTTGTCTGCTGACAGGGACAGGAGGTGTCATTCTGCCCAGAGTCCTAACTTCCTCACTTCCTTCATGAGTGTCTTTCAGTGAGTACCCTCTTGTCTGTTGATGTGAGCCTTGGTAGTCATGTTGTCTGTCAGTACCAGAATGTGGCTCCCCACAATCTGTGTTTGGAAATGTTGTAGTGCCAGGGATACTGCCCGTAACTCCAGCCAATTGATTGAGCACCTGGCTTCTTCCTTCGACCACTGGCCTTGTGCCATCATGCCTGAGGAATGGCCCCCCAACCCATGAGACTGGCATCTGTGGTGACTGTTGTCTTGTGGGTCAGGACGAAGATGCTGCCCTTGGAGATGGTCGAGGAACACCACCAGGATAGCGATCGACAAACCTCCAGTGGGACCAGGACCCTGAGGCATGACTTCCCTTTTCCTTTTCTCTGGAATGGTAAGAGGAACCACTGAAGTTCCCTGGAATGTAGTCTGGCCCAAGGCGTTATGGAAATGCATGAGATCATTTTTCCCAGTAGAGTGGCTAAAGTAGCTATGGGCACCATGTGTTCCCTTTGTACCTGCAATACTAGGGATCTGATACTAGACTGCCTTTCCGGGGAGAGGTATACTCTGCATTCCTGGGAGTTAATGATGGCCCCCAGATGTGGGAGCGACGTTGAGGGAGTCATATGGCTCTTCTCCCTGTGAATGGAGAAACCGTGATCCTCCAGGATCTGGATAGTTATCTGCAGGTGTTGTTGTGAGAGTCCTCTAGAGGGAGCATATACCAAGATATCATCCAGATAACACTGGATTCGCACTGGTAAGGTTCTAAGCTGGGCTGTGAGAGCCGCTAGGACCTTAGTGAACACACTAGGTGCTGAAGATAGCCCGAAGGGAAGGGGTCTGTACTGGAAATGTTTGCCAGCATAGCAAAACCGAAGATAAGTTTGGTGATGTTGTATAATACGTATGTGCAAGTAAGCCTCTGTCAGGTATAGGGATGCCATGAAGTCGCCTTTGTAGATGCAGGCCAGTATAGAGGCCAGGGAATGCATCTTAAACTTGCGGTATTTAAGGTGCAAGTTGAAGCATTTCAGGTCCAAAATTGCTCTCCATCCCCCCAAGGTTTTAGGCACCACAAATAGGATTAAATAGAACCCCTGTCCTCACTGTTCCTTGGGTACCTCTTGAATGGCACGAATTTCCAGCAGAAGTTTAACCGTTTCATCCATGAGTGCCCTTTTGGATGGTATCTTGGATACAGGACAGGTAATAAAAAACTTTGGTGGGAGGGAAAGAAATTCTAGTGAGAGACCAGATTCTTATTTATTTATTTTATTTATTTACATTTCTATGCCGCCCAACTCCCAATGGTTTCTCTAACCCAGGAGTCCTGTGTCATACACTCCCAGACCTTATAAAACTTGGCTAGCCTTCCCCCTATCAGAATGTCCTCTTTACCATCTAGTCTTATGAAAGGAATGTGAGTTAGGTCCTCCCCTTTGCTGTCTTCTATTTTGCTTCCCCCTCCCGGCTCTATCCGAAGATAGTTGCTGTCTGGAGTTGTACTGACCTGGGGTCCGAGGGAAGCTGGAACCCTGGTCAGCCTGACGAAAGGGCTGTCAAAAGTATGGGGCCGGCTGAGGAGTTCCCTTTCTGGATAGGGAGGGAAGTACTTTCCTCTTGTCATGAGACTCTACCAAGATGGGCTCTAGGGATTCCCTGAAGAGGGTCTTCCCCTTGATTGGCCCTGTTGCCAACTTCCACTTGTGGTGTGTGTCCGCTGCCCATTGTCAAAGCCAGTGCATGCATCTGGCCACCACAGAATGGCCCTGGAAGCGAAGTGGGAGGTGTGAAGAGTGAAGTCCGCTATGAATTGGATGGCCACAAAAATCTTGTTCAAGTCCTGTTGTGCCTTCTGATTGGAAGCTGGAATGTGTTCCTGAATCTGGCGTAACCAGATCAGTGTGGTCCTGGCGAAGAATGATAATGTAGATGATGCCTTGATGGCCCAGGCAGCCGCCTGGTGAGCCTTGGTTAAGGTTTGTTCCTTCTTCCTATCTTCTGGTTTCAGGAGTTCCTCTGCTTCACTTGGAATGTTGTTCGGTGAGTGTAGAGCTAAGACTGGGGTATCTACATTACAGTATGAATCGATAGTATTTCAGCCAGGTTGAATGCCACATTGAAGATTCTGTGGTCTGTTGAAGATGTTGAGGGGCCTGCTATTGGCGCTGACCACTGTCTCAACACTGTGTTCAAAAATAGCTGGGGAGCTGGTATGAATTCCATTTCTGATGTGCTCTCTGAAAACAGGAGATCCTGTTGTTCCTTGAAGGCTGTGGTTGCTTCTATAGTTGGGGTCTCTTGCCCCGTGGCCGCCCTGGCCTTTGTTAGAAGGGACTTAAATAACCCCAGGGGAAATAGGCGCAGGAAAATAGGTTTATCTGAAGACTTGCCCTCATCCTCCAAGAGGTCACAGCTGATGTTGTCTTCCTCATCCCCCTCAATGAGGTTATCTGTTTCAGATGCCTCTGACCTGCGGTCAGGACTGGTGTCCCATCTAGCCTGGGTCAGGAGGTTAAGGGTCCTCTGTCTCTCTGACCTCTGGTTTGCTGCCTTATTGCCCTTATCCCTGTCTGCCTGGAGCCTGGAGTCTATGGCTTGCTCCACAGCTGCCAAAATTAAAAGGTTCAGACTATTTAGGTCCAGCATGAGGGAAAGCCCCCCACCCTGCTGACTACCCCATGTTGTGGTCTCTGGATGGCTCCTGGAACAGGGCAGTTGGGGCTCTTGAGGTGGAGGAAGGGACCTGATCCCCCCATAGGTTAGAGGCTTGCCTAGCCATCTGCATGTTGTATATGTCCGTTGCTTCCAGCTCTTCCCCCACAGGGGCCCTGGCGCTCCTACCCCCTCCACTTGTTCTGCTGCCCACTCCTTGTTCTTCTGGCTTGTCCTTTTGGTCACCCTCTCTGGTGGTCTAGTGCGATCAGCCACTATCTCCTCCTCCTCCTGGCAGGGGCGGTCCATTTTATTTATTTATTTTATTTATTTATTAGTGAGACTTATATACCGCCTCATAGTGCAAGCACTCTCTAAGCAGTTTACACCATTAAGCAATGTATGTTTGCATTGCCCCCAACAATCTGGGTCCTCATTTTACCTACCTCAGAAGGATGGAAGGCTGAGTCAACCCTGAGCCGGTGACATTTGAACAGCTGAACTGCTGATCACAGTCAGCTAAAGTAGCCTGCAGTACTGCACTCTAACTGCTGCACCACCTCGGCTCATCTTCCTCAGTCTTTTCCCACTCACCTTATCCGCTCTGGGATTGGCCGTCGCCATCTTTGATGAGGGTGAGAAGGAGGTGGGAGCTCTCTTTCTTTCTCTTCTGCCTGCCTCAAGTGCCCCTTCTTTTAGGTTATCGTTCCCCAAGCAAGCTCTGAAGGGAACCTATCTGAATTTGGATTGACTGCCTTCCTGAGAAGTCTCAGAGGGAATGTGGCAGAATCGGCTTTCTGGCAGTTTGGGCACCCAAGTGGCCTCAAGATGGCGACTGGAACTTCCACAAGTGGAAGTTACTTCAGCGGATTCCTTTGTTTTCGGTCGGCGGCAATTTAAAAAGTTAAAGGGTGGTGAGACCTCGCTATTCCCAGCGCCGGCAAGAAGCTCTCGCGCTACCCAGGTGAAGGTCTCCTTTGAGTTCCGCCCCCTTCTTGTTTAGCCTGGTCTTTCGGAAGCTGATCTAGTGGTTGAAATGGAGGGGGGCTTTCGGGAATGCTAATGCCCATTGCGTGGAATAGAATTCCGCTCTTGCAGCCACGCTAGAAAGTCATGTGAGCGATGAAAGTAAACAGACCTTGTCTTCTCTTGCGTAATGTTCTTCTCAATAGATCCAGGATTCAGGATGGGAGAAACCTGCCATGTTGTCCTACTGAAGGACCAAGTTAAACTGGGTCACTGTAGGCAGATCCTGGTTTTTTTAAAGACTCGGTCTTTCACCTGAGTGACGAGAACAATCCATCCTGAATGCTGGCTCCACCCAATATGGAGAATGGCTGCTACTAGGCCGTGGACTAGAGTGAGGAGCAGACTGAATCCTAAAAAGTGCTTGGATGGCAGTATGGAAATTAAACCTCGACCTACAGGTTGTAACTGGTATCCTTGACCTGGCTGCCCTTTTTAATGTTTTAGACTCCCTTGCATATCTGACTGGCAAGGCTGGGAGCAGGATGAGATCTGGGGAAACCTCAAGAAGCAGAAGATGGAACACTGAGTGTCTCAGGATGGGGAGGATGGGGAGGAGTTTGGGTGTCTGGAAGACAAGTATGGCTTGACCTACACACTTTAATTGCCTTCTATGTGCTGGTAGCTTCTGCTGACTTGCTTTAGGCTCCCTTGCATGGGAGTAGGCCATGGTCTATAGATTGTAACTGCCCTCTCTATGCTGGTAGTTCCTGATGACTGGCTTTAGGTTACGTTCCATGGCTGAATAGCTGGATTGGGACTAGGCTAAGGCCTGGAGAAACCCCAACGGGCAATGGGAGTGTCAGATAGGATTTTTCCTATCAAGAGGCGATTTAGGATCTTGCTTCCCTGAAGTCATTTGTACTTAGAAAATAAAATCGAGATTCAATTCTAATTAACAAAATATTTATTTTAGTACAAAAGTAACAAAAGAATAAACCTTTAATAAGCTACATCTTCTCAGCTAAGGATTCACGTCTACCTCGGGTGAGGCTTTGAAGGAGAAGGTAGGAGGAGACAAAAACTCCTGGAATGCACGCATGCGTAGTAAAACATATCACATGTCTGCTTGATTAGGAAATACAGTAAATCTAGAAATAGTAGATATGCACAACTGGCAATTATGCATATCATGACAGGGAGGCCTTGGGAGGCCCTTGGATGATTGATAGAAAGTAGACCATTGGCTACAGACTATATCTATCCTCTGTGTGCTGGTAGCTTCTGCTGAATAACTTTAAGCATTCTTGCATACTGAGTGATTGTGAGAAGCCTGGGGGAAGCTGAAGGGGCAGAGACGAACACTAGGTGCCTCAAGGGAAGCAGGCCTTGGGAGACTGGGGAAGATGAGCCTGGGCCTGTCCTAGGTCTCCCTGTACCACCCCCACCCTTGAAGCACCCTATGCTCCACTTAACAACATACAGTACATATTCATTTAACAGCTGCATAATGGAGAGCAGTGAGTGGAAGTTGTTAAATGAGGTCATATCATTTTATCACTTCTTGCTCCATTACAGTCATAAGTGAAGGACTTTCTATACTGCAGGGGTATTAACAATGGCTGTAAGCTGAAGAACCAGTAGAAAGTTCATTTATTCAACATTATTAAAAGTATTTTCCATGTCCAGGGAGATGATCACTAAGTGTGTGTGTGTGTGTGTGTGTGTGTGTGTGTGTGTGTGTGTGTGTGTAAATATGCCTGTGTATATGTATATGCATAAGTATGTATGTATGTACCTTTATGTGTTAATGTATGCATAATATGTATGGAATAACAATTTGACTTTCATAATTTCCTTAGGAAATTTGAAGCTAAGATATCTTAATCTTGTATTATTAGTAGATTCTCCAAAAATGGAATGTCTGAAAGATAATTTCCCCTCTTGTATCTGACCTTTATATTTCTTATTAGAATATAATATTTTTAAAATAATTTTATTAAACATTACAATTCCAATTAATTTAAATTTTTAAGTCAAGAGATAAAAACTAACAACAACTAATAAGATAGAAGGGAAAAAATAAAAATAAAAAAGCAAACCTAAAGTGCAGAAAGAAAGACAAAGAAAAACAAAGAAATAACTTCCAAATTTCTTTTACAATAGATATAGGTATGAATTTACATTAAATAGGATCAAGTAGAGACTAATACATTTAATGATGAGTATTACATTTCCCTTTAGAAGTTGTAAGAGCATTGTCTTGCTCTAGCCTTTATATGAAGTAAGATATATATATATATATATATATATATATATATATATATATATATATATATATATATATATATATATATATATATATATATATATATATATATATATATATATATATATATATATATATATATAATAGTCAAATATTTATCTTAGTGAAGGACATCAGGTTTTAAATTATATACAGATTACAAGGCTAAAAATCAGAAAGTGCTTTATTATCTATGGATATAAACCCTCAGGGGTTCAGTAACAGGGACAGCAATGTCAAGTAGTTATGCATAATCCAAAGAAGTGAATATTGAGAAGATTCATCATAACTTTTTTTCAAATAAATTTGCAGTATAAGCACTTTGCTTTTCTTTGGCCCTATTGGCGTGTGCCAGGGTATCCCATGACACGTTTTTCACTTCTGGCCCTCTTCACATATCCTCAGGACCCTGACTGAGAGCCACTGTTCTAGAATATATCAGACTGATTCCTAGAAGTCTCAATAATTGCCACACTAAAGTCCATACATCTGGAAAATAATCACACTGGGATTCATTCTCTTACATGTGTATTTATCCAGAGTGGATCCACACTGGATATTCCTATGTATCATTTTCCCAAAATATTTAAATGCATTCTTAAACCTACCGGTATGACTGCTGAAAAATGATTTCACATTTATCACCGTATTCGCATATGATGAATTTGAGAAGTTCATTGACTTGGGTGCAGATACAAAATATGCCAAATATTTCATACATTAACTATTACCTCTGTTGATTGCAGTAGAATACTCTTGTTGATGTTCTTTAAAGAATGAGTAATCACAAACAGATTTCTATTTATTTCTCCTTATTATTAGATCTTTACTATTTAGCTCAGGCTTTAGAGCAATTATATAACACTTGGGGAAAAAGATACAACCCAGCAAACCAGCACTGGAGGTCAAGATGGAGAAGATCTCCACAACCACCATGTATTTTCCTTTGGTGCTTAGGTAAGTTGGGACAAAGGTGATCCATACACTGCAAAAGACTAACATGCTGAATGTTATGAACTTGGCTTCATTAAAAGTATCAGGCAACATTCTGGCAAAGAAAGCTACAATAAAACTGATTAGAGCCAGAAATCCCAGATAGCCCAGAACACAGTAAAACATAAAGTCTGACCCTTCATTACATTCTACCACAATTTCCTTAGTCAAAGAATGCATGTCAAGATCTAAGAAGGGAGGAGCAGTACACAACCACACAGTACAAAGGAGTAATTGAAAAAAAGAGCAGAATAGGACCATAAAAGTAGCCAGCCTTTTCCCCACCCAATTCCTTATTCTGGATCCTGGCTTTGTAGCCATGAATGCTAGAACCACAGTGATGGTTTTTGCCAGCACAGAAGAAATAGCTACAGAGAAGATAACACCAAATGTGGTTTGCCGGAAGAGACAGATTATAGTGTGAGGTTGGCCAATGAATAGGAAGGAACAGAGGAAGCAGAGCAGGAGGGAGATGAGGAGGGTGTAAGTGAGGTCTCGGTTATTGGCTTTGACAATTGGAGTATGCTGGTACTTAACGAAAATCCCCAGCACCAAAGTTGTGATCGCAGAAAGTAAAACAGCCATAAAAGCTAAACCAAAGCTCAATGGTTCATCATAAAGGAGAACATTTAAACTCTTGGGAAGACATCCATCTTGGTTACTGTTTGCATACTGATCATCTGGACACTGGATACAGATGTCCATGTCTGTGGAAAAAATAAACCAATAACGTCTCAGTGTCTTGAATACATATGTGCTTTTATCAAGGATTTGTGTTTTTTATTTTCTTTTTGATTCCTAACAAGGATGAGGAAAGGTATGGTGGAGATCCAATTTTCCAAATATCTAGTGGGAATCTTGTCCATTTCTTTAAATAACAACAATAATTAAAAATAACTAAAATTTGCAGTATTGGACAACTATAAAAATTCTTTATTTCATACAGTTTGTTAATATTCAGTTAATATTGTTTTTCTCTCTTAAATTTATATCTGAATTTATTCAGATATTTTTCTTTTGCATATTTCCTCCCAAAATGGGTGAAAACAGGCATTCACATTATAAAATTAGTTCGAAAAGTAAAAAAAAAAATCATGTAGAAATGCACAATTATGGCTAATTGACCACAATTTATACTGTACATCTATCAGTATTTTAAAATGCTTATTTGAGACTCAACTTAGATATTGCTTCATTTGGTCAGATTTCTTATCACAATACTTTCTAAGCAAAGCAAAAGAAGTAGTTATTCTCTTTTCAAAATTCGCCTGTTTATGTTAATCTCTTAATCTAGTTAATCTTAATCATTAACTATACTATTCTTAAAATCTGTGGAGAGGAGAGAGAGAGAGAGAGAGAGAGAGAGAGAGAGGGAGGGAGGGAGGGAGGGAGGGAGGGAGGGAGAGAGGTTTTATAATTGGTGAGCATCCAGCCTAGATTGCAATCCCATAACACTTAAAGGCATTTTTTGTATGATATAATAAACCTATCCATACCAATCTCCACTCATCTGATTCTCTTTTGTATGCCAGCTATACATTACAGTACATAACACACAATTAGTAGGACTATCATCAGTGATAAATTTTTAGACTTCCAGGTGCTATGAATTTTGATAATAATATTGTTGGAAACTGGAAAACTTGATTGAAAGGACTGAAATTTACATTTTATTTTAAAAGAGAATTTCTATAAAATGATATGCCTTTGGTATATGATTCTAGAAAAAAAAAGCCAGGATATATAAGGGTACTTCAAATTTACATTGAAAACGTGGACAATGCAAAAAAAAGTCATTTTATCATACCTTGTGGACTAATAAAAAAGCTAGAAAATTTGGGATTCAAATATACACATTCGCTGAAAACAAAACAAAACAAACAAAACAAAACAAACAAAACAAACAAACAAAACAAAACGAAACAAAACCCTTGTGATTTATGGGTTTTCCAGTTAGAAAGGATAGCTTATTGAAGAAGAAAATGAACTTTTATTTTATTTTCTTTCTTTTCCAATGCTATGTCTACTTTCTTTCTTACTTATTCACTAATCTTTATTTTCTTTTTTAATATTTGCAAAGATTTTATCTTTTTTCAATAAAAATTATATTATGAAAAATAATTTTCCAGTTATTGCAAATACAGTATGGCAGAGAAATGGCCAACCCCAGTATGCTGCTTTATACACGGCACCATTGTCTGCCTCTGTTCATGTGATTGTATGAAGGTGAAAACTATTGTGGAGCAAGGAATTCCCATTTCTCGAACCTCTTTAGAAAGTTAAATTCAAAATTTGGGAATTTCAGCTTAAGTACACAGTTCAAGTTACACGAGGAACAATGGAAATGTGTGTGTGTGTGTGTTTGTGTGCACCTTTGTGTCAGTTTTTACTCCTGGGATTTACAAGGGTCCCTGTAGGTTTTTGGACAAGATTTTGAATGTGGTTTGCCATTGCTTCTTTCCTATGTCTGAAAGAATATGATTGGCTAAAAGAAACCCAGCTGATTTTGTCCCTATAGCAGAACTAGAATTCACACACTCTCAGTTTCTTGGCTGATGCCATAACCATTGTACCAAACTGGTTCTTATCAATTGACTAGACAAAGTTAATGTTGGAGCCTAATTTTAATGTTCTATCCATCCCAGCATGCTTCTGTTAAAAATATAATGCAAATGGTTTAGAAACTATTTTTAAGGGATAAGTGGACAAATCCATGGCTCTTCATTAAGAGCCGAGGTGGCACAGCGGTTAGAGGCAGTACTGCAGGCCACTTTAGCTGACTGTGATCCGCAGGTCAGCGGTTCAGATCTCACCGGCTCAAGGTTGACTCAGCCTTCCATCCTTCTGAGGTAGGTAAAATGAGGACCCAGATTGTTGGGGCAATATAAATATATTGTGCACTGTGAGGCGGTATATAAATTTCACAAAATAAATAAATAAATAAATAAATAAATTCTTTAGTCAAGTTTTGAATTTTTTAAAATTAGCATTCTCCATAGTGCAGATTTCATTTTTCAAATATATTCAACTTGCAGTAACTAGATGGGTTTCCCTTGTAGAACTTTCAATTCTCAAAGTGTAAGTTTATTATGCAAGGTGCATTTTATCTAAAACAATATAAACAGATACATTTCTGTCTCTCTGTTTCTTTTCTCTAATACATATTCTATTATTTCTGTCAAAATTTTCCCTCTGTATATTTTCATACTCGTGAAAGAACTGTACTATACTGCAGCATTTGGAAAAATCCAAAACAACAATGTTTATGTTTTGATTTAGATTTTAATTTTAAATATCCACAGTTGGTCGATTCATAGTAATTATGCTACAATACTTTCCCGGAACAATTTATCAGGAAAAAAAACATTTTTGCTTAGTACAGAAGATAATTTCCAATCATATTAGATTATGCCGAGCTAGACAAAAACATAATCTGCAGATGCTGCTATAGGCTAACATATTTCCTTTGTAGTGTAATTCCTGGTTTTATTTTTCAAAAATTAAAACAACTTAAAACATAAAAGGGATGTGGGAAAGATCAATGTTGTTCCCATAGGCAATCTCATCCCTGATATGAAACAGGTTTGAAAATCATATTAAACCCCTCAAATCATATATAATCATGGCTTAGAATTTTATACAAAGTACATCCTTATTTAATTAAAAGACTAAAATTTTATTCATTGTAACATGACAATGTATTGTATTACCTACCATTCTGGTTAGAAATCTTCCCTTTGGGACATGAAACACATTCATAGCAACAGAATGGTTTCCCGTCTTTCTTTCTTCTGACAGAACCTGGATGGCAGTGGTCATTACATACTGAAAATGGTGGTGTCTGTTAATAAACAGAGGGGAGAGAAAACTTAGCAAAATATTTTCAAAGGGTTTTTCTCATTGAAAAGGGTTTTCTCATCAAAGAGACAAAAATCCTTATGTGAAACATATTCAGTTATTTAGGACATGATTCCAGGACCTTGATCGTGATAGCTTGAAAAATTGTCTTACTATTTGCTTTACTAAGCTAACGTTCTATTCTGATTCTTGAAATAGTTTGTAAAATCTATAAACAAATTGCACATCCATAGATTATTTTCACAGATTTCTGTAAAAGAGATTTTCTATGATAATTCCTGTCATATATATTGTAAATTATCCCATACATTTCTTCTTCCATGTATTATTTCCACCGTATGGTGGGCTCTACTATATTTATATTCATATAAATGTATATGATACATCATTTTAGTATTTTCCATGAAGTAAACATTAAATTATCATAGATATGTAAATCTACTATCTATAATGTCTTCTGCTGATTATAATGTGGAGTGTGGAAATGTGGAAAGTCCAGATTTTCCTTCCAAAGAAGGAAATTTTTTTTACCTTCCCAGCTCAATATATAATAAAATGTTACCTTATTGAAGTTGCTATGCCAGAGGATCTTCCCATCATTAATGTATAATTGTTTAGTAGATAAGACATGTGGGTTCAACTTTCCTACTTTTACTCTGGATAATGATTTGTTTGAAAAAGTAATCCAGTTGATAATATCAAATCCACCTTCCAATTCACCTTGCTCATCAAACGATACTAGGTCTCCAGCACTGTTGTTAAATGAAATTCTCCTCAAGAAATGGTGAAGCTGCAACCCAAGATAACAGAAGGAGTTTTAAATGAAAAGATGAAATGTCTTTATTATTGCTATTTCATATAAATACTGAATTGATATTCACTAAAACCCTCAGTGTGGATTAAAAGCAAATAGCAAATAAATATAGATATAGATATATAGAACACAACAAGTATAATAGACACAGAAGTGTAGAAGCTGAAAGAAACAGCAATATAACAATAATGTAATAATTTTGGAGGAAAAGCAATGTGAAGTCTAAAAAGTGATGTTGATGGTTCTGTCCATCAATAGAGAAAACATGAAGGAACTAACTAATACTGAAAATTGCATGTTCCTATTTTAATAAATATAATGGGCTGATATTAAGCATTACATCTGAAAAAAATGATATGAAAAACAATTGCTGCAATTTGTGAAGAAGGAAAGAAATGGTTTCTTAGTTTTCAGAAAGACATAAGGCTAAAGAATCTGGGTGGTATGATAGTTAAGGTGTTGAACTGACACCAAGGGGACCCACGCCCTGGTCTGACCTCATCCATGGAACCTCATTCAGTGACTTTCAACCCAGTCTAGTTTGCTGCTGTGGGGAAAAATGAGAGGAGGGAATGATATTTACAGTCTTGAACTTCTATATTAAAAGCAGGATATAAATCTAACAAATACATATAAACAAAGCTTCTAGCCATACTTGGTGCCAGTTGTCCCACTCTTAAGTGGAAAATACTACTGGCAACCTAGTCAGAAGCAGAATAGAGCTGGACAGGACCTTGAAGTGCTTCTAATCCAACCTCCTGATCATGCAGAAGACTCTATACCATTTCAGATAAGTGGTTGTCCAGTCTTTTCTTAAAAACCTCCTGTAATGAAGCACCTATAACGTCTGAAAGCAAGCGGTTCCACTGGTTAATTGTCCTCACTGTGAGGAAGTTTCTCCTTAATTCCAGGTTGCTTCTCTCCTTGATTAGTTTCCGTCCACTGTTTCTTGTCTTGCCTTCTGATGCTTTGGAAAATAAATTGTTCCCCTCTTCTTTGTGGCAGCCCCTCAAATACTGGAATATTACTATCATGTCACCCTAGTCCTTCTCTTCTCTAGCCTGGCCATACCCAATTCCTGCAACCATTCTTCATATGTTTTTGTCTCCAGTCCCTTAATCATCTTAGTTGCTCTTCTCAGTACTTTTTCCAAAGTCTCAACATCTTTTTTGTAATGTGGTGACCAAAACTGGATGCAATATTCCAGGTATGGTCTTACTAAGGATTTATAAAGTGGTACTAATACTTCATGTGATTTTGATTCTATGCCTCTCTTTATAAAACCAAGGATTGTATTAGCTTTTTTTGGCTGCTGCCACACACTACTGGCTCATAATTTCCTATGAGGAAATTATCTGAGAAGATATAGACAGAATTATTTGTGATTGTGATCAATAGTAATATAAACTTTACATAATGCTACTTTTCAATTGCTTATTTATGGCAATATGAATATGTTTTGAATATGAAATAATACCTGCCAAGGCTGTGGGCTCCCAAGTGCTCTCATCATTCTGTGTTGGGAATCCAATGACTGCATGGCATCTAAAGCATGTGCCACAACACAGACAGCATTATATACACTGTAGCTTTGAGCAGTCATCTTCATTTCAAAAAAGGGTCCAGGAAGGTTCTGCAATTTTTCTCTCCCAGTGCAAAATTCTGTATGCTGTTCACCAGTGTAATAATTTGAAAATAAACAGTTGAAAGCCTGTTCCCAAAAATCATTAATAAAATTGTCTTTCTTTAGTAAGTTAGGCTTTATGGTTGTAAGAAAATATTGGAATCCCAATACCTCCCTGGAATGAACTGCAAAAGACAAAGTCCCTTGGAACACCATTGTATCCCAATCCTTATGAAACTGTAAAGCTGGGAAGTCCCATTGGGCTGTCATAATCCATACTCTGTCTAGAGTGTCTGCCATGTCATTATTTTGAGTGAGCAAAAATTTCAAACTCAGTGCAGAATGAGTTTCTGCATATACCAGAACTGCTTTGACTTCATTGATCCTAAAAAAATTGAGTCTTTTTTCAGTCTCCATATATGAGTCATGGATTTCCAAGAAGTTTGTTATGGAGGGCATTCTGTCAGTGAAAGCAGAACAAATACCATTTTGGGAAAGCATTGGCACTAAGGTCCGAACAAAACTTTCTCCTTTGTCATCATCCAGTGTGATGATCCCAACCCATATCCATTGGAAATGCTTAAGTAGTTCGACAATACCCTTATACTGATGCTTTTCATTGGGAACCACCCGGTAAATGAAAGGGAACTGTATTTTAGTAGTCAATAAAGGATCAAACAAGTAATAAGAGACCTAAGCAAAAACAAATTTCTTGGCATAAGTAAAATAAAAACATGTGCTTACTGACATGTCATAATGAACGTTCTTCTCAATTAGTGCCCTCCATAATGGACGGATTTCCCATTTTTTTAATATAATATATTTATAATTATAGCAAAATAGCAATTAAATAGTACATGTATCAAGTTTGCCAGGCATGTGCAACTACAATTGCCAGTATGGCCAATTGTCAATATAATTGGAGAAAATTAGATTGGGGAAAATTTAAGTAATATAATGTTAGGACTTCGTGTTACAAAGCAATAATAAGGATTACTATTTCAAAAATATATTATTTTTTTAATCCTAAAATTTCTTGATTTTTTCTAAATTCATCCCTTAATCCTGACTGTATTTTGGAATAGTTTTTCTCATATGAAAACAAATGATTTGTAACTAGCAATTCTAATATCACAATAGGAACACAATTTGGCACTTCTTGGAATTAAAGACAGAAGCAATTTTTCACCATTGAAATATAATTTCAACTTCTAAATCAGTTTCACCTTTTCCTAAGCCTGTTTCCCAAACCAGCAGTTAGCAGCTAAACCATCAAGATGATAGCCATAATGACTACTGGTAACTTCAGAATTATCATGATGCAAGTGGTATAGTTTGGACTAGATTTCAGAGCTTAAATTTAAGATTCCAATACAATGAGTTCCGATATAATTATCCAGACAATAGCATGTGATCAGGACATCTGTATATAACTCCAATGTTAATACATGGACTGATAAGACATATTGAAATCTAAGAATTATGTTATTCAATACAATATTTTTCTTCTTTTTAAGTGTAAATGTTTGTATGTATGTGTTTATAAATGTCATTTCTACAGCAAAGTGGTGCTGATTTTTAAATAACAAACATGGGTGTTTAAATGAGGGATATGTAAGACATCAAAATTACTAGGCTGCATCATTGGATGAAGCCTCTCTATCTTATTTTCTCTCTTGGTCGTTAATATGAACATCTTACAAAAATTATGAAAGTCACCTTACATAGATGAATTCTCCTACCTGGGGAATTTTATAAATACTTGAGATCGTAGCCATATGAAGGGAAGTTTCTGAATGAAGTGCCCCAGTGATGGCTATCAAATTCTTCTCTAAATTACACTTGTAATTTGGAACTGTTGTTTTCGGGCTATATAGGAGATTCATGGTTGTCTGAAAGGTTAACCTGTCATTGAAGTAGCTGTCATAGATGTGGAATCCCATTGTTACATTAGCCAAGAGCCTTGGATTCTCATTGACTTCCTTCACAGCATACAAGAAGGCCAAGACCTGCTGGTAGTTCTTTATCACTACACTGCAATGAAAGCATTGGTACAATCCAAGAATATTTTAGATATTCGTAATCAAAAGCACATATTTCTTATAGAGACATCTGTTTCTCAGAATGGCACTTAGGATGTGCCAACAACCACATACTTTGTTAGAAATAAAGTATATATAAATTTGAAATGATCAAGAAATGACTCAGAAAGTATTTTTTCTCCTGTTATGAAAGATTCAGACCAGTTATTTGATTAGGTTAGCGAGGTATCTGTAGCTGAATATAATATTGTGTGCCAAAGGAAATCACATTTCCAATTGTTCCTTAGGTTAAAAAATATATGTCTGAAAGGAGAAATGAATTATGAAGCAGCAAAATACAATATGGTGTATAAATTAGAAATGGAGCAGTTAGCTGGGCTCAGACTTACAACTAAAGAGTGATAAGACCTTTTCCTGCTTAATGAGATGCATGAATTTAAACATTAGGAATTAGTCAACAAAATATGGTTAAAATATTATTGCAGGGTTGCTATTTTCTTTGGAGTTTTTGTCCTGAAAACTGAAAGGAGGAAACTATAGTGTCATTAATTATAGAGTCCTGTGATAAAATTGTCCTTTTACATTTCATCCAGTTATTCTTATAGTAAATATGACCTAGGCCTAATTGATTTTAGTGAATTTAATTTAACTTTGATTTGGATCATGATTATGTGTTCATTTTCAATACCATGATTTGATTCACTTTTTGGTTCAGATTACCAAACTGATCATATTTACAAGAGTAAAAATGAGAAAGGCATGTAGATGTGGCCCAAGATTTATTTATGAGAAATATTTCTTTTTCATTTTTCTTCCTTTCATATTCTTCTAGCCCTATAAAAACCCAATGACAAACATTAGATTAAGAAAAGCACTTCAGAACCTGAATATGGGTCTTCCTGGCCAACATTTGACACTTAGAGCAACCTACTCTGCTGACTTGTACAGCTTTGTAATACCCTTTATGTTTAACTTTTAAGAGCTATTGATCAATATAATCATCTCATACTTCTTTGAAACAAGAATTAACACAGTAAAAGGGATGGAAACTGAAGGACTATGAGAAAGAGAGAACATGAAACATCTTCATTTATTTTGAGAAATCCAAGCTCTTAGAGATACAATGATCATTAAGATGAAACCGCAGTAAATAAGAACTAATTTGCATCCAAATATAGAAGCAAAACTGAAGGAAGTGCCTCATATGATACAGAAAAGTAGTTGGGATTTAAGGAAGCTGTAAGTCTTGACAAATACTGAAAACAACATGATCTGGTAGACAAATTAATAGAGTATAGTTCTCACAAAAGAAAGGCAAATTGCAGAATTGAGAAAATGATATTTTGAAAACCTGTAACTATATATTTAACATGATCTTATTGAAATTCTCTATTTTGCTCAAGTAAGGAAAATTTTCTTTATCTTCTTAGGAATTATGATAATGTTCTCCTGGATCTCTCATTGAAATAAGAAATTCCTTACATAGGATCTTCAATAAACATTGATCTGGGGTTTTCCTTGAAAGACAGAGCCTTGAAAAAGGAGACGAACTGAGAAGAGATCCCTCCAATGACAAAGTTACCTGGCTGGTAATATTCATGTGGGATTTGGAGGGCATCAATCCTGTTGCAAAGAATGGGGTGCATCTTACATTCAGTTTGGGGCAAAAACACCAGCCATAACATCAACAGACATAGCAACAAAAAAATCATTGCAAATATAAAAATGAATCTGTTTCTTTGAAAATAAAATTCAATATCCCACTCTAACTCATTAATATCTAATGTTAGTTTTCCTATACCAATCCATCTTCAACAATTTTTCATTCCTGCTCTCCATCCATGGAACAAATACAAAAATGAAATGAAATGGTGGTGGCTTTCCAGCATCTGTCATGCCCAGTTCTAACATTTATCTGTTCTCTTTCTGATTGCGAAACTGTTCACTGAAACTTCATACAAACATAAGCAAGAAACAACATTACCATCACTTGAGATAATGATATAGTTCTCAATTAGCTCCCCAAAGTGATCACAAGTAACAGAGTATCTGAAGAAAACATGTTTGTGATTTCATCTCATATCTGTTCCTCATTGAGAGAGGGAGGATATTTGTTTCTATAACAAGTAGGAAGAAAATACAGCTAGAAAAAGAAGATTTGGGAGAAGGTAAAGAACATGCTTGTGATAAAATAACAATGAATACATTTTTTACAGTCAGAAACTTATGAAACTCTCAGAGGAATTCCAAAATAGATTCCATAAAGTGATCATACACATATCCATCTTGCTTGAATTATAATTCAATTCGAGAAAAAAGTTGGCAATTTAAGCTTAGAGACATCCAGATAATATGAAAAGCCCAAGAGGAAACATTGTATTTTAATCCACAGCCTTTGCAATGGTAGAACCAAGCTGTTTCACTCTATCTTTCAAAACTTCTTTGACCGCTTTATTTCTAAAGCTATAGATAATTGGATTGAGCAAGGGAGTTACTACTGTGTTGAGCATTGTAGCTAACTTATTGAAATCCATAGATGAGCTTCCAGATGGCCTGACATAGATGAATATGGAGCTACCATAGTAGATTGAGGCTACAGTGATATGTGAACTGCAAGTGCTAAATGCTTTATTCCTACCTTGGGCAGAAGGCATCCTTATCACTGTGACAATAATGCAGACATAAGAGATGGTAGTGACGGAGACAGAGGAAAGCAATGTAAAACATGATGAAGCAAATTCTAAAACTTGAACGAGGTGGGTATCTGCACAGATCAACTTTGTCAAGGGTCCTGTGTCACAGAAGAAATGATCGATGATATTAGGTCCACAGAAAGGTAGATTTGACTTGAAAACTATCCCAACTGCAATGCAAACAAAACTAATGAACCAGCAGAAAACCACCATCAGTAAACATACTTGGTTACTCATGATGGCTGTGTAGCGCAATGGGTTACAAATAGCTAGGTAGCGGTCCACCGACATTGCTCCCAGTAGGAGGACTTCTGTGGTTCCTGCAAGAAAGTATAATGTGACTTGAAAGGCACATGCAAAGAAGGAGATGGACTTCTTCTCTGAAATGAGAATGCTGAGCATCTTTGGTGTGACAGTGGTAGTGATGATAATTTCCAACCAGGAAAGATGGCTGAGGAAGTAGTACATAGGGGTGTGTAGGCGGGAGTCCAAGCGGATCATGAGGACAACCAGAGCATTACCCATTAATGCTAACACATACATGATCAGGATAATGCAGAACAGAGGTAGCTGCATCTTCTGGAGATGAGAAAAGCCAAGTAAAAAAAATTCTGTGACAGCATTCCCTGAGATATTTTCTCTGCTTTTCAAGATCATTGGGTCAGACAACTGTAAAACAAACAAGCAAAAATTCACAAAATAATGTTGCTTCTATGAATTCTGAGCATAACACAAGAGAATAAAAACAAATTAGGAGAAATTATGAAATAACTTTGTATATCCCAAGAATTTGCTGCTTGGGTCTACTTTCCAAACCATCTGAGAGGATATTTTATAGACTGCATCTAATCTATCTAAACATTATGTTTCACATACATACCCAATTCTCACACACACTCCTACCAGAGTCTAATTTTTATTTGTTTTTCTTCCAAATCAATCAACATATTTTTTCTGGTATACAAAAGAAAATACACAATAAATTTAATCTATTTGCATCTATCTGGTTAAACAAAAAATTGTAAGATGCTGGCCAGAAGGGAATGTATGAAATCCATGTACCAGTTCTTGTTAGCTTGTTCTATTTGTTTATTTGTTATCAAAGAAAAAAAATAGCAAATTCCTAGCAAATTATGGTGTGAATAGAAAAAAGAAAAAGAGAATATTTTCCGACCTCCAAAGACTTTGCTATCTCCTGTTTGGGAAGAATAAACCACTATAAGCAGAGAAAAGATAGACAAGAGAACAATCTCTTTCTGCTGGAGATCTTTCTTCAATAGAGGGGCTTTTAGTACAAATGTCACAGCCTGGAGGACTGGAGGAATTGGGAACTTGGGTTTTGAACAAATTATCCACTGAAACTACTGAACAAAATCTTATGAATATGCAGGCATTTAGTAGGCATATCTAAGAAATGATTGACTGTATGAGTGAAATACATTTCATACAACTTCACTCTCAAAAGAATCATCAAAATAGAGCACTCTTGATTATTAATATCACTGCTTACCTTCTGGCTCCAGAATTTTGCAATTTTGAATTCTTCATTCAGCATCTGCAAAATTCATTGTATATACAGTAGTTAAGGATGGGAGACATGCAATAAAATGATTCAACATTATATAACAATATGAATACAAGAGGTACTTGCATATTACTTAGTTTTACTGTTTAGCAACTCCATCCATATTTCTTTCTGCACAGATCAAGCTTAATCAAACTATTAAAATAAGATAAAAATAAAAAGCTTCTCTGCAATGCGTTTTGCTTGCATGACTTTCTTTTTCAAATCATATTCTGAATTTTTGATAAAATATATTTCCTGAATGTATTAAGAATGCTGAATACATTAAGAATCGATATATCATCCAGGAAACATACAGGAAAAAAGAAAATACTATCTGATGGCATGAAATTATTAACTATTACAAAAGATATGCAGAAGATTATCACTGACATCTTAAATAATCCTCAGCTATATTTCATTTAAACTAAACTAATCACTTGGGGATTTAAGTAGAGATCAGGCATTTGTACTGTACTGGGAAATTTGTTTCTCAAGACTAAATAAACATTGATTTTCCACAATATTATGATACATTTAACTAACATCAAGACCTCTGTTAAATCTGAGAGATGATTAATTGCTATTGATACATGATGGCAGAAGAAAAACACATTTGAAGTTCATTCTGAGTGAAAACCTTCAGGGACAACTAAGTTCATGAGTTCTATTTTGTTTATCAGATATAATAATGAGCTGTATAGTTAAAAAGTAAATTACATTGGGGATGCACGTGAAGGATTTAGAGACATGCCTGTCAATTTCAAATTATCCAGACAGGATGTTGGGGTTCAGGATAATTTTCATCTTTGGAGGAATATTCTATTCTATTCTATTCTATTCTATTCTATTCTATTCTATTCTATTCTATTCTATTCTATTCTTTCCATTTCATTTCATTCCTTTATTTTATTTTATTTTATTTTATTTTATTTTATTATTTTATTTTATTATTTTATTTTATTATTTTATTTATTTTATTTTATTTTATTTTATTATTTTATTTTATTTTATTTTATTTTATTATTATTTTATTTTATTTTATTATTTTATTTTATTTTATTTTATTTTATTTTATTTTATTATTTTATTTTATTTTATTTTATTTTATTATTTATTTTATTTTATTTTATTATTTTATTTTATTTTATTATTTTATTTTATTTTATTTTATTTTATTTTATTTTATTTTATTTTATTATTTTATTATTTTATTATTTTATTATTTTATTATTTTATTTTATTTTATTTTATTTTATTTTATTTTATTTTATTTTATTTTATTTTATTATTTTATTATTTTATTTTATTTTATTTTATTTTATTATTATTTATTTTATTTTATTTTATTTTATTTTATTATTTTATTTTATTTTATTTTATTTTATTTTGAGAAGCTGAATAGCATAAGGAAAGCTCGGCTTCTGGGCATGCGCAGAAAATTTTTTAAAAAAATTAAAAAAAATTTTTTTTAAAAAAAATGGCGGTGTCCAGGCACTGGCACCCGACCGCACCAGTACTGTGATGTCACCAGTGGGCCGCTACCGGTGCTATGGAGTGGACCGCACTGGTAGGAACCCACCACTGGTTAGAACCCACCCCTGATAGGAACTACCAATAATACTAATAATTTCTGGAAATTGTGGGGATCGCAGTGGCTCACGTGGTAAGATGCTGGGCCTGCACACTGCTGAGGTTGGCGGCTCGATTCCCATGAGCGAATAACTGCATAGGGACAAGAAAGGAGACTCCCCCGATTGTCTACCGGCATTCAGGGGTCCCATGAGTAAAGATAACACCGCCAGAAAAAATTCCTTTCACAGAGTCAGCCAGCCACCTCAGTGATCCCTGGCTAACACGTGCCATACTTTCTCCTGCAGAGAATATTCAAGAAATGCAAAGCACAGTTATTGAATTATGGCTTTACTTATTTTCCAAGGAATGGAATAACCAATGTTGTACTTTGTTATATTTGCTATTATTTATCTGATGGCTGTAGTTAGGAATGTTGTATTTATTACTCTAGAGACCCCCAGCTATAACTTCTAAATGGCCAGGAATTTTCCTTATTGAATTTAGTTATTGTTGAGCTGGATTCTATCTCTTCACTTTTCCCAAAGACATAACATATTCCTTCATTCACACAAAGAAATATGCATTCCTGATTTGGTTGTATTTGTAATTACTCTCCTATTGAGAATTTGCCAAATTGGGTATTCTACCTACAGTATTGTCTCTCACATATAACTAAGAAACTGAATTCATTTTCCCTTTTATACATCAGTACTTTTACTCATGGACCATGTTTGCTGAATATTTCATTACGATCATAATTAAATTAAGCTATAATTTTTTTTTATTTTTTTTTAAAAAAACCAACATTCTGTCAAAACACTCTGTTATTTACTGGTAATTCTTAAGGACAAGGAAGCATTTGATTATTGGCTGAATTTCATCATGAATTCCATAATGTATTTGTAAAGGCTAATGCCAATCATGTGCAGGAAGAAGCTATTATAAGAAGCTACTATAAGTAGTAGATACAATATTTATAAGCATATCAATGTAGAATGAGAGCATTAATCATGTCCTAATTTAAAAAGTTGGACTTGTTCTGTTTTTCTCTTAAATATGTACAATTGTCCTAAAGTGGGTTAAATTATATTATAATCTAGTTTAGTATTGTTTTGAGTAATTAACAATAACTCACTGGAATATTCCCCATTGACAGGAGTTGCTAAGGACTGAAATTGGAATATGTTTTATTTTCCTACCAGAAGGTTGTGAATTCTACTTCTCTAGTAAATTTATTAAAAGTTTTGTTTATATTATATCAGGCCTCATGATCATAATGGCATTCAACACATATCTGAGTTTCTTGGCAGTCTCCTTTTCAATCATTAACAAAACATATAATTGCTTATTTTCATCAGAGAGGTTGCATTAGCTGCTTTCAACATTTTCTTGCTTGTTTGAAATATTGTATGTATTTTCTGATAATTGCTTGACCAAGCAATGTATTGTTTCACTGCAGTCCTCAGAGAACTTTCAAATCAGGGAGCTAAGCAAAATAAAAAAGTAATATATTTTAATGAACAAACTTTTCAACTAAAATAGTAATGAAGTTGGGCTATATTAATTAATCCCACATGGAATAAGAGAAATAACTCTCCATTGGGAATGACTGAACAAAATATTTGAAGTTACAAGAATAATGTGAAAGGAAATAGAAATACACAAAATCTACTTTTGCACAGAATTGACATAGATTAATAAAACTTAAATATTTAACATACCCTGCAATATGATTGGTGGGTGGGTGGATTTGGAATTAAAATCTCTATATGCTGAATGGTTATTGTAATCTCAATAATGTTAGAATTTAAAGTCATTTGACTGTTGTGTGTAAGCCACCCAGGGTTATATGTATCAGATGGGCATCTATATCAATCAATCAATCAATCAATCAATCAATCAATCAATCAATCAATCAATCAAATGTAGAATTCAATTTAAAAATGACAATAACAATTATCTTATCTTTGATATATAATTTGGGGCAGACTAAAAGATAAAGGAATTTTAGAAAGTAGGAGAAGAAAGAGACATGTGATTTGAAGTGCTATTCTTCTGTGCTATAGATTGGAAGAGAATCACAATTTGGAATGGAGGTGTTTCAGCTACAATTCCATTTTATCATTCAATGCATAAACTCACTATTTTTCCCCATTTATTATAATAAAAATTGATAATAATTGACAGAAACTAAAAATTATTGACAGATATAGATAAGCATTGCTTTATCAATTCTGAGTTGTAAACAGTAAAGATGAAATATCTACTATCATAAGGCTCATAAGCAGATGAATAATGAATTTAGGACCAGTGTAATTGAGACAAACTGATACTGGGCCAGCTACAAGAGTACCCCTATTGGCTTTTGCAGGCCAGAAGAAAAAAAAGTATGTACGTGTGAATGGATGAGTAGGTAGGAAGTGACTTTCACTACCATTTCTGTAGAGTTAGTCCCCAACTTCCAAAGGTCATTGGAACCAAAATTGCCATTGCTATGACATGGCATGACACCTTGTACCTACATTACTTATCAATGACAATCCAAGCAGTCCTAGTTACTATCATTACCTCAAGATATGTAGTTTATTCAGTGGAAAAACTTACTTGAGTGATCTGTGACCTTCCCTGTTGGCTTCCCCATTGATTTTGATTGTTGGAAGCTGCCAGGGAAGGTCACAAATTGCAATCATGTGATTATGGGATGCTGTGATTGATCATAAATGAAAACTGGTTGCCAGGTTCCCAAATTTGCATGTGACAGGTTATAAATTCATGTGACAGGTTATAAGTCCCTTTGTTCAGTTCTGTCATAACTTTGAATACTTGCTAAAGAATGGATGTTAAGCAAGGACTACCTCTACTGCTAGCCTTCTGAAGCTGCCACAGCCATTCAAATGGCTAGGTATGAGAGCTGATTCTCAAACTGAGAAGTTTAGAAGCCATTTCCAAAACAATCATAAGGTGCAGTCTGCCCATTGTACACTTTTGAGGCAAGCTCACTCTCCTTTAAAAATAGATCATGTGTGAAGCAGAATTGTCATCTGTAATTTGCTTAGATATGTTTCTCATTTGAAAGTAGACAACAGATTGAAATTATTGTGTTGTTACTTTAAGCCACTTCTTAAAAGATATTTACTAGCTATAAATCAGAGCCTTGTCCTTGAGATTAATTGCTTTCATTCTACACTGTTAGCAGCTACCTAAGATATAAATTTAAATAAGAAATTTGCACTGCTAGTCTGGAGTATTGCCCAGACTTGGTCATAAGGTGGGATTTGTTTGAAACAGTTTTCCCTACCAATTTCAACAACTGAACTAGATTACCTTTTCTGTGATAAATTTTCAAATGTTTTGCCCCCCAATTTCCCCAGAATCTTTCCCATTATCCATTCAGGTTTGCTGGCTGCAATAATGCTCTAGCATTTATTTTCCCAAACAGAAAACCAAAATGTGGAGCCAATTTGGTGTGGTTAAGGTGTTAGCCTAAAAAGACATGAGCTCTAATTCAGTTTTAGGCATGAAAATCATCTGAGTGACTTTGGGCCAACCATTCTCTCTCAGCTCAAATCACCTCATAGAATTATTGTTGTGGGGAAAATAGGAGAAAGAAAGAGTATTACTATGTCCACCACCTTAAGTTTTATATAAATGTAAGAAATATAAAAATATTTTTTTAAAAAGTAAACATTTTGTGTATTTTGGGTTCAGTAGTGACAAGCTATCTAGTTTTAAGTCTTGGTTCTCTTCTCTTCCTCAATTTCTTTGGCATGGTTGGATAAGAAGCCAAGGGGAAGAAAATAGAGAAAGAAGCATGAGGGAACACCTCCTTTACTATCATTCTCTCATCCCACTTGCAGGAATAAATAACTGATGAGAAAAGGTCTAGGGATCTTCTGCCAATAAAGTGTTCCTTATTTTACCTCTAAGTTCTAAATCTAGTTCTAAATCTAGACTGAACCTGTATTCTGTTTGTTGGCAAGACAAAATATGGAATGTGCTAGGTGGGTTGGTACAGCACAAAACCAGCATATTTTTATACCAGCTTCTGTACTTATTAATAGAACTGTCATATGGAAGAGATCTCAGACAGTTGATGAATGTGCCAATTGCGTACAAGATGCAGAAACTCTGCTTATGGTTCTGAAACATTTATTGTTACAAGTACAGATAGACCTCAATCACAATTGAGCCCAAAATTTATTTTACTAAGTGAGACATTTATTAAGTGAGTTTTGTTCCATTTTATAACCTTTCTTTCCACATTTGTTAGCTGAATCACTGTAGGTGTTAATTACTAACACATTAACAGTTGTTAAGTGACTTTGGCCTTCTCGTTGACTTTGCTTGTCAGGAAGTCATAAAAGCTGACCATGGGGACCCTGGGACACTGCAACCAACATAAATATTAACCAGTTGCCAAGCTTCCAAATGTTGATCATGTGACCATGGGTATGCTGCAATGGTTATAAGAGTGAAAAAACAGTCATAAGCCACTTGTTTTCAGTAGCATAACTTCAGATAGTCACTAAACAAATGGTTATAAATCAAGGATTACCTGTAAAATAATATTTTTAGCGCCATTGGGATTATGTGTTACAATAATGGCACAATTTATTTCAATTTTACATTGCTGTGTAGGAAGTTAGTTTTTCCCATATTATTTTCTTTAATATGCTCCAATGGAAAGTCCATAACAATGACATAAATAGTTATTGGAAACTAGAATGTGAAAATTGTCAGTATGGGACTGGATATTGGGACTTTTAATTATGTCTTCTGATTGGTTACATTAAATCCCTGGAAATAAGAACCTAAAGGAATAAATGACTCCCAGTTTCCCATCAGCATTACATAAGAATCAAATAGTGTCTTTTAAATATTTGCATAAATTCCCAATACTTTGGCAAGTGTGCTAAGAAGGCTGAATTTTATTGTATGGCAGTAGGCTCAGAAATGATCATGACGGAAATATAATTTGAAATGTAATGTAATATATGACCCAAAAGACCTGGAGGGAAAAATTAATCTTTCAGTGAAAGATGTAAGATTAAAACATTCTGAAAAGATTTGGACACATTTCTTTCCAGTGATTCTGTTGTCAACATTTGCTTGTCACTTTCTGTTTTTATATACAAACATTTGAAAAAAGAATGTTCTCAGCTATTTATCCAGGAAAGACTTCAGACTGAAATAATATCTTCTGTAGTGTGCATGAATAACTTCATATGACTGAATCAGGTAAATCTCTCTCTCTCTCTCTCTCTCTCTCTCTCTCTCTCTCTCTCTCTCTCTCTCTCTCTCTCTCTCTCTCTCTCTCTCCCTCCCTCCCTCCCTCCCTCCCTCCCTCCCTCCCTCCCTCCCTCTCTTTCCATCCATCGTTAGTGAGACATAGAAACAAAACATCTCCAGAATTACATAGCTAATATACTGTGTTTAATTTAAAATTAATATAGTATAAAATTAAGCAGTTGTATTTCTAAGCTTCAAAATATAATATTTGATGTAGCACTCCACTCAAAGAAGTAAAACATGTAAGTATTCTCCACTGTTAAGTCTTTTGTTGCTGTTTTTAATTATTACACCAGCTTAATCAAACTTGTACAAGAATAAAGACAAAAATAATAAAGATTAAAAGCAAGATAAAAAGGAAAGCCTAATAAAAATATTGTGGAGAGGAACTTATAATAGCACATTCTCCATGTTCCATCCCTATCATTTTCCCCCCACTCACTAATTGCTGTTGAAATTGAACATTTAAGATTATTTCTGGTATCTGATTAAATCACATTACCTGTGAAATTAGTCTTGTGCCTTAATTGTGTTTTAAATATAAAAAAAAATCTTACTTAGTAAAGTGTCATATGTAAGTGAGCCATCTGTTTATCATTCAGATGGAAAGTGTGGAATGGATGGTGGATGGAAAAATATTAATATAGATTTGAAATCCTAACGTCTTCACTGTCATTGTTGAATATCTATTTTTATGAAGATGAAAATACCCAAGAAATTTGCTAGTGGAGACAATAACTAATTTCAAGACTACAATATTTTATTTTTAACAGGACAAACGTAGAAACTCTTCAGGTTGCTAAAACACTGACTTAATTGGTTCCAATATCTTGAAATAAGTACTGCAGTGATAAAAGAATTATAGAGGCCAGAGAGATGAACTGATTTTGAAATCATATAATGTGTATTATTGTACATTTGTTAGGCATAAATTATTAGAGAAGCATGACTATTTTGTCAAAAATTGTAATGATTACATGGATGAAGAATTGGAATATAGTCAGAGAGATGCAACACCATTCCAATGGAAGAAGAATATCAAATATATTTTGAACAACATATTAAGAGAAAATTGACATAACATGTTTTACCATAGATCACCTCAATCTTGATTTCTAAAATGAATTATTCTTTTTTCTAAGAAATATTGGAAACATAATGAGCACATTGGAATCGTTTTAAAACAATATGTAGTGATAATGTTATAAAGTTCAATACTATTTGAAAACAAATGATTGTAGAATAGGACATATGTTAAACCTTGTAATCATATTATAACCCAAGAAGTTGTGACTACATTTAATTAAACATATGTCCCTTAAAAAACACTCAGCACTGTGCATATAGGTGTAACTATACTACTATAAAATATACCTTTTCATTTATTTCTGATTCCTTCTTCAGAAGAATGATTAATTAAATTGTGGGTGTATGACTTTAACAACATCAACAATAACAATATTGATTAAATATATGTGCTCCCAAGATTCTGGGCAGTTTACAATTGTTAAAAACATTTTAAAACAAGGAAACATCATCAACAACAAATAAATATGACAAAAATGACATAACTAGAAAAAAACAATAAAAAGAAAACAGTTTCAATCATCCTTGCTAAAGGCTTGGGCAATATTATTGATGGAATTGTATACTATCAGTAGAATATTTTATATCAGTTTTTATTTGGGTTATATCTTGGTGCAAATTTTATAGATTTAGTCCATAATTCTTCCCATTGTTGTGTTGTAACTATTCCTTTAAAAACTTGCATCCATTTTATCATAAAGTTTTTATTTATGTTCTGCCTCTGAATCATATTCAAATAAAAATTTGTATATACACCATAGCAGATGTATGACTTAATTATATGCATAATTTATAGTGTTGATTTAATTATGTTTGCTGTTAACAGTCTTTTTTTAAGTGATTTGAACTGAGTTAATCAAGCACATCAAGGGACACATGAGTTTTGATTAGAAAATAGATAGGAAATATATTATAATAACTTTTATTTGAATTATCCATTTATTTGTTGTAACAATATGTAATCATAAAATGGGAGAAAAAATGTTTCACTGTCAGATAGCTCATAACCAAAACAGGACTTACACAATTTCATTATAAATGCAATAACAAATGCATGTAATGTTTTGTGGTATTGAAAATGCCAAAGGAAAAAAGTGTAATTCATATATTTTTGATCAAATTGTGCTTGAAAAAAAGTGCATTAAATATGTTTTAGCAAAGAAATATATTGATATATTGAATTAAAATGAACTGTTTCCATTTAACTGCAAAACTAGTCTCAAATGATCATGTTTCTTTTTTCTTTTTGCCCTGCAGATCATAGTGAAGAGGGATGAACAATCTCACTTTTTCTTCCTTCCTACTTCTTGAATTCTCAGATATCAGGGATCTTCAGATTCTGTACGTCTTCATTTTTCTAGCTTTATATATGATAACTCTAACTGGGAATCTTCTCATCATTGCTGCCATAGCTATTGATTATCATCTTCATACCCCAATGTACTTCTTCCTCCTGAACTTGGCCATGACAAACCTTGGCATTGTTTCTGTTTCTATTCCAAAATTAATGAGTAATTATCTCATGAATAGCAGGTCTATATCTTATTCTGGGTGTGTGGCTCAGGTTTTTTTCTACCTTTTCTTTGCCACCTGTGATGTTGCCCTTCTAACAGTAATGGCCCATGATCGCCATGTTGCCATCTGCAATCCACTTCAATATGAAAAAATAATGCACAAGGGAGCTTGTATTTGCTTGGCAGCTGCAACATGGATCAGTAGTCTGCTTAATGCCATAATATAAACTGGTACGATCTTTGCAACTACCTTTTGTTCCAATAATATCAAGCAGTTCTTCTGTGAAATCCCACAGCTATTAAAACTTTCTTGTTGTAATTGTTATCTCACTGAATTTTGGCTTCTTGTCATTGTGGGCATTATTACAATTGTATCATTTATGTATATCATTCTAACTTATGTGAAGATTTTTGCTGCAGTGCTCAGAATACCCTCAGTCAATGGTCAGAAGAAAGCTCTCTCTACTTGTCTCCCCCACTTTGTTGTTATCTCTGTATTTATGTTTAGTGGATTATTTGTCTATGGAAGGACTTATATTGAGGATTCGTGCAGCTCAAATATAATTTTTTCAGTGTTGTATACTATAATTCCTCCTATGTTGAATCCATTCATCTATAGTGTAAGAAACAAAGAGATGAAAGTTGCTTTGAAGAAATGGTTACATCTTGACTTTTTATCTAGATTTCTCTAATCTAGACTTCCTACATTCTGCTAAACTGAATGTAAATAATTTCTCTACAATTATTTACATTGCATAACAAACACCCCAGAATTCCAAGCATTCATTTGTGTTCAATTTTCATTAAGTTTTCCTCCTCCACCACCATCTTGATCTCTGCTGATTTTGAATTCATAATCAGTTTTTATAATCATTTTTTAAAGTGCGTAGCTCTCTTATGGTTTTATTTATGGTGGTAAGATTTATACTTTATTAATGGATGTTTCCTTTCCTTCATCTTTATTATATTACTGTGCAAATTATTTATCCAATTTTCTGGCTTTCCATTATTTTAATACAAAGTAGATACAAATTAAGTCATATATTTTGTACAGGAAAATAAAATTGACTTCTGTGTGCTTATTACAATATGGTAATTAACAAATCAAAATAAAATTGACTTCCGAGTGCATATTAACATAATTAGCTTTTAGTAACTCTACAGCTACCTCCAAATGTTCCAGTATTAGTTATCATGTTGCATAATAATATCTCAGATTGTTAACAAAATTTGAGTTGCAGTCATATAAGTCATATAGGTTGCAGTCATATATGTAATCTTTGCTTACCACGCATGGCACATGGATCAATAAACCCCCCATAAGTGACTGCCTCCATAAATTAAAACAGAAAAAGAAAATTGGAAGCTGCAGCCATAGCTGGGCTTGGAGCAGTACAGCAGCAAGGCTGGGCACTCAATCCTCAAGCTCCCAATGCCCAAACCGGTGAGTTGGAAGAGAGATTCTTCATTGTACGTATGATACATTACCCAAGAAAAACTACTTTTCCCCAATTTTGTGCAATTTACCCAGGTCTGGGAAGTACTGTTCTATGGTGAGTTATTTTGGGGGGGAGAGATGGGACATTATTATTTTCTTTTACTTTCTCTTCTTGGAATCAATAATTGGAGCCAATTAGAGCAAGTAGTATAATTTCTTCTTGTTCTGATGTTTTGTTTCCATATTTTTTTTACACAGAACCACACCTTATTTTATCTCTTTCTACATAAATATACATTCTGCCTAATTAAGAAAGGAAACCAGGGAATTTAGCGGCAACATATTGCAAGTTGTATGCCTTAACAAGCCCGCTGGTGAGGCACCTTTCCTTCCCACAGAAAATTTTAACCCGCACATGTGGGGTACTGGGGGAATCAGTGCCTGGAGTGAGAGGGGAGTGTGGGCTGATTGGGCGGGGAATGCCGGTACTTCCAGCACCCATGAGGAACCTAGTCTTGGAGTAGTTTTGGAGCTTGTTAAGGAGGGCCACTCCTCCATCCCTGCCATGCGTTTTCAAGCCCTGGTTATTGCATATTGCATGTTTTCACTCCAAGCAGCCCGAATGAATAAGCCCATACCCTTTCAAGACTTCCAGTTTCATCTATGAGCTTCTGGCTTTTGATGAAAGGAGTTATCTTTCAATCAAGAATAAATATAAAATAGCAGTTAAATTTGTGAAAATCTCTATATGAACATTTCCCTCCATGCCTTCACAGGATTCTTAACATCTTTAAAGATGTAATGGAAGAAATTGCTTGTATATTTTATTCCCAAAGATTGTTTCATCTATTACATTAAAAGATGATTAGTGGTGTATTACATCTGTTCTGTAAGACTGAAGAAATAAAAAAAAGTAATCTTGCATTTCAATCCGCAGAATAAAAGGCAGATCTTCATGGAGATGAAATCAGATTCTAGTTTCAGGAGAGAGTTTTCTGTGCATTGAAGCAGTGATATATAACTCAGAAAAAAATTGGATTGTGTCATGGCCCCATTGGATCACGATTTGGAGGAGGAGGAGTTGGAACCCGGACCATCTGATGGGGATGGCATGTCTCCCTTGGAATGCTTGGAGTGGCCAAGGGCTGCGGACAATGTTATCCCAGGTGCCTCAGGCATTGGGGGAGGTGATTGACTGGATGGAGAGCTGCCTGTCCTCCCAGACACAGGGGAGGATTGGCTGAAGACAGATCCCTCTGAAGAGTATTATTTATTTATTTATTTATTTTAATAGATTTGTATGCCACCCAACTCCCAAAGGACTGGAGTAACAGCTATCTCTCCCACTTGATCCAAAGGCATGGAAAGTAGAGACCTTGGATCGAGGCAAGTTCAAAGGACGGCTAAGAGGCTGCTTGGGAGAAGGTTATCCTGCCCCTCTTCACAAGGAATTCCTGGTGTAGGTTGCCTTTTGCCTCACTGTTGTAGCAATGAAGAAACGACGCATAGGCAGGATGAAAGTTCATGGGAAGGCACTCCCAATAGCTCGTGGGAGCTCCCTTTTATTGCAATACACAGACCTCGTGGTAGAAACTGATTCATTGATAAATGTTCACTTTGTTACAGATTGGCTAACAAAGCTCATGGACAGCTCATGGACAATTCATGGCTTCCTGCTGCAAACACTGCGATCTTGCCTACGTGCCAGATCTCATGTCCAGACTTCCTAAGGAAGGGCCATTGTGCTGACTTTGCATTCCTCAACAGTGGTTTGCCAGCTATTGAGAAATCAACAATCCCCACATCTCACGGACTTGCTTTACTCTGTGTACCTGCCTTGCCCTTTGGACTTTAACTCTGGACCTTGCCCCATGACCTTCTCTTTTGACTTCCTCTCTTGCAAATTGGTTTTATTGTTTACTGGCTTTTGTTTATGGGACTGAGGGTGGCTATCTTCAGGGAAAATGTGGAGTGGAGCCTTACTGGACATTGTAGGGCTGTTTGTTGTGGCATTTAACAGAGCAATAAAGGACTCTATCGATGCCTGCCTCTGCCTAGGCGATCTGGGTCATGAGCTATTTTTACATTGTACACTTCAGTTGCAGTGATTATTGCAGATGCCTAATAAATACATTTTGTTCTGACAAATTTTATTGCTACTTTGATATGGATAGAATAGAAACTATTGATGTAGTCATTTGACCATATCAAAAGTATAAGGCTAATAAAAATATACAAGTAGATACGAAGTAAACAATAGGACATGTACATAGTAAATCATCACCCATACAATTAACCCTTATAACCCTTATAGGATATAAATATTCCATCCTCTTCAAAATGGCCCTTGAAATAAAGAATGTAGCCTTACTAGCAATATGCATGGTCATCTCCTGTGAAAGTAAGGCAGATTCTCCTGGGGTGCCTCAATATTTTTTAGTTTTTAAATAGGAATCTAAATAAGGAGCAAAGTTCAGTTTCATATTCAAAAAGAATATGTCCAATGTTTTCACCAGCTGGAGTCCACAAATACACATTATTTCTTCAAATGCAACTCCATTAAACCTCCCATACCTTATCATGGAGTCTAGTTGTTTGAAACAAGTGCTAGAAAAACCTCTTTTGAGATGTTGAAGCATATAAGTTGCTTTAAAAAATTCTGCCTGAGAAGTTGTTTTCTTTTGAGCCAGCCATGTCCAAGACACAATTAACACAATTGAGTGCTGCAATATCAACTTCAACAGCTACATCAATGATTCTTTGTTTGACATTTTCTTCAGCTTTAGATATGATTAAACTGTGATTTGGATGGAGAATCCTTATTGTGACATAATATTTCAAAATTGGTCAGCGCAAATATGAGGTAGCATGTTGTGCAACTGGTCTTTGAAACACACCTTGGTAATTTATTTGGTCCATAGATGGGATTTTCAGCCAGTAATTGAATACTTGAATTGCTAGATGGCTCTCTATAGGAGGTATACCCAATTCTGTCCTTACTGCTGGAGCTGTGTAAATTTATCATATATGTACCAAGATACATATCAGAAAAGTCAACTATCTCTGCCAGTAAGGAGGTATTTATATATCCTCACAGTTCTGTGCTAATGTGATCATTGAGACTATTTTGCTTTTATATACATTTATGGTTGGAATTAGACAACACGAGGTATGGTTGGTGAGTTCTCATTTGGTTACAAGCTGTAATCCTTAAAGAACTCCTCTTAATATGTGGAAACCAGGAATCCATCTATTTCTATAGATTTACTGTATTACTTATTCTATTATAAACATTCTTACAGTTCTAACATCATATTTTATTCAATTAATCTTGTGTTAGGTATATATCTGCAGTCTCCTCAGTCAGCCAATCAAAAAGAATGTGGCTTGAAATACAACAATGTAACAATCATTTTGCTTGTTTTGATTCCCACCATAAAAATTCTTGTTTCTGTGGTTTTATTGTGTACATTGCTATATTGGTTTCTATGGTTTCTATGGTTTCCCTGATACTTCTTTTCTGCCTTTCTCCTTTTTTATTTTACAGAAAGGTTTGAATTTTCTATTCCTGTGTTAATAAACTGGGCTTAACTAGCCCAGTTCGTAGCTCTTCCCCCATCTGCAGTGGGCAGAATAGAGGATGGGATTTCTTAAAAGCTAAAGGTGAAACAATATCCCAAGTGATGAAATTATTTAGAACAGGGATCTCTAACCTTTTGGACTCCAGGGACCACCAAATTCATAATTTTAAATCCCATGGACCACTGGTGGTGGGGAGGCTCAGCTGCCTTTCAGGCCTGTCTGCTGCTGCGAGGTCTCCAGGTGCTTGGTCCAGGCACAAAGCCTGGAAACCTCTTTTTATTCCTTCTCTCAAGAAGCTTGGTCAATCTGAGTGAAGGAAAATGAAAACGGGCAGACTGATGGTGGCTTGCTGATGTTGGGGTGAAAGTCAGTCCTATACTCCAGAGCTGTACCTGTAGTCCCTTCCCTTCCCTCCCCTCCCTTCCCTCCTTTCCTTTCCATTCCATTCCTTTCCTCCTTTCTTTCCTCCTTTCCTTTCCTCCCTTCCTTTCCCCCGTTTCCTTTCCTTTCCTCCCCTCCATTCCCCTTTCCTTTCCTCCTTTCCTCCCCTCTCCTCCCTTCCTTTTCACCCTTTCCTTTCCTCCCCTCCCCTCCCCCTTTCCTCCCCTCTCCTCCCTCCTTTCCTTTCCTTTCCTCCCCTCCCCTTCCCCTTTCCTTTTCTTTCTTTTCTTTTCCTTCTTTCCTTTCCTCCCCTCCCCTCCCCCTTCCTTTCCTTTCCTTTCCTTTTTTCTTCCTTTCATTTCCTCCTCTCCCCTCCCCTCTCCTCCCCTCCCTTCCCCTTTCCTTTTCTTTCTTTTCCTTTCCTTCTTTCCTTTCCTCCCCTCCCTTCCCCCTTTCCTTTCCTTTCCTTTCCTTTCCTTTCCTTCTTTCCTTCCTTCCTTCCCTCCCTTCCCCCTTTCCTTTCCTTCATTCCTTTCCTCCCCTCCCTTCCCCCTTTTTTCTTTCCTTCATTCCTTTCCTTCCCTCCCTTCCCCCTTTCTTTCCTTTCCTTTCCTTCCCTCTCTTCCCCTTTCCTTTCCTTTCCTTTCCTTTCCTTTCCCTCCCTCCCCTCCCCCATTTCCTTTCCTTTCCTTCTTTCCTCCCCTCCTTTCCACTCTTTCCTTTCCTTTCCTCCTCTTTCCTTTCCTCCTCTTCCCTTCCCTTCTTTCCTTTCCTGCACCTGGGTGGAGGAGCTGCTCCTCGTCTCCTGCCACTTGGGGCTCAGAGTGGTAAACCACGTCCGGGAAGCACTATAGCAGAGAGAAGCACCCAGAGTCAATCCTAGCTTTGCTGTCCATTGCGGACGCTAGATCGACCCCCAAACACAAAAACTCTCGTCTCTCGAGGAGCGCTCACTGAAGCAACACAGGAAACTTCATCTGGGCTACTCGAGAGATGAGAGTTTTTTTGGGGGGGCAATCTAGCATCCACAATGGACAGCAAAGCCAGGGTTGACTCTGACTGTTTCTCTCTGCTGTAGTCTTCCCGAACGCAGTTTACGACTCCGAGCCCCAAGTGGCAGGAGACAAAGAGCAGCTCCTCCACCTGGATGCAGGAAAGGAAAGAAGGAAAGGAAAGGAAAGGGGGGAAGGGAGGGGAGGAAAGGAAAGGAAAGGGAGAAAAGGAAGGGAGGAGAGGGGAGGAAAGGAAAGGGGGAGGGAGGGAGGGGAGGGAGGGAAGGAAAGGGGGGAAGGGAGGGGAGGAAAGGAAAGGAAAGGAAAGGAAAGTGAGCGCTCCTTGAGAGACTAGAGTTTTCAGGGGGCTGATCTACCGTCCGCAATGGACAGCAAAGCTAAGGTTGATCCCGGGAACTTCTCTCCACTAACAGGTGGCCAAGCTAACTGCCTGAAGGAACCCAGTCTGTCCCTGGGAGTCAAAGCGCTGAAGTGCGAGCAGCACAGGAAACTTTGGCTGGGCTCCTCGAGAGAAATGCAAAGATTTCTCTGCGGACCACCAAAATTTTCTCGTGGACCACCAGTGGTCCGCAGACCACAGGTTGGTGACCACTGGTTTAGAACATGCTTCAGGCAGGTCATCTTGCTTAATTCATGCTTCACTTTTCACCATTTAGACTGCTTGTATAAATGCAACCTCAATTATGTTATCATTCTGAGATACTGTTATGCAACGTGATTACTAATACTGGAGCATTTGTAGGTAGCTATAGAGTTGTTAATGGCCAATTATGTTAATAAGCACACATAAGTCACTTTTGCTTTAGTTTGCTAATTATGTAAAAAAGCACTCAGAAGTAAATTTTATTGTGGTTTTCTGATTATGTTAATATGCACACAGAGGTCAGCTTTATTTTAATGTACAAGACTCTTGAGGGAAACAAGACAGATATTAAGAAACATTCAGAATAGGAACTTTTTCAACTGCAGATAGCTATTTCACTACATGAGGAGAGAGATTTAGCACTCTACTCAGACACTAGATTTAAAGGTAACATGAATCAGAATCCAATTTGGAGAGATGTCTATATAAATAGTAAATAATGAATTCATTACAAATTCAAAATTTCCAAGTAAACGATATTATATTTATTTGCTAGATTTACATTGCCTTTCTGCTAGAACTAGGAATCACTATACATAAGACATTCTCCAATTTTCCAACATTTCCATAATCCTGTACGAGTTATGAGACATTATAATGGGTTCAATATTTGCAGTAATATTCCAGGGATGAAAATGTATCTGAAAAGGTTTTTTCTACTCCTAGGCCATCATTTTGTTCAGTACATGAAGTAACAGAACTGGAAAGAGGTAACAAGGGTAAATATGATGTTGGTTATTTATTGTTTAGTATAGATGGCAAGAAAGTGTCAAAAGTGTGATTTACTACTGTATATGCCCATCCTGCATCTATTTTTTCCCATGGTCTGCTCCTCTGTTCATTCTGCCTGTGCTTTACACTTCTTTTAGTTTTCTATTCTCACCCTATATCAAAATGCCACTTTCAACTTTTATCTAACTGCATCTCCCTCCTCTGATTCCTTATAGCTATGCCATGCAGCTTTGTCATAAATGAAACATGGATAATCAAACCACAGTGTCTTATTTTCTGCTCCTGGAATTCTCAGCAACTTGGCAACTGCAGCTGCTATGTTTCTTCTTGTTCTTTGTGTTATACCTGGCAATTACAATAGCAAATCTACTCATCATCTGTGCAATAGCCTTTCACCAGGAACTGCATAGACCTATGTACTTTTTTCTGATGAATTTAGCACTGCAGGATGTAGGCTCTGTTTCTGTCATTGTTCCCAAATCCATGGTGAATTCCCTTATAGATACCAGATACATTTCTTACTTTGGTTGTGCTGCTCAAGTTTTTCTCTTTGCCTTTTTTCTGGGTTCTAATGTATCCCTCCTGACAGTCATGGCATATGATCGGTATGTTGCCATTTGTCATCCTTTGCACTATGAGAAGATTATGAATTGGAAAGCCTGCACTGAAATGATGATTCTGATTTGGGTTACCAGTCTTCTTTATGGAATGTTGCACGCCACTGGAACCTTTTCAATCTTTTTTTGTTCTAATGTTGTCAACCAATTCTTTTGTGAAATTCCGCAATTGCTAAAACTATCATGCTCTGGTTTAAATCGAGTTGAAGTTGGAGTTATTGTGGCCAGCATCATTGCAGCACTAGGCTGTTGTACTTTTATAATTGCATCTTATGCCATGATCTTCAACGCAGTGCAAAGAATTCCTTCTGAACATGGAAGGCAGAAAGCCTTATCTACTTGTATTCCCCACCTTACAGTAGTGTTTATGTTTTTTTAATGGATTTTTTGTCTATCTGAGACCTCCATCTAAGAGTCCATCTTACTTAGATTTTGGATTGACTGTTCTGTATTCATTTCTTCCACCTCTGTTCAATCCAATCATCTATAGCATGAGAAATAAGAATATCAGATGTATTCTTTCTAAACTATTCTGATTCTGCAATTCTGGTGAAAAGATAGCTAACTGACTACATACACAGGGAATTTTTCCCTGGAATATAGCTTCTTCAACTATCAACAGGAGGAACATTCCTTTAGTTTATATGACTCTCCTGGGTTAGGGAAAGTCCCAGAATCATCCCAAAAGATCCTCCGATACAACAAAAGGTCTGCAAATAGCTTCAGGAGCATTTTTGTGCTGAATCTGGGGAGCTGGGCTGCAATCAGTTCATGGTTGAAGAAATAACCATTCTAGAATATATTTTTTAATTGGACAGTAAGTTGTGCCTTTCATTTCTTAATCATTTTAAGGTCTGTTAATCTTTAAGTTAAAAGAGGCTCTCTTTAGCTACAGCCTGTTATTCCTTTTTGAACATCGGAGGCAGTAGTGGGTTCTAAAACCCTTTACTACTGGTTCGCGCGCGTGCTTGTGCACGACACTTCTGCACATGTGCAGAAACATACCGGGTGCGTGGGCGGAGCCTCTCGCCGCAGCTGCTACCAGTTCTAAGAACTGGGCCGAACCAGGAGCAACCCATTGCTGATCTGAAGCATTTTGGGGGTTTCTTTTTGTAAAATAACAAGGAAGAAGGCTGCTAAGGCAAGCTAAAATAAGGAAGTGTGGATCTTTTTAAAAAAATTGATGAAGAAATATAAGGGTAGAAAGTTGTAGTCCTAGTTTATTATTTTTAGTAATGTGTAGCTTGGTCTGCTTTGTGTGGGTAGCTAAAACTAAAACTCTCTGATTTTTATGATTCCTGATCAGTTAGCAATTCTTAAGTGATTTACAAAAAAGCTTCTCTTTGACTAAAAAGGAAGTTAAGATGGAGGAGAAAATTATTAGACATGCATTTGAAAAAATAAATAAATAAAATCCATCAGTTTATAGAACAGCCAAGGATGTTAAAAAGACTACTCAAACTACTTCAGAGATACAAATTTGTTTAGAAAGTTACCAAACCACAGAGGCAACTTCACAATTAATTATTTATTTATTTATTTATTTATTTATTTTATTTATTTTGTCAACACGTGTACAAGATAACAGGTATGATATAAACATAAACAAAAGCAATGTATGTATAGGTAAAATTAGACAATAGGATAGTAGGACAGGGACGGTAGGCACAGTGGTGCGCTTATGCATGCCCCTTACAGACCTCTTAGGAATGGGATGAGGTCGACTGTAGACAGTCTAAAGTTAAAGTTTTTGGGGTTTGGGGAAGAAACCACAGAGTCAGGTAGTACATTCCAGGCACTGATTACTCTGTTGCTGAAATCGTATTTTCTGCAGTTGAGTTTCGAGCACTTTACATTGAGTTTGAATCTATTGTGTGCTCGTGTATTGTTGCGGTTGAAGCTGAAGTATTCATTGACAGGTAGGACATTGTGGCAGATGTTTTATGAACTACATTTAGATCAGATCGAAGGCGATGTAGCTCTAAGTTGTCTAGGCCTAAAATTTCAAGTCTGGTGGAATAAGGAATTCTGTTGAGAGTAGAGGTGTGGAGGACTCTTCTTGTGAAGTATTTCTGGACTCTCTCAATTGTATTAATGTCCGATATGTAGTGCGGGTTCCAAACAGGTGAGCTGTATTCGAGGATTGAAGTAGCTGACAATGCAGAGGAATCAATTGTAATTTTGGAATATAAACCCGACACCAATTTTTATTATGACAATTTAATTATAAATCTCCCAATATAATTGAAAGAAGAGCTGCAAGAAAATTTGCAATTTTTAAAAGGATAGGTTTGGGAATTTTTCCACATGGACATTAAGGAAGTTGAGAAATCCTTGAGAAAAAGAGAAGCTTATAACTACTTAACAAACATCCCAGAGAAGAAAAAAGATTTTATTTCATGAAGGCAAGCTGGAAGGGAGTGACTTAAACTTAATGAGTCAATTGGAATTAGGATGGATTTTCATCAGTTTGATATTTGTAATGAAAGAAAGTTTTAATCTAAAGTTTGAAAATGTATTTTTTCCTTTATATATAATGCTTAAATAATTCCTAAAATTTATAAAATATTATTGAAAGTGTATTTTAAAATATCTGTGTTAAGAGAAAGTTAAGAAAAAAGTATATTAGTCTAAAGAAAAAATCTAGTTTTAAAAAGGTATACAAGAAGAAGAAAAATATTCTATAGGGTAACTTGGAGAGAGTAATCTAAATTTAATGAATTAACTGGAGTTAGTTGGAATTTAGACATGTTTCTACACCTTGATGGGAGTCAATCTGGTAAATTAAATTCATTGGACATGATTTGGAAAGACACACACCTCTCTATGGAACAGTGGTTCCCAACCTTTTTTTGGCCATGGCCCATCTAACCAGCTCTAAAATCCTGCTTGCCCCCCAATGACATATAATTCTTACTATTCAAAAAGTGAACTCCTACTAATGCAGAGGAAGCCTAAAAGGCCATTAACTTGGTTTAAAAAGGTTCCAATTGCCCCCCTTAAAAATCAAATTGCCCCCCTGTGGGGCATGGGGCCCAAATTGGGAACCACTGCTATAGAAGGACTCACAGGAAAACTGCCTGTAGAGCTTGGAGACAAGATTATAGCAAGGCACAGATCTGGGGAAGACTATAATAAAAATTCTGCTGCACCGAAGGTTCCTAAGAGCACAGTGACCTCCATAATTCTCAAATGGAAGAAATTTGGCACAACCAGGACTCTTCCAAGAGGTGGTGGCCCGGTCAAACTGAGCAATCAGGGAAGAAGGGCCTTAGTAAGAGTGGTGACCAAGAAGCTGATGGTCACTCTGACTGAGCTCTAGAGATCCTGTGTGGAGATGACACAGAGTTCCACAAGGACAATAATCACAGCCCTCTACCAATCTAGGCTTTATGGCAGAGTGGCTAGATGGTAGCCTCTCCTCAATAAAGAGCATTGATCTGAAGGATTCTCAGACTGTGAGGAACAAGATTCTCTGGCCTTATGAAACCAAGATTGAACTGTTTGGCCTCAATTCTAAACATTATGTCTGGAGAAAACCAGGCACTGCTCATCACCTACCCAATATCCAGGGGCGGGTTCCTAATTTTTTTACTACCAATCTGTGGGTGTGGCTTATTCTGTGGGTGTGGCTTATTCTGTGGGTGTGGCTTATTCTGTGGGTGTGGCTTGCCAACCATGTGAATGGGTGGGCGTGGGCCTCAGGAGCTTGGCAGCGGCCGGAGAAGCAGGGGGGTATTGCCCACCTGCAACGTAGCCCCCCGCAGCGGGAGCAGCAAGACCGCGGCAGTGGTTCTTCTAGGAGGCTCCATCCGGCCTGAATGCTTCTCCCCATTCGATGATCCTAGGCTCCTGCCACCTGTTCCCCCTCCCCTCAGCAGCTCAAGAAGCCTTGAACGTGCAAAAATGCCTGGGATCATCACCGTGCGTTGGTGGCTTCTCAGACTGCTGAAGGGAGGGGAATGGAGATAGTTCCTGCTGCCCGTTCTTTCAGCGTCTCACGCACTCCCTCAGCCAACCTCTGCTGCTTGGACTCACTGTGGGGTAGGAAGGCAGCGCATGCGCAGTGCCGGAAGCTCAGCTTCTGGGCATGCGCAGAAGAAATTTTTTAAAAAAATTTTTTTAAATGGCAGCGCCCAGGCACCAGCAACCAACTGTACCGGTACTGTGACATCACCAGTGGGCCACTACTGGTGCTATAGAGTGGACTGCACCGGTAGGAACCCACCACTGCCAATATCATACCAATAATGAAGCATGCTGGTGGCAGCATCATGCTGTCAGACTGTAATTGCTGCCAAAGGTGCTTCAACTAAGTACCAAAGGTCTGAATATTTATGCCAATGTGATATTTCAGGGGTTTTTTTCTTTTTAATAAAATCTGCAGAGACTTCTAAAATTCTGTTTTCACTTTGTCATTATGAGGTACTGAGTGTAGATTAATGAGAAAAAATGAATTTCAACAACTGTACAATCAGGCTGCAGCATAACATGGCAAAAATGACAAAAATGAAGTGGGTATGAATATTTTCTGAATGCACTGTATGTCACCATCTTTCCAATATTTTTTAAAATGTATGTAAGATGAAAGATTTGTCAAATATTTTGGGACTCATATTCAGTGTATTTACTAAAGATGCCATATATTTACTGGAATCATTTAGGCAACATCAGTATTTTCCAATTTGTCCTCTGTTGAAATTTGCTTTCTTTTCACCTCCTGCCTTATCTATAGATATTTCTTGTCAATATTATACTTTGCCATTAAAGATAATATTTTCATTTGCTTTGCTCAATAAACTCTTTTAACTTATTGTGTGGCTATTGCTTTCTAATCCATGTACCTGCTATTCAGATTTTTATGTGGCAAAGAAGAATGAACCCCTGCAAGAGTTTTTCTTGTTCCAGTTCCATCTGGCAATACCTATATAAGCCTTTGGCTTTTGCTGAAGGAACAAATCATGGAACTCGGGAGTTGGGCGGCATATAAGAAAAAACTAATAAATAAATAAAATAATAAATAAAGTAGAAATTAACTTTGAGGGAATATCTACATGAACATTCCCATGCCTTCCCAGGCTTCTTTAATGTGTTTAAAGATATAATGGAAGAAATTGCTTGGGATATTGTATACCCAGTTTTTCATATATTACTCTAATTCGGTGGTGGTATTCTGCCAGTTCACACCAGTTCACCTGAACTGGTAGATAACTTTTTGTGCAGTTTGGTGAACTGGCTGAAAATAAAGTGCAAGAGGAGGGGGTTTGGACAGACACTGTGCCGGGAAGCCGAGAGTAAAAGTAGCAGAGGTGAGGGCAACAGGGGCGTGTGATGTGTCCCCACATAGTCCCCTCCCGGGTGACAGCCAGGGCTTCACTGCCTCTTTTTCTCAGAGGCGTGGTGTCTGCCTCCAAGTCCTTATGGAGGGACACACACACACACACACACCCCTGTTGTCCCCGCTGCCACTGCTTTTGCTCTAGGCTTCTTCTCAACGCTCTTAAAATCGATCACCAGCGCCTCCTCTTTTCCTCAGAGGCCTGCCTCCCTTCACACTCCTTGTGGAGGGACACACACATGCCCCTGTCACCCCACAATGCCATTATCTTTGCTCTTGGCTTCTTGGTGCTCTTAAAGTCGATCTTGAAGAGCTGGAAGATGTTTCCTTAGATCGCCACCAAACTCATCATTGGGAGAGGTGTAGGCTAGCCCCTGAATATATGAGAAGTCTTGGGCAAAGGTCTTTCAAAGTTCGGCCAAGTCTCCTCCTCCTTCTCCGCCTTAACGCGTGTGAACAAACACACACACCATTAGGTGTGTGCGCCATGAGGTGCGTGCGACTGTGCATGTTTGCTGTGTGATACGAGGCCAAGAAGGCGAAGACTAGGCTTAACTTTGGAAGAGCTTTGCCCAAGACTTCTTGTATATTCAGGGGCTAGCCTACACGTCTCCCAATGATGAGTTTGGCAGCGATCTAAGGAAACATCTTCCAGCTCTTCAAGATCGACTTTAAGAGTGCTGAGAAGCCGAGAGCAAAAGTAGCAGCAGAGGGGTTGACAGGAGCATGTGTGTGTGACCTTCTGCAAGGAGTGTGAAGGGAGGCAGATACTGCGCCTCTGAGGAAAAGAGGAGGCACTGGCGATCAACTTTAAGAGCGCTGAGAAGAAGCCGAGAGCAAGAGTAGCAGCAGTGGGGGCAACAGGAGCTTGTGTGTGTGTGTGTCCCTCTGCAAGGACTTGGAGGAAGACACCACGCCTCTGTGGAAAAGAGGAGGCAGTGAAGCCCTGGCTGTCACCAGGGAGGGGACCACAGAGGGACATGTCACACACCCCTGTCACCCTCACTGCTGCTACTTTTGCTCTTGGCTTCTCGGTGTGGTGTCTGCCTCTCTTCACTCCTTGTGCATGCCAGGAGCACCGAACCAGAGCAGGAAAGCGTGCACGGGAGCGAGAGTGCGCGAAGTTGGCTGCTGTGGGGCGAGTGTCTTGGCTTCCCCACTTGCTCCTCACAGTCGCCCTGAACTGAGGCAGTACAGCTCTTTACTTGGGCAATCCCGATGACCACAGCAGCAACAAGCAGCGCCACAACAATGAGGTACAGTAAGATTTGGTGGCACAGAAACTGTTCCATAAAAAATAGTGCATCTCCAAGGGGCTTCTGGCAAAAAAAAAAAAACCACCCCAAAACAAAACCCAGGCTTGCAGCAACAGTTTGGAGCTTGTTAAATGTTCCTCCACCCCAGCCATGCGTTTTCCAATCCGGGCTGCTCGGCAGACAGACTCGGCAGGCAGGCTTTTATTTTGACAGCTCAAGGGGGGGGGGGGTATGTAGGAAATTGCCCTGTCTCTGCAGCATCGATCATGTGACTATGTGGACATGGCCAACTCAATGTCACTCACAGTAAGGTGCCGCCTCACCTTGCCATGAATGACCTTGAGTTGGTCATGCCCACTCAGTCACATGACCCTGCCCACTAAACCATTCCCACTAAGCCATGCCCACCAAGTAAGTCATGGCCACATAACCAGTAGTAAAAAAAATTAGAACCCACACCTGGGCAAAACATACACTTAATACAAACATAGACACTACTACAAGATGGGGAATACAAGTGGATAAAGCTTTTTGTCTTCCTTATTCAGAAGGGATTCTTAACACTGCCTTGAAAGATCACTGCATAAGATACAACTATAAAGATAAAGCAACCTATTCCAACAATGATATTGGCCACAACAATTCCAACCTCAAGTAGATTTAATCCAGAGCAGGATAGTTTTAGCAATGGTGGAATCTCACAGAAGAATTGGTACTAATCCTTCATATGAACATGATTCTATCCCTCTATTAATGCACCTAGGATTCCATTGGCTTTTTTTGGCAGAGGCTGCACTTTGCTGGCTCATATTTAAGTGATTGTCCACTAGGGCTCCAAGATCCCTTTCACACTTACTGCTATTGAGCCAGGTTTCACCTAATCTGTACCTGTACATTTGATTTTTCTTGCCTAAGTGTACAGCCTTACTTTTCTCTACACTAAATTTCATTTTGATAGATAGAGCCCAGTGTTCAAGTCTGTTGAAATCCATCTGGACCTTAAGTCTATCTTTTGGAGTGTTGGCTGTTCTTGCCAGTTTAGTGTTGTCTGCAAATTTGATGAGTTCCCCTTCTATTCCCTCATCTAAACTGTTTAAGAAAATGTTGAAAACTACTAGATCTAAAATGGAACCCTGCAACTGTGCAGTTTCACAAAAAGTCTGGTTAATAATGTTAAAACAGAAAGGGAATCCAAAGGTGTTGCTGGTAAGCACCTTTCCACAGAAAAGACTGGTGACCCAAACTAGAATCACAATTTCAATGCAGGATTTCCAATGGATTAATTTCTAATATTGTACTGGATTTCAAATGGCAACATATAAATCGTATGCGGTAAAAAGAAAAGTAGTGGCAATGCAGAAGACCTGTATTTTGAGAAGCATAGATACATATTTTGATTTGCCCTTCATATTTAGAAAAGTCTAAAACTTTATAGCCCATTCTGAGCTAATTTGTTTGTTTTTTACCCTTGTTTGCTGAACCAAGTAGATGTATGTGTGGGGTGAGATATTCATAAAACTGCAAAACCTATGTATTAATTTTTCAGATTTTCAATTCCCATCTCAGATTCATGGAACATCTAGTCATGATATAGTCTCATGATCATAGAAGGAGAGATATGCAGTCATGGTACCAGGTTTTAATAAAAACCCTAGTACAGGACTTTAAGTTGGGAGCCTTTGCACAGGGTACAAGCATTGGGTACTATGGAAATAGGCTGCTCTTGGGATATTAATTCTGTCATTATTAAAAAGATCCTGACAGCTTAAAAGAGTTTTGGGTATCATCTTGTTTGGTTTGTTGATATGTTACAGCTTTAAATTGTTCATTGAGTTCATTGAGTTAATAATAAAGCTTAAACTCTCTTCATTCAAAATGTGCTTATTGTATCTGCATCCAAAGGAACCAGCTGTCTAAGAACATTATCACTACTGTGGCATTTGGCAAAAGAAGATGAAAAAATCAGGCGCTGTAAAAGAGATTAAAAAGAAAAAGAACTGAGCAGCACAACTAAAGTAAGATATATATCACATGCCTATATGAAAATTTGTCATGGACTTGGGGACTATGATGTAAGCAGGACTGAATCCTTCACACACAAATGCATCACAAATAAATGCATGGGTTTGTTCACTCAACATCCAAAGATATTGCAAAGATGATGAGAAGTTGCAATTGTTGCAATTGTCAGGTATAATTCAAAAAGGAAAAAAAATGCAAGTTTTTCAAGTTTTTGAGAATCCAATGAATAGAAAATAAGGCAGTGCTTGTGATTATCCATGTTTCATTTTTAACAAAGGTGTAGGCCACACTTATAAAAAGTGGAAGTGGAGATAAAATTAGATACAATTTGGGATTCTACAGGCTCTCATTTTCTATTATAGTTGCAAAATTATTCATCTTGTTCTCAGAAGACCCTATTTAGCTATGTGCAGAACAAAAGTGATCAATCACAAGCACAACGTACTTTTTAATGGCATTATGAGACTTGTTCCTGGTGCATAATTCTGTTTCCCGACTAACATTCTTCAAATAAAGGAATAATCTATCTTTCCTATTAGAATTTTTCTTATTTATTTAGAATGTAGAATTATATGGTTGGAAGGGACCACAGCAGTCTTCTAGTCCAAACTCCTATTCAAAGCGGAAGACCTTATCCCATCCCAATCAAACGATTACCCAGTTTATTTTTGAAAACTTCCAGTGATGAAACATCAAAAACTATGGGAGTGTAGGAATTTAGCACCCACTCCTCTCCTAGAAAAATGAAATATCCTAGGAAATATTAAAAGGCAGAATATATTCTATAGAATATCCCTAGAGAAATTGAGAAACATGCTGTTAGAAAGGAAACAGACTCACTCTTAGCCCCCTCCCCCTTTTTGTTAATAGCCAGCAGCAGTCTTCTACATAACAAAGATTTATCTCCTTCAGTCATTGCCATATTAGGAATTGCCCAAGGCCCTTTCATTCAGCCAAGCCTGGGACAGACAAAAGCCTATAGAATTGCCACTGCATGGCCTCCTGGGAGCCTGACCACCAATCAGTGCATTACATACACAGGAACAGGAAATTAAGAGGGACTCAGCATCTTTCCCTCCCTTTTCTGTTCACCTACATCTGGAAGCATGTGATCTACCTTTTCTGTACAGGGGCTCATGCCATGTACTCCTGTCCACCATTAAACCTTCTTTCCAAGCAACATCCATGTCTTTTTCCCCACTTGGAACTGAACCCAGAAGGATATTCCTTACAACAGGAGGAAAGCTATTTCATTGATTAATTGTCCTCACTGTCAGAAAAGTTTTCCTTACTTCTATGTTGGATCTTTCTTTAACAAGTTTCAATCCATTATTTTTTGTATTGCCCTCTGGTGCTTTAGAGAATAAGTCAATCCTCTATTCTCTGTAACAATTTCTCAACTACTTCTGTCTGATAGGATAGACATATCTGGCTCCCTCAACCATTCATCACCAGACCCTTTATGGTCTATGTTTCTCTTCTCTGAAAACTTTCTAGGGCCTCAACATCATTTTTGTATTGTGGTGATCAAAAGTGAACATAATATTCTAATTATGGCCTCATTAGTGTGGTGTAAAGTGATATTATTACCTCTCATGATCTTAATACTATCCCTGTTGATGCAGCCCAGGACTGCATTGGCTTTTTTGGAAGTTGAAGTACAGTGCTGCACACTCATACAAAGTGGAATCTACTAGGATATCTAGATCATTCTCACAGTTACTACTGTTGAGCCAGATACAGTTATTTTATATTTATACTAGTTGATACCCGTGCTTCACTAAGAAACTATGTGATGGGGCTTGATAAATTAACACTTAAAGCTTGAAAATTAATGAGTAGTTTAAAAAGGTACTGCATTATTTCGTTAGAGATGGTAAGCTAAGTTTCTGTTACAGATGAAGACACGATTTGCATAGCATAGACTTTCAATTCGTCCCTCAGATGAATTGCTCAGGACCACCCTGTAAACAACATTCCTGGTTTTGCTGTCTGACTGGAGGACCAGGCTGTCAGGTGAACTGACTCTGGAGCATGCCACATAGAACTGGCCATGGGAGAAACAGGCAGCTTCCGTTACTTGTGTTTTTCTAATCGCATCTGTAAATCTTTTCCTGCATTTTTTGCTTCTTTTCCCTTTAACTGGTGTTACAGTAGAAGGAACAGATTTGTCTGAACTGAGAAGGAAAATCAGGGGAAAAAAATCTGTCTCTGCCTACCAGCATCCATTGGTATTCATCTGACTAGCGTCCTGTTAGTGTGTGAGAGAGTTGAGGGGTATTTGGAAACTCAAATAGTATTTGCTGTGTGAGCAAGAAGAAGACAGGAAGGAGTCTGTGCGTGGCTTAGCTCAACTGTTCTGTAGTAAAGCTGCTTACTGCTGTGAAAGCAAAAGTGAAACTGAAACTCCTCTGCTTGTGTTTTGCATTTGGATCAGATTTCTTTTCAGGTTGGGAGGGGGGAGTAGAACTCCTTAGCATCAGGGCTTGCTAATAATAATATAAGAAATACTCATGCTTCAATGGTCATTTTGAAAAATCCTTTCTTAGTGAACACCTAGAAGCCAAGAGGAATATACGTGGCAAATTTCAAGTTTGTAGGATTTACAGTTCTGGAGATTTC